>CM072819.1:59768060-60368060 GCA_036937905.1 Salvia rosmarinus
AATTGATATTTGTTCCTAAGCCGATGCATATCCGGTAGGATAATTTGATATGATGATCATGTTATATGTGGAGAAGGATGGTATGATGATAGTGAAAATTGTGTCTGCTACCAACGTATGATGATGTTAAGATGAGTTGATAGTCACTACTACAAATATCACTTTCTCTCACCTATGACTACGCTTCGTAGCTAGTCTATAGAAGACCACGCTTTTATCAAAGCGTAGTCTATGTCGATTTTTTGAAATATAATACGCCTATACTTAAATGCGTATCTATATTAACTATTAACTATGCTAAAAAGTCGTAGCTATGTGCGTGTTTTTAAAAAGCGAGTCTATGTGCCTAAATTTAAAAAAATAAAAAATTCGCATTCAACAATCGAACTCACGATCCGTGAGTTAGTAAGAAATAGCTTAACCATTTTCACCAACACCTAAATATCGATTATGTTTGGACGTTATTTATTTTATAGTATAAGTAAGCTATTTAGACTAAGCTATTCCAATTCAGACACTCATTTGTGAAGAAAAACTCCAAATTTGAAATACCTAAATTTCGCTCCTTTCATTCTGCAAGGACTTAATCCACTCGCCACGCCACCGCTGCCTCGACGATCGACCCTTGATAGGAGGTGAAAGCTGAGCTCAAAGATTCATCATCTCTTGTCTTCACACACACACACAACTCTCTTTCCCGACGAGAGAGAGATGCTCACGCTCGTGGCGATAACATCCCAAAATTAACATGCTTCCCATCTACTTCACCTCCAATCCCACCGTCCCGCAGACGCCAAAGCTGCCAAGATCGGCGATGATGGCTCCCAATCGGTCTCGTAACAACTCAATCGCCGATTTTATGAGATTCGAAAGATGTAATATTCCAAAGAAACGAATATACGACACGGTATTCTACAACCCGTAATTGTGGTTTTCCAGATTATATCTTTTACGACATCGAATCTTGTGATTTCGATACGATATCGTTATAACGAATTCTTTTCATAATTCACTAAGGATTGTGAATTAAAGGATTGAAATATTACGAAATGATTCAATATTTTTAACGCCAAACGCGATCGAACGCCGCTTTTCATGAAAATTTCGAGCGGAAGCTTGGAATTAATTTCCATCTTAATTCTTTTATTAAATGGAATATATTTATTTAGTAGTATGAACTATCTGCGACCATTTTGAGATGAGTCGATTTTGAAGCTTTGAGACGTTAACGTAACGCCTGAGACGATTAAAATGAGTTTAATGCTCGAAATTATAATAATTAATTTCCTATTATTATTTTATATAATTACAGTATTAATATTAATAAAATCAATATTTAGTTCTTAAACTCGATAATTTCAAATTGTAATTTGAAACCCTAAGTTTATAAACTAGGTTTTATCACATGAAATGATACCATTAAATTATCCTATGGTATCTAAACTTTATAATATGAATATATGAATATATTAAGCATTAAATCAGATTTTAGCCATAAAAATAGAAGGATTCAGTTTTATAAAATTGAACCAAATTTGAAATTAGGGTTTTAATTCATAAATGTGTAATAATTTTATCCTATGCTATTATTTAATATCTAAATCATATATTATGATATATATGTATATTTGGGACGAAAATTACATGAGTAACAATAATAGGTGTATTTATATTTTATCCTATTTTTTCTAATTTTGATCGTAATTCAATTTTGCTATAATGTTTTAATTATTTTATGGCATGTATTATATATCTATGAACTATTATGATTAATAATGTATTAGAGTATTAAAAATAAAATCAGCCTAAAACCCCTACCGCCAAGCTTCACCTTCCCCATTACACAATGATTTCATTTTAAAGCCAATGCATGGAGAGCATCTTTAACACTCCTTAATCATCATCTCCTTCCCAGCTGCATTATTGTGAGAGAGAGATGCTGAGGGGAGAGGTATAGGGGGAGACTCTTCATTCACCTCACTCCTACCTATACACACTCACACCCTCAACACTCAACACAATTTCTCCCAATCTCCCAAGAACCGAGCAACCTCTCCATTTTCAGATTTTCTCTTCATTCCTTCTCTTCTCCACTTCACAACTTGAAACATACTTTGTTCTTGTCATCCTAGACATTCTCAAGGTAATACATGGCTTTAGTTCGATTTTATCCTCCTATATCAGAAAATCGAAACTGTTTAGTATATGTATAGGTTCGAAAGTTTATGTATGTTATATATGTGTTTAATGTTCTTGAGCATGAGCTTTGTATGATTAGGTTCTTGATGATTTTATTTACAAAATATAAGCATGAACATGAGATGTTATATATGCAATGTTGTAAGGATTTAGTTGATATTATAATTTTCGAACCATAAGTGATTAGAAATAATTTTAAAATGTTAAAATGTTGATGATGACCGAATATATTCAGAGTTTTAAGCATGGATTATTGATGTATAAGATGGTTAGAAACATGGATATTATTTAGAAATTTTGAAAACCCTAGGTATTTTTTTATAAATACCGTGAGCTTTAAAAACATACCTTGGTGTATAATTTTATTTCAAGCATGTAATGACATATTATGCTTTAGAACCTTGATTATATGTTCTATGATTTAATTAGAATTTTGAAAACCATATACTTGATTTTAAAAAATACCGTGAGCTTTGTAAATATATAGTTGGTGTATGATTTTATTTTAACATGCAATGGTGTATTAATGCTTTAGTATATTTTTATCATTGTGTGAATTAATTAGAATTTTTGAAATCAAATCTATTTTAAATCAAATAAGCCGAGCTTATGCTCATAGGTGATGATTTAATTAGTTTTGATAAATATTATGATGTTATATTATATACTATAGTGTATAAACATAGTATATAATTGTTGGAATTTTGAAAACCAATACTAAATAAATCGAAAAGCCGAGAGCATCACAAGCTCATATGGTGACGATTTAAATTAGTTTGGTTGATGTTATGATGTTACAATGTTATAATAAATGTTTATTGATGTTGGAATTTATTTAGAATTTTGAAATTGTTTGTATTTATTTGGTAATTATCTTATAATTACCGTGAAATATTGTTATATATGTGAAATAAATAGTTATGATGAACTATGGGTTATTAAATATTATATACTGATGTTGGGATATTATAATAGTATATATCAATTTTGGGAATTTTGGATGATTATTCCTATTTATTGAATTACCGTGATATATATATATGTATATATATAAATAAATGGAAACAGTATATATGAATTTATAAATTCATATTCTGGACCATAGTGTATAATAATACACTATATTAATTTAGAAAATTTTCAAGTCTTGTTATTTTTAAAATTATCGAATTTCGATAATTAATAAGGATTTTAAATCCTTTTAAAACTGTTTATTAATAAATTTTGTAAAATAATATTCTGGACAGTTTTAAATTTACAAAATTTTATAAACATAGATTGCTATGTTTGAGACAACGCCCTTTATAAACGTTTTAAAACCAAAATACGCTTTTATTTATAAAAGGGTATTTAAAATACGAAAATATTTATAAGTCCTTGATTTACAAGATAAATCGAGAAATAGGACTTTACGTTTCAAATCGATCAAATTCGATTTATAAACAAAATAGTAAGAAATTACTATTTAAAAGTCAAACTTCGACTTTGTGACTGTCGACTTCGTTGACTTTTCAAGTCAAACGCACGATTATATCGCTTATAAATACGCAAGAGGCGTAAGATATACTAATTGAGTATGATACCTCATTAGTAAGAAAAGATTCACAAATGAAACCATATATCGAGAAACGCATCAATACGTTGAACGTATCTCGAACGAGAACAATTCAATGTCAGATGAGACGTATAATTCACTAGGAATTCACATATCATATGAAATATCAAAGTTTATCTTAGTTTCGAAAGTCTCGAAGACTTGAGCGACGTTAAAGCCTCGCTCTTCGTAGGTGTGGAGCAAACGCAATGACGGGATTTTGACGAACGATCGAACCTAGGACTTTACAACGAACCGATCAGTGGGCTTCTTATCTTCAAAATGTGGCCTTTTCTACCCACTAAACGTGACTTTTCGTTATTCAAATGAGTTTATTTACGTACTTATTTTACAACGTTATCAAATGTTTTCGCATTACCGCCAAAATATTTTTTGTGTGGATCCTATCTATGCCGGGTAGGGTGGAGATAGTTGAACTATTATATCAATTGTTGTGGTAGCCCAACCTTTTAAATGTCGGTCCTGTCGGATGATAAATGCCAGCTAGGATTGGCGTGAAGGTTGGAACTATACGTGTTAACATATGCTTGCAGAGTGATGTGTCGACGGGATTACGGCCGTCACGGCGTCAGATGGGAGGCCTCCTCTCGACGCTTATTTATTATTTATTTTATGTATTGGACTATGAGATACGGACCATACACACCAAGAAAATGCCGCAGCTATGTTTACTGAACGAAAATGATTTGGTAAGCACAGGCATTTTAACTAAAACCTCAGTGCTTACTCGATATGCGCGTAATCCAAATACTATCAAATATTTTCGGCATAGTCCACCGAGTGCAATTTCTGTTCGCATGTTTGTTTTAAATGTGCAGTTGAGCTCGATGGTGATGATGGGGATGTGTTGAGGAGTCAGTGTCCTGACCGATTTACTTAAACTGTGGTTATACCGAATCATATCGTCATATGTATTCACACACTTTCCGCTATACTCGAACTCCTTTATTTATGCTTTATGTTAAACTATGAGGTCCATCGGATCGGCCAAGTTTTGGGGTCCGATGGCTAAACCTTTCAAAACATTATAACATCACTTATATTTCGCTCAGCATGTTAGTTTATTCTTATGCATCTTTATTTTACCGTAATCCCAAAATACTACTCCTAGATTAGTCACCGGGTTGGTCCGAATGGGGTCGTGACAAAGACGATCAGCCAATTGCAATTGTTCTTAGCTACCGCAAGAAGTTTCCGGTCCCTTTTTCAACCGTTTGTCCGAGTAAGGTTTCAATTTTTTGGATTTTTTGTTGCGATAAGTTTTTTTATTTTCTCCTTTTCATTGCGGTTTGTTGATGTGTTTTGTGTTTTTGTTGCCTATGTAGGTGGATTTGGTCTCGACGATTCATATTTCGATAGGAGTAAGTTTTTCGAATTTTATGGAGACTTGGTTGTCTTTCTTCTTTTTTCGTTGGCCATGTATTGTTTATGTGGATTTGGAGATGAAGCAATTTTGTTTTGTTCGTGTTTTGATGGTGAGTTTATTTTGGTATCAATGGATTGAGTGAACAAAAGAGGTTCTGGGAGGTTAACAAGTGTTCAATTGATTCGAATTACTCAAATGCCTAAATGTTTATGCTTTTCCCAATTTGAGATTGTTTTAAAATATCTTTCTAACTAAAATTTGTACTTTTCAACCTGTTTTCGCTTCCTAAATTCCTTTTTAGAGGAGAATCTCCATGTTCTAAAACTCCATGATACAAATTTGAAACAATCCATCTTTTCTTACAATAAAGATGAAACCGTTGAAACTCCACACCTTAGTAACAGTTTTAAATTCACTTTTCTTTGATCTCAGATTCTCAACTCTGTCATACTGGTTGCTCTAAACGAAATATGTCTTATCTTTGTTTGTTTGATTTTCTTGAAGTTGTATTCATGTTTTGCATGATTTCTCTGCCTTCAATCTTTATCTTGGGTGAGGAAAGATGCTGCTGCTTCTCTAATTTTCTGACCTCACTATATTTTAAATTTTAGCAGTCCGATGTATAGACTAACTTTTGCAATTTGTCCCGCATCCCAGTTAATATGGCGGAAGCGAGGGACTTTGGAGGAGTGGAAAAGGAAGATGATCGGTTACGTTGTTGACCTAGGAAAAAGCATTAGCTCAGATTGTTCAAGATGACTCTTTTAGGGAGTTTGAGTTCAGGCAGTATTTATTTGCTGTCAAGCAAAGGTATGAAAGTTATTATAAATAACTAAATGTGCTTGAGTTTATTTTGTAATATGTATTATGTATGCCTCGATGCTCTGTCATAATATAGGTTTCCTTTCCAATATTATGTTTTTCTACTGATACGATATTTAATATTAAAATTGTGTTGTTGACATCTTGATGAGTTGGCTGTTCTATATGACTTATTCCTTTGCTTTTCTCCAAAAATAATTTATTCTGCTTTCATTATCTTCTGTCGACTTTCACACATGCTCTAAAAGGATTTCGTGACTTCACAAGTGCGTTTCTCTTTAAATTAAAACGTCCATCAAGGGTTGATTATTCACTTTTTATAATTCATTGATCATGCCTATGCGTTCCGGTGATACAACTGCAAGTGTGTCACTATGAAGTGGATTAGCAGCACCTGATGTTGAAAAGGTGTTTTACCGCATTCAAGGGAGTTATATATCTGTGCCATACAAAGGTAACATAGCAATTGCATAAGAGTAATATTTAGAAAACGGAACAGTATGTAGCAACTTCCCATTTCCTTGCCAATACAAGTGCAGAGAATGTACATTTGCCGGAGATTGGCCATGAAATGCTTATATTTGCTATGCTTTTAGCATCTGTTTTAACTTGGTTCCATCTGGTTTGACCCTTCTCCGTCGGAAAGGGTCAACTCATTCTTTCCAGTTCTTTATTACAAGATTAATGGTAGTTCAGGTTGACATAATTATATTTGTGGCGTTTATGCGGCTTGGGTATTTAATTGGCTATGGATCGATATCGAAAGAAGTCCTGTTAACATGTATGTGCTCAATTTTACTATAATCTTGTATTGGTTCTTTGTACCTCCCAGAAAACCTAGATCTAGCAATATTTTTGTTCTTATTCGATGGAAGATCTATCTTGAATTTGAACTTTTACAGAAATGATGTAGTTGGCAAAGGGAAGTTGTCATGCCAGGAGAACCAATTCAAATCTGTTAATCACCATAAAGAATTCTACATTTCTGTACACTGCTATAACTCTTGTATTATTTTAATTTATGCAGTCTTCCTCAGCATGCGCTTTGGCCTAAGCCAGCAGTTTGGCCACTACTTCCACCCGATGCTTCATCAAGTGCTTGCAAAAGAAAAGGTAAGTCTCAATTGATAGCAATGGAGGTTAATTTTATAGATACATTTTGATTGAATTTTATATTTTATAGATACATTTTGATACGTTTACAACCGATTGTAGCTCCACTTGATTGAACATTTTCCTTTCTTCGATCTTTGGAATATTTGGTCATAAATGCTTGTATCAAATGTTACCATATGTTTGCATTTACTTGTATCTAACTACTATTAATTGCTTGAAAGGCAATTTTATGTTTAATGCAAAATGGAGAAAAGAGGAAGAAGAACCAACTTGGGAAATTGTAAAGGTATTTTCATTTATCAAATCACATTTGTTTTATGTCGATTTCATATACATCTACATGTTGCTAATATTTGATATTTTAAAAAGTGTCAAGGCAACCCGATTCCAAGCAATGCGGCTCTTTGTACTACGCTCATGAAAGATATAATTGAAGAAGTTATGAAGAGTGGTTCCATTTCTTTACGCTCACATGTAAGATAAACATTTCATTTCTTTAATATAATCATTTTTTCATATAAGAATGCTAATATTCTATTTTGAATTGTTAATAGTTTCAAAATCGCCTTACTCTCAAGAGGACATTGATGAAGTTCGCTGAATGGCAAATTTCATGCTTCTTCACATATAGTCTTGTGATGTTTTAGTTGTAAGTTATCGATCTTTGAATTATTTTGTCGTGATATATCGGGATACGGTCTTATTGTTTTGTTATGTGATGCATAGTATTTTTCGGATAGTGATTTGTAGTCAGTAATGAAAAGCAGATTGTATATTTTGAATAGTGATTTTGTAGTCGAATGAAAACAGATTGTATATTTTGAATAGTGATTTTGAACGTAGTCGCAAGTATATTTTAATCTCATTTGCTTGTGTGTTATTAATTGATGCGGTATAAATAAAGAAATTAACTACGGTTGAAATTGAAAACCCTAGTTGTTATTAAATTGACTACGGTTGTAATAGAAAAGCGTAGTAAATTTGGCATTAAAATCGTAGTAAATAAACTCAAAACCGTAGTTAATACATAGACTACGCCGAAGCGTGAGTGTATGTACGAAATTTTGTGTAGTTCTGCGGTATAGACTACGCGTAAAAGCGTAATCTATGTGCAAAAGTGTAGTCTATAGGTGGTATAGACTACGACAAAAGCGTAGTGTATGTGCGAAATTTGTGAGTTCTGTGATGGACTACGCGTAAAGCGTAGTCTATGTGCGAAGCGTAGTCTAGTGGGTATAGACTACGCATAAAAGCGAGTGTATGTGCGAAATTTGTAGTTCGTTGGCATAGACTCACGCGAAAGCGTAGTCTATGTGCGAAAGCGTAGTCATAGTGGTATAGACTACGCATAAAAGCAGTGTATGTCGGCTTATTTTTCTACACCACTTTTTCTACACTACGAACGCACATACACTACACAAAACGCCGTAGTCTATACCGATTTTGTAGTAGTGAGTTGTCGGTTCATTACCAACATATTTTTGATGTTATGATGATATTGAAAGATGTTGCTCGCTACCAACATATGATTATATTATGATGATGTTATATGAAAGTGTTAATATAGATATGTCAGTGAAATCTTTAATTCGTGAAATTAATGAGCATGATTATTATGAAAGAGTTATGTTATGAAATGTTTACGCTCGAAATTTCCATTATTTTGATGATGGGTATGTTATCCCAAAAGAACATGACGCTTAAGTCGCATGATCCCTTTGGATAGAACATAGAAAGAGAATTATGAGAATTTTAGTATGTCACGAGACGAAACGAGATCGAAATGAGAATCTCGAGCGAATGACGAGAACAAAGAGCGAAAATCAAAGAGCAAAGACAAGAATGATGATTTAGAGATAATGAATGTCACCATACTTATGACAGAGTATAGTCTTTGTTCGATGTTCACGCACGACGGAAATCCAAATGACTATGACTTTCTCGTTAGAAATGAAATAAGAATGTGATCAAAGAAACATGATACGATCTTGGACGTATATAGAACGAGAATTCTACAAGCAGGACAGAATCTTAGAATGCTACTAAAAGCGTGATTCCAATAGTTCGAAGGACTATAACATATGTTACATGAGAACCTTTGGTCACAACTAAAATGAGTTGTGTAAGATTTCAAATCTTATTCATAACCCAAATTCGCATGAGTTTAACTCTATGATCTAGTTCCAATGGAAATATCGCTTGAAATCTCACTCCGAGAAAGAAGTTTACAATGAAAATTTCATAAAATGTTCTTTGAAACCAAACCTTCATGTGATCGAGAAAGTATTTGTGACGGCCCGCCACCCCATATGACCAAAGAAATCTCGATTTGTTATTACTTCGTACCCTACCTCCCAATTATTCGTTCAAAGAAAATGTTGATTCAAACCTTCCGAGTCGTCATCTTGAATGATGGAACCATACCTCTCGAAAGTTGATATGATGAATTTCTCTTCAATCCTGAAACCAATAAGTATGACGTAGGGTTGACATATATTGTCACCTAAAGGTTTCAAATCAAGAAGTGATAAACATCAAGATATGATGTAAAGTTCTCAAAAAGACGAGATATATTTCTATGATACACATAGGTGGATCGACCTTGATGGGCTTTCCCAAGAGCGATAATGAAAAATTATAACTTCCACGGAGTGTATGATATCCTGAGATATAATCTCTCTTATTATGATATAGTGAGAAAGATGCAACTTATCTTCTAAGATAGTTGTTTGTCCCTAAGACCTCGATAGCAGGTCGGACGTGTTTAAAGTATGAAAAGAATAAGATTCAGTTGATGGATATAAAGGAATGATAGTATCTCAAGATCAGTTTTCCGCTTTATCCGTAAATCGATAAAGATTATGATTAAATTGAATCGTTCTCAAGTATATAAGACCTTAGTTAAACCAAGATAGTGTGATCAAGGGATCAAATAATGAGATATGTGAATAGCTAGGCTATTCCTAGTATTAAACCAAGTATGGGAAGATATCCACGTTGAGACTTGACATGAAACATTGGTACATGGAATCTAAATTATAGTGTACAAATGTACTACCTTACCTATAGATTAGAATGATGACAATCTTAATCCTAAAAGTGAGGACAGATATAACGAAAGTATTATAACTTTCGGATATTATGCTCAAAGAAAAGCAAAAGTTAAGAAAAGCGGAAATTACCGCTATACAGATTACGGAATAGAGGAAGATATTACAATTATTCGTAAAATAGTTGATTGTCTTAAGAACCTCGTTAGTAGGTTGGACGATGCTAAAGTTAGAAGAACAGATTCTTCTAAATGAATATGTAAAAGATAAATAGCCTCGTTAACAAGTCACCGTTATACCCCCACCCATACGATCATGCTTGAACAAAGTTATTCGTGGAATTGAAATTCCATGAAACCACAAATAGTGAATACAAATGGGTGAATGGTTTTACTAAAACCGCCTTATGGGGGATTGCTCAAGATGTTATGATAATTTACGATAAGACACGTGAATGCTAATTACATCTTTGTAATTCCGAATGCCGCCTAGAGCGAGCATGAGCAAGAACTTAGAGGAAGAGGTGGGAGAAGGGAAGAGTCCCACACAAAGGAAATACCACAACCACCCCCACCTCCACCCGATCGTAGAATTGAGGAACTTTTCTAAGCAAAATCCTCCTACCTTTAATGGAAAAGGAAGTCCCAGGATACCGAGCAATGAGTAAGAACAATAGAAAGGATATTTGAATTCCTTCGTTGTACAACACAAGAGAGACTATCTTGTGTGACTTTCCAACTCACGCCACCGATTTCGTGGGAAGCCGAAGGAAAACCCTAACACCGTAACAAATGGATGAATTCACTTGGGAAGATTTTAAGACGAAATGTATGAGAAATACATTCCAAGAGCTATAAAGAAGAAGGAAATGAGTTCTTCAACCTAAAGCAAGAACGCAAGTCCGTGAGAATATGATCGTATCTTTTGCGACATGTCAAGGTATGCTCCGGACCAAGTAAGTATCGACATGAAAATATCGTAGAAATTTAGATCCGGTCTACATGAGATAAGGATGTCTCGCCACCATGGAAACTTAACATATCAAGCTCTTAGTCGGGCTTTAGACATTGAGGCGAATGCCGGAGGATAAGCTCTGCCCACTCCGTCACATAATGCTAGTGACAAAGGCAAGAGGAAATGGAAGGCAATCTTAGTAATTACAACCGAGTGTGGGAAGCTCGAATAACAAAGGGCATGGCAAGGAAACATGGTGCCACGGCAATTGTGGAAAGGTCCAATGTTTTCCACACCATGAGAAGTTCTCAAGAGCATATTAGAGCTATGCTGCCCAAAATGTCAAAAGATGCATAAGGGTGAGTGCTATTGGGCATTTGCTTTAGATGTGGTATGGAGGCCACTATGCAAATAATTGCCCTAAAGACGCCAGGAGAAACTAGAAGGCCGAGCCAACTAGGCCATACCCAACCACTTAAAGCAATTCATCTTTCGCCAACAATCACGTCCGCAACAATATTACCACCAAAGACGGAACAAACGAAGTCGTGGAAACATGCGTACGAAAACTTCCCAACTCTATAGTACTTTTGTTCGAAAGGAATACTTTATATTCTATCATTACAAAAGCATGGAGATAGGATTTGAACCTAAGTCGAACAAACAAATCGGAAAGAGAATCTTTTCGCCATGGGAAATCATGATTGTCGACAAGTTTTCTCAAACTAAGACTTGAACCTAGAATCACTAGAGATCTAGTGAATCACTTGAACATTACCCCATGAGGAATATAGACATAATCTTAAGAATAGATTGGGTAGTCGAAAACCATTCTACAATTCTTTACAAGGAAAGGAAGTTTCGATCCATATCTTCGAGCAAGAAGTTACGAGTTTCTATGGAATCACATGGGAAGGAAATTCCAACCATACCCACACTACAAATAAGGAGATTATAAACAAGAATGGATGCAGCATTCCCTGTTTATCTAAGCAGAGAATGAAAAGCAAAATGAAGATAGAGGATGTGGAAATTATTCGAGAATTTCTAGATATTTCCGACAACTTAGCGATTACCCCGATAAGCGCTAGAGTTCCACTATCAAGTTAAAACCATTATTAAACCATGTCAAAAGTACCTTTATCAAATGGATTCAAGGAAAGTGAAAGGATAAGGATTCAAATTATAGGCTATAAAATCTAAGTTTCACGACTAGTGTATCACCTTATAAAGCACCCAATTTGCTTGTCAAAGAGAAAGATAGCCCATTAAGAAAGTGTATAGATTATCGAGAGTGAATAATCCGCTAGGATAAATGAGTATTCGGTTAGTGGAAAGAACAAGGATAGTCCCGAGAACCGATCTCGATTGACTATAATCAACTTAAGGTACGAAATGACAATGAACCCAAAATGGCTTCCCTAACAAGATATGGCTACTATGAGGATATAGTTATGCCATTCGGACCAACTAATGCGCTAGCCGTGTTCATGAAACTCAAAAGTGAGTGTTCAGATACTAAGACAGATTGTCTTAAATCATCATAGATGATATTCCCATCCAATTGAAGGCAAGAAAGAGTATAAAGAGCTCTTAAGAATTATCTTGTAGACATCAAAGTCAAACAAATTTCGTCAAGGATATTTAAGGCGGATCTAGCTTAGAAATAATATTCCTTAAACACGCGACTTAAGGAATCCATTGAACTGGCAAAATTTAAACAAATGCAAGGATAGAAGAACTCACTAAAGGTTTAAAGGAATGAAAATGAGATGGTTGAACAACCGAGATAACCATGAATTGTATTGCTACATTCACTCGACGTCGATAAGAAGAAGGATAATAGAGGAACAAAGGAAAGATGTCAAAGTCGAAAAGATAACACGCTATATGGGTAGTAGTGGATCGACTTACTAAAGAGCTTATTTTACCTATGCAAATTACTCATGAATCGATGAGTGAGTTCAAAAGAGATCGTATGTTTATATGAATGCCAAAATCTATTATATTTAATAGGGTTCTAAGTTTGTTCTAGATTTTGATTTAGCTCACGAAAGAGTTTACAACGAAATTTAACTTTAGCATAACTTTCACGATGATGACGGTTCGAAAAGAACGATATGAACATTCTATGATATGTTGAGGATATTAGGCTGAAATGAAAGTACTAATTGAAATACGTTTTGCATTTATTAAGATCACCGCGACAATAGCGCTGAGCGACGATTAATAGACCCTATGAGGTATAGACGAAGAAAGTGTCGATCGCTCTTTATGGTGATAATGAAAGTAAGAGAAAAGTTTTAAACGGTATTGTGAGAAATATAAGATATTTGCCAATATAGAAAGAAGGAAAGAAGCTCATGATAGACAAAAGTCTACCGGTATGCGTAGATATGACATGCATTGTGAACACGAGATAAAGTGTATTAAAGTTCTCCATTGAAAGAATTTCAATGTTTGGAGAAAAAGGAAGTTGAAATTACGTCTATAGGACCTTGCGAGATCCTAGAATTGATAAGGCCTAGTAGCATAGATTGGTACTTCCACCAAGTTCGAAGTGCACGTAATTTTTCCACGTGTTACGATAAAGAAAGTATGAATATGGTCCAAAATACATGACCATCATGAGACGTTATTCTTAAATCAAGATATGAGTTATGAGAAAGAATCTGATTGTTTTAAACGCCGATTCAACAAGAAAATATCGGGAAAATCAATGAGAGACCATGGACAAAGATAAATTCGTATTTTCTACGTTTTGTATGCAAATTTCGGACTAAATTTATTTTAAGGGTAGAATGTAATACCCGTAGTTTTAATACTTAATTATGATAATATAAAGTAATTAGGGTTTTAAGCTCGATAATTAAAATCTTAATTAGTCAAGGCTCGATTTGACTAAGCATAATTTGATAATTTCGTGTGATATTCACGACGCTTAGTGAATTAAGGAATGTAGTTTCATAGTCCTTTCAACGTAATGTTCTAACGCTCGGCTAAATTACAGCTAAGCTTATATTATTTTAAGCATTAAAGCTTAAAATTTCGAAATTCTATTATTATAGAAATAAATAAAGTTGTTACAACTTTATTTTGAACAAATTAGAGATAATTCAATTATGTGAATTTAAAGACGCAAACGCTACGCTTAGAGATAATTCAATAACTGGCCAAATGATCATGGAATTATAAAATTCAAATTCCTATGATTATTTTATGATATAAAGAGCATTATTTATCATTAAAATAATGCTATAGAATTACGGAATTAAATGTCTCAATATTTGGGGTAACAACCCTAATTTCTAAAAATTAGTGGTTTGAGGTCTAAAATGATTTTAAATATTTTCCTATGATTTAATTTATTATCTAAGACATATACTATATCACATAGCTATTAATTGGAGAAAAATAAAATGTAGCATTTTGTTTATGAAGGTGCAAAATATGCACTTATGTGTACTAATAAATAAAATTATTATCCAATTGATAATGTTTGATCATAATTATATTATTATAATATCATTATGAATAAAATGAGTTGTTCTAGCAACTTGATCAAGTGGGCGACGATGGTACTATAGGTGGCGAAAATTTCATAGATTTATGTGACATTATTAACACATATCATCCTCTAATTAAGAGATTATGAGTTGGATCTTATCACATTATTAAGTGTAAAGTAGACATAGTTACCAATTTGATGAAGTAATCTACACATTTGTCTTCTTATAGCGAAAAATTTGACCTTAAGTGTGAAAAGAAATAAAATATCATACTCATTAATGCTATGATATCATAAGGTGAGATATTTTTATTATAAGATAAGATAGAATAGGTATTCAATTGAACAAGAACTACAACCTTGTCTTGTAGTAGTTGCAAAGTTTGAAAATTAGTGGAACAAATGTGAAACCAAATAAAGTCTTAGTGTATAATTTTGACTTTTCAAAATAATATTATCCTAAGGTATTAATGAAGGTTATGATAGTGTAAATTAATAAAATTTATTCCTTTAATTATAGGAGAGCCGACACCTATATGTATATAGTCTAAAGTGGTTATTTTAATTGTTACGTAAGTAATATAGTAACATACATTATTTATGTGATAATATGATATATATAATGATTATCCTAAAGCATGGATCGAAAGTTGTAAGGAATTGTGTGAATATTGTATTTTGGTTCCATGATTACCGTAAGCCTTGTAAGAATAGAATGGAAAAAAATTAAATTCAATTATTCATACATTGCGTGAATTACAATAATTAAGAAGGAAGAAAAATGAAACTTTATCTTATGCTTTACCAAGTGGACAATTAAGAGATAAGGTATGCTATCATTAAAGTATATTATGATAAGGATTAATATCTTGTCTTTAGCATACCAAGTTGGTCAAACTTTTGACTTAAATTTCAAGTGTATTAAGTTATGATTTCATGTAATAATTATCTACAAGTGGCTAAGTTCTATAAATATGAGGTAGATCCTCAAATTTCATTTGCTATCTTAAGTTTCAAAATAAGGAGAAAAAAAATGAGAGAGAGTTCATTCAATTCCTTCCCAAATCTTAGTTCAAATAAACCTTCCGATTAAATCGACGATTAAAAGGTTAGAATCTTAGCTTTATATACATGCTAGAATTTTAATTTCATCCGTTAGATTTCATGTTATGTTAGTTTAATTATGTGATTTTCAAACTTATGGTTATGCTAAAGATGTTTAAATCATGTTTATATGATATCCTTAAGCTTATATTATGATTATATTACAAAGTTGAGCATGATATCAAAATTAATATGATAGATCGAATACTTGAGGATACAATATGTTGATGATTATGATTTTTAATTGTTGATTTGAGCATAGAATCATGATCTAGAGTATTAATTATGCTTATATGAATTTATGTAGATTTTTCAAAATTTTAGTACCTAAGTCATAAATTTGAAAATTATAGAACATGATAACATGTTGTGATATAATCCATGTTTAAGTGTTATTATAACATATTGATAGTGTAGAATCATAATATGATGTTGTATGAATTTATCGATTTATTAAAATTATTCGACCTAAGTCCAAATTTTGAATATGACTTAGGAAGATTTAATTAAATAGTTCACAATAAATAAAAATTATGTTATAGAAAGGATACTTATAGTTGATTATGTGTTATGTGATTTTATGGAATTTTTGAAAATGGTTGCTAGTTAAATGAAGCTTTCGAAAACCATAGTTATGTGTACTAATGTTATAAATTTATTTTATAAGATATAATTGCATAATATGTTCCAAAATAATGTTTTAAACATAGTATGATTTTATGGGAATTTTAGAACAAGAATTGCTCATAAAATGATAGAATTTCATATAAAGTTGAAAAAGTCAAATGTCGACTTTGAAGTCAAAATAGTCGACTTTAGTCAAAATGTTGACCAAGTCAAAATCATTGACCAAAACGCGACCAAGGTCAAATCGCCGAAATACATAATACGTGATCTATGTGACGAAGACGCTTAGTAACAATGTAACTTACGCTACGTAAGTACATTAAAACGCACATTATGTGCTAAAAGATGGAATATCTCTTATAAATGAGCGATTTCATAATCGAGCCATTTTGATTAGGAAACGTAAAATAAGTTCACGTTAGCCTTATTCGATGTATAGGACGTTATAGACGATGTTCGCTCTCTACCAAACGTGACCGATACTAAAATAAGTTCTTACTTTAGGTGGACGGATTTGAGCGAGACATAGAAAGGGATTATAGAAAGACTGATATACCGTGTGGGCTTTATTCGAAAACCCTTTATTTACTTTACGCAAATGAAAAGTATTTATTTACGATTCTTGAGAAATGATATGATTACCGCCAAAGTGTTTATGTTTTATGTATGATCCTATCATGTGTGCAAGCCAACTATGAAAGTGAATCATTGTCAAGCCAACCATGAAAGTGAATCAATTGTTGGGTCGCTCCCAATTTTATAGAATGAATTCAGATCCTGTTAGAGGATGAATTTCGGTCTATTCTAGCCGGAGGTTGAATTCGGGTCCTGTTGGAGGATGAATTCCTAGCTCCACTCCTGATCGATGCGCATTATATGAACTGCGCGAAAGGACATTTCGTTCATGCCGACGTAGAAGGAGGCCTCCTTCTACGGCGTTAAAGAGAAAGTTATATGTGAAAAGTTATGAGAAAGTGATATGGATCATACACAGAGAAAATGCCAGCTCACGACGCTTTTGAAATGTGAAAATGTTTTAGTAAGGCCTTTCCAATAAAACCTCTGCCTTACTCGAAGGCATGTAATTTAAAGTTGATAAAATGTTTTTGCAATGAGCCCACCGAGTGCATTATTTGTACTCACCGCATGTTTGTTTTAAATGCAGGTTGAGCGATCGATGGATGGAGCAGTGTTGAGCATCAGTCATTCGTTCGATAGTAGAACCTGAATACACATCGTCAACGTGTACTTCACTTGTTTTCGCTAGATTATGAAACCTTATGTATGTTATGTTTTGTCAAACCTCAAACACTTGAAGCTCTAGAAATATTATCAATATATGTCACAATCGCTCAGATTCTCGTGTCATTATTCATTACTTAATCTCCATTATCGAATACCCCGCTAATCCGCACTTTAGGGTTGGCGGTCGTTACGAAATTCAAAATGATAAAATGTTTTCGGCATGAGTCCACCGAGTGCATTCTTGTACTCGCACTGCATGTTTGTTTTAAATGTGCGGTTAAGCTCTCGATGATGATGGGAGAGGTTGAGAAGTCAAGGTCCTCGATGTTTTGTTAAGACATGTTAACCTCGAATACATATCGTCATATATGTATTCACACACTTCCACGCAACTCGAATTTATTTTATGTTATGTATGATGATAAGATGATATGAACTGTTAAAGTCCTTCGATCATTAATATCCTTTTGGATCGTTGGAGGATAAGCGACATACTTGAGGTCCGTCGACCATTGTTAATCTGGGTGCGATGGTCTAACCCACCGATTTGATATGTTATCAACGTATGTTATGTTCAAAGCATGTTAGTTTACATTTGATATGCATCTTTATAATAGCCTTTGTGAACCCTAAATACTATCCCTAGTATTAGTCCGCTCCGACCAGTTATCCGGAGTGGGGTCGCGATGAGTGGTATCGAGCGTTGCTCTTAAACCCAAATTCTTTCCAAAACTAAGTCTAGATTGAGTCACGGACTTCTAGAAATCATCGACTATTCTCAACACTCCATCACATCAAGCTCAACCGGAAAAGGTAATCGAATTTCTTTCAAACTCATGAAATGAAGAGTTTTGAATGAGGAACAAGTTTGGAAGGATTTTGAAGGAAAATGGAAGAAAGGTTATGATGTTATGATGATGGAAATGAAAGTATGAGCAAGAATTTTTTTCAAACACTTTGATTTTGAAATCAATAAGTGATGATGCAAAGTAATTTAGTTGAGGTGAATGTTTTGAAAAGAACCGAATGGTTAGTGATGAAGTATGAAATCAAGTTGATATGTACAAGTATAAAAACAAGTTATGATGTTATTTTGAAATTATATTTTCAAATCTTCGATTTATGATGAATGATATGCCATCCAAGAAGAACATAGACTATATAAGGAGCATGATCACATATTGTGAAAGAACATAGAAGTACGAACTTTCTTTCCTTAGAAGAACAAAAGAACGATAGGGAGAACGAAGTAGCATTAGCTTCGAGCTCGAACGGTAAAAGACGCGTGAAGATAAATAAGGACGACTTCGACTTTGGGAATGAACAACATCGGCATTGCATCACAACTTCGACGTGGGTGACCGCGATTTGACTTTGACCTGACTTTGACCTTGACTTCAGAGGCTAAGCATCGAATTGAAGACGTGGATATGGTAGTCGATCACGGCATTTTGCCTCGAGTTTATTTTAGACGATCGCGCAAATTTTCTGCACTGCGCAGTAAATTTGTTTTACCCAGTTCTTTCATTAGGACTTGATTACGCGTGGTTTTCTCCGCGCACTCTAACGTCCTGAACTTCATTTGTTATGAAGAACATAATCTAATTCTGTCTCCAGAATACGCTAGAGTCTCTTGAACATTAGTTCAAGTTTTCGTTTAGAACAAGGATCTCAGATAGCCTATACCTTAGAACGCTTTTGATAATGAGTTTCGAGTAAGAGTAAGAAGATAAGATATGATTGTGTTGTACCTTATGACGCTTATCTACCTTATAGATTGTTTAGTTTAACCTAGTTGCTTATCGATGTTCTTAAGTTATCCTTATCTCGCTTATCGGACGACATTAGTTCGACTTATGTTAGTGTTGATCGTGACAAATGGAGGAGATGCGATACATAGCTAGGAGGAGGTTAGGACCACACCTCACCGAGAAGTAATGCGCACTCATTGAGTGTGGATGCTGTGGTGAGGACCAGGCGAATTCCGATGTACTACCTTCGACTTTGGAGGAATGCTCGAGCGCTACATGACGGCATCAGCGCCTCTAGCCATACTTCCCTCGTACTTGGGAGGACTATGCCCAGAGATATCGGGGACTACATATACGCGGTTGGCAGCTATGATCTAGTTGGAGACTTACCTGTGTTCGTGAGTCAGTCGACTCACGATATAGATCTACGAGGCACCGAGGGGACCTTATCTCCTCCCGAGAGTATACCGGCGTGATGATTCGCGGAGTGGTCAGATACCGAGGTCCCAAGCAGATTGACCAGAGTGCCTCCGTGATCTGTTGACGAGGGAGCCTCGCTGCTTGGATAGAGCAGCGCGCCGAGAGCTAGGAGAGCTTGTTTTCCTACATGCTTTTGGACATCCCGACGTCCTCCACTACCACCTCTACCGCCGATGACCCACACTCCAGAGCTATTCCGCAGACAAGACGGATGAGAGTGACGGATGCTTTTGATGGCTATAGCCGATTCGCGATGACTACAAAGACGATTGGTGACGACTGGCCCAGGCGCGACATACCTATGGTAGGAGATGATGGGCAGACCATCTAGGTACGTGCCGCCAAGATGATTCTGATGAAGAAGAGGATCCGTAGAGAAGAGGATCCGAGGAGGGAAGATGCCCGATGAAGACATTAGATGAAGACTTAAGTAGATATTAATATGATTAGCGTATGCTTGTTTCTTTTGATATGTATGAGAACTGATGGAAAGAAAACGTGATGTTTTGTAAGGCCATGTGAGCCGGATGTATGTTTTTGTTTTAATGATCGTTGGTTTGAACATCCGCCTACTAAAGTTTTCAAGATATATATATATATATATATATATATATATATATGACCCGAATGGGCTTTTGGCAAAATTGTTTATGAAAAGGACGAAATGTTCTATTAAAGTCGCTTTGCAATGAGGCTATGATGATATTTTGTATGTTAAGTTTTGAAAGTAATGAGTGTTTGATGATCATATGTTTTATATAGCGTAATGCCCTGACGAGACCCGAACAAGGAACCAGAGGCGAGGACGAGGAAGACCTAGGGAAGAGGTAGAATCCCAACAAGAAGTCGAGGATATACCACAACCACCTCCACCTCCACCGAGCTGGATAGAGGAACTGCTCGACAAAACCCTCCCTTCAATGGGAAAGGAAACCGGAGGCGAACAATGGATGCGAACCACGGAATGGATTTTCAACTTTCGAGGTGTACACGCAGAGCGTTTGTCATGCATAACTTTTCGCTAAGGACCCGCCGACTTCGGTGGAAGCCGTAAAGAAGACTTTCACATGGAACAACGGAAGGGTTTACGGGAGGACTTAAGAAAGAGTATATGACAAGTATATACCAAGAGCTATAGGAAAAGAAAGGAGCACAATTCTTCGTGTTAAAGCAGAGAAAATGTCGTGAATGATTATGATCGCACTTTTTGCGACATGTCAAGGTATGCACCGAACAAGTGGACACCGACTTGAAAATGTCGGAGAAATTTAGGTGGGTCTAAGGCCGAGATAAGGATGTCTCGCCACCATGGAGACCGACCTATACCGGCTCTTGCACGAGCTTTGATATTGAGGCAGAATGCCCGAAGACAAATCGTGTCAACGCACGCAAAACATAATGGATAAAGATAAAGGAAGTGGGAAGAAACCAAGGAAATAAAAAGGGAACTTTGAGAATGCAAGTCACTGCGACTCGGCAAGAAACATGGCTACCAGGTGGTTGGAAGAGGCAGCTTTTATCTCGCAAGAGGCCCACAAGAGCGGTGAGGCTTTTCCATGCACTAAATGCCGAGAATGCACAAAGGAATGTGCATGGCGGCGTGAATTGCTTCAAACGACGGGAAGTGGCAACAACCAATGCCCCCACCTCCGCAAATAATCTCAAATTTCAACAAAGAACTCAATCAAGAACTGGCAGCAACCTCCACAACAAGGCTAACCACCGCGAAACGAGAACAGAGTGAAGACACCCACAGCCTCAGCCAGTGAGTATGCCACCGGAACATCAGATCGTGAAACCGGCGGTATGGGAGTCCTCTCAACGCACTTATAATATTGTTTGATACGTGCTTGATTCCTTCATAGCAAAATCATGCGTAGAAAGTTGGAACTTAGGTCCGAAAAGGCAAATCAGATATGAGAATCTCTTCACCTATAGGAGGATTTACATATATCTGCTCGAACCTAGAGTTGACACTAGGATCACTTAAAGTTCCAATAATAATCAAATAATAATGGGTGCGTAGATATAATCTCTAGGAAGGATCGGTTATGCTAATCATTACGAGCGAAAGGAAAATTGCTTCACTTTCCTCGACAAGAAGCTACGCATTGAGAATCCATGGTAATCAGGCATTAAGCGAGGAGAATGATAACCCAATGAGATACCTTGATAACGAGAGGAAAACCAAACGAGGATTGAGGACATAGAGGTTGTTCGAGAATTCTGACGTATTTCAAGATCTACCAGATTACCTCCGACAGAGCTTGAATTTACCATCGACTTGGAAACTGAGGATCCATTCGAAGCGCCCTATAGAATGGCCCCAAAGGAATTGGAAGAACTCAAGATCCAAATCCAAGAATTGTTGGATCTAGGTTTCATTAGACCTAGTGTTTCGCTGGGGCCTATTTTGTTTGTCAAGAAAAGGATGGTTCTTTGAGGATGTGCATAGATTATCGAGAGCTAAACAAGATGACGCCAAGAACAAATATCCTTTGCCAAGGATTGACGACTGCTTGATCAATTCGAGGAGAGGTGTATTCTAAAATTGATCTCAAGTCAGTTATCACCAACTCAAAATACGGCCGAAGATGTACCTAAAACGCGCATTCGAACCGATATGGCCACTATGAGTTCATAGTTATGCCGTTCGGATTAACCAATGCACCAGTCAGATTATGGACCTCATGAATGAGTATTTCATCCATACTTGATAAATTGTTTTGTCTTCATAGATGATATCCTTATCTATTCAAAGAATGAAGAGGATCATAAGAACATCTAAGAACGGTATTGCAAACCTAGAGATGAAAGACTCTTTGCTAAGTTTAGCAAATGTGAATTAATGTTGCTTGGACACAGTCTGCGGAAGGCATTAAAGTAGATCCACCAAGGTAGAAGAAGCAGGATGTAAATCAAGAACTCGAAGAACTGAAAGTTTCCTAGACTAGCTGGTTATTACCGAGATTCATCGAGGATTCTCCAAAAGCAATAACCAACACTCCGGAATCAAGTTCAACGGAATCAAGAATGTGAGGCAAGTTTTCAAAACTCGAGGAAAAGTGACAAGATGCGTGCTAGCGATTAAGCAGGAGTATGTAGTTTATACAGATGCTTCTAAGACGACTGGGTTGTGTTTTGATGCAAGGAAAGGTGATAGCATATGCATCCCGACAACTCGACCACATGAACGAACTACCGAACTCACGACTTGGAATTAGCGCAGAGTTCACGACCGAAAACTGAGACACCATCTCTATGGAGTGAGATGTGAGATCTTTACGATCATAAGAGTTTAAAGTACTTTTTCGAGCAAAGAGATTTAAATATGAGGAAAAGAAGATGGCTCGAACTAGTGAAGGATTACGATGTGGTATTAACTATCACCCGGCAGAGGAATGTAGTAGTGACGCCTAAGTCGTAAGAATCAAACCAAGCTAGGATGTCTCCACACAAGAAGAAAAACTGTGAGGAGTTTGAAAGAATGAGGATTGAATTGGTTGAACAACCAGAGGATCACGAGTTGTATCGCTACACTCACATGACGCCCGATTTAAGAAAAGAATCGTTGAGAGACAAGGATGGAGGAAAAGTTAGAAAAGATCGAGAAAGGGTAAGGTCCGGGATTAAAGAATTTCAGAAGCATCAAACAACGCCTTATTGTTTGAAGGAAGGATATCTGCTCCACAACGCGAGCTTCAAAATAAAATAATGAGTGCTCATGATACACCCTACACCGCCCACCTGTAGTACTAAGATGTACCAAGACCCAAAGGAAAAGTTCGGTGGGAAGGCATGAAACGAGCATAGCTTTCGTGAGAACGCCGCTTGTTTGCCGCAGTGAAAGCGCATCAACGACCCTACCGGAAGTTACACCATTGGAAATACCCGAGTGGAAATGGGATGAGATAATGATGGACTTATTAATCTACCCAAATCAAAAAGAGGAACACCGCCCATATGGGTAATTATTGATAGACTCACAAAGAGTGCTCACTTTCTACCAATTCATAATACCTATGGATCGACAAGTTAGCCCGGTCATGCGAAAGGAAATTATACGACTACATGGAGTGCCAAAATCTATTACCTCGATAGAGACTCCAAGTTCACATCAAGATTCGGGTTAGCTTACAAAAGAATTGGGTACGAAATTGAATTTCAAGACGGCATTTCACCCACAAACCGATGGAAGTTGGAGAACGATTCTACACTAGAAAACATGTTGAGAACAGAGTGTTGGATCGAGGTGCAAAGTGGGAAGATGTTTTACCCCTTATTGAGTTTGCCTACAACAATACGCACGACGATTAGTATGCCCGCATCGAAGCCTGTATGGCAAGAAATGTAGATCACCGCTTTATTGGGATGAAGTGGGTGAGAGGAAAACTATAGGGCGAGCGTGAATGAGATGATTGAAATCCGCAAATTAGCAAAGAATAAAGGAAGCTCAAGATAGGCAGAAATCTACACGTACGCTGAGATCCGAGTTACAATTTGAAGATGGAGATAAAGTGTTTCTTAAGGTCTCTCCATCGAAAGGATTGTCGGTTTGACGAAAGGAAAACTAAGACCCCGCTTTATAGGACCCTATGAGATCCTAGAGGATAGGTCCAAGAGCTATAGGTTGGCTCTTCCGCTAAGCGGGAATGTACACAATGTTTTTCACGTGTCCCAACTAAGAAAATCGTACACGATCCAAAACACGTGATCCATCAAGACGACGTGATCCTCAAGCCGGACATGAGCTATGAAGAAGAACCGCAGCAATACTCGACCATAAAGTTCAAAGAACTACGAACAAGTCGATTCCGCTAGTCAAAGGTCGTTTGGACACACGACAAGAGAAAGCGTGGGAACTTGAAGACGCTATGAAAGACGATGCCAATTATTTTTCTAAAGGTATGCAAATTTTGGGAAGAAATTTCTTTTGGGGTAGAATGTAATATTCAAGAAACGAAGCTTATTTAAGATATTTAAACCCGTGAATTAGGGTTTCTTGATGTTAAACTTTGAAGATATCGAATATTGATTTCGATTCAGAACGGCAACAGATTCCTTTTCATATTCACTAAGAATTGTGAATTAAAGGAAAGAATGTTATGAAGTAGTTCGGCAAGATAAGTTTAACGTCGATTACGATCGAACGCCGAATTTTATGAAATTTTCTAGCAGTAAGCTTGGAATTAAATTCCTATATTAATGGGATATTATTTATAAAGTAAATACGAACTTACTACGACCATTTTGAGATGAGTCGATTATTAACGTTTTGAGGCGTTTTGAGCGTTAACGTCTGAGGCGATTTGAAAATGGGTTTAATGATCGGAAATTATACTATTTAATTCCCTATGATTATTATATATAATTAAAGTATTATTAAGCATTTAAAACAATGCCCAAGCTATGAGAACTCGATAATTACAATTCTAATTTTGAAACCTAATTTGAAAAACTAGGGTTTTCTCATGAAATGATACCATTAGTTTGTCTATCTATAATTTATTATCTAACCCGTATGTTATGACATATATACATATATATGGCACAAAAATGACACAATGAATTGATAAGTGGCGTGACTTACATTTTATAACCTAATTCACGATATTTTGTATGTTTTGCTATGTGATGTTTTAATTAATTAAATGACATGTATTTTATATCTTTGATTTATACCTTGATTAATACATAGTATTATTGTACAAGAAAATAAAATCCACCCTTTGGAACCTACATAAGCGCGGCTACCCCTTCTCCCATGTACATGATTTATTCTTTTCTATTGCCCAATACCATGAGAGGCTTTTAGCACTCCTAATCATCATTAACCCACTAATAGAATGGCTGCCATTATTTTAATATTTGTGTGTGTGTGAGCCGTGTAAAGAGGGAGATATAGGGGAGACTCTTCCGCTTCACTCCACTTCACTCATTATACATTTCAAAAACACTACAACACCCAAACACTCTCACTCTCCTCTCCCATTTTTTTACGCACGGTAGAGAGCCTCCTCACATTTTTGAAAATTTTATTCTTCTTCTCTCCTCTTCTCCATTCACAAATCTTGATACCCTAGCATTGTTCTTTGAATCCCACTATTCAAAGGTAAACCATGGACCATAGTTTCGATTCCTCTTCATTTTACAAAAAAATCGACGCATGTCTTAGTGTATATATATATGTTCTTAATATTCTTGTGTATGAGATATTGTTTATATATATGTTCTTGATGATTTTGTTTATAAAAATAAGAAAATACATATTAGGATGGATTTAAGTTATTGCATGTGAAATATTTGAATAGATTTAGCCAAAGCATGTTAGGTTTAAAGCATAGAGTTTGTTCAAAAATTTGTTTCGAAAATGTCATGAGGATTTTGTGGATGACCGATTATTTTAAAATTTATTTTGAGGATGGATTGTTGATCTATGATATGATAAGAGTTCATAGTAATGTATTTGGAATTTTATAAAATCTAAGCATTCTTTAAAAAAAAAAAATACCGTGAGCTTCAAAACTATGTAACTTGGTGTATGATTTTATTTTGAACATGCAATGGTATATTAATGATCTAGTACCTTGATTATGTGTTACATGAATTTGTTAGAATTTTGAAGATCAATTACTCATTTGAAATCAAATAAGCCGTGAGCTTCAAGCTCAGTATGGTGATGATTCAAATGGTTTTGATGAATGTTATGATGTTATATTGTTATATTATAGCGTATAAGCATAGTGTATAATTATTAAAAAATTTGGAAACCAATTGCCCATTGAATACAAAAAAGCCGTGAGCTTTATGCTCCATGTGGAGATGATTAAATGGTTTTGGTAGATGTTATGATGTTATATTGTTATACTATAATGTTTGAGCATGGTATAATTTTGTTGGAATTGTTACAAATTGTTTGGTATTTAATTAAGGAATACCGTGAGCTAAAGGAATTAATTCCTTGATGAAGAAATTGTTTATGATGTACTATAGGTTATAAATGTGTTATATATTAATGTTGGGACCTTGTACTAAGTGTGTGAAATTTTTGGGAATTATTGGATAATTTTTTAGTATTACCGTGACCTTATATAATTAATAAGGTGATGACCGAATGTTGTTTGGTTGATATTAATACATACTAATGACCATAGTGTATAATAATACACTATATGAAATTAGAAAAAAATTTGGAAATCATTTGGTAATTTTCATGAAATTACCGTAAGCTATTATGGATTAATAAGGATTTTTAAATCCTTTTTAATTGAGTTTAATAATGTATTATATGTCTAATAATTATTCTGGACATATTCGAATTTTATAAAATTTTATAAACATAGATTACTATGTTTATGACGAAACGTTATATTTAATAACGTTATAAATGAAATTATATTGTTTAATGGTTAAATGGATTAATATTTAAGAAAAATATTAATAAAGTTCATTGATTTACGTGACAAATCGAGAATTAGGACTTTACGAAAGAAATCGATTGAAAATCGATTTATAATATAATTAGTAAGAAATTACTATTTGAAAAGTCAAAATTGTTGACTTTGTTGACTTTTAAAGTCAACGTCTGAAATCGTTCGATAAATACGCTGTCTGGCGTAAGGCGTACTAATTAGGTAAAGAAACCTCATTAGTAAGAAAGGTTTCGTAATTGAAATCCTTATATCGAAGCGTATAAATCGTTGAGCGTTCAAACCGGAAGGTTAAAGCGATAAAGTTGAGCGTGTCTAGAAGAGCGAGGCATTCGATTGAAATACGTAATTGAAAAGCGTATTGAATTCGTTAAGGAATTCGGTGTATATCGATATAGAATATCGAAGTTTATTCTAGACCTTGAAAGTCTCGAGAAGCGTGAGCGTCGTACTAAAACATCGCTTTTACGTAAAGGTGTGGGCGCAGCGGACACGGCGGTAGGACGTTGAAATCAAGTTAAGAATCAATTTTAAGGCGAAACCTAGTCGGTGGGGCTTCTTTTCCAAATAAAATATGAGCTTTCTCGTTCAATTTACTTTCAAATGAATTTATTTACGATGCTTATTTATTGTTGTTAAAATGTTGTAATACCCAGATTTTCATAGCTCTGATTAAGCGCTAAGTACGTAATTAATTAGAAATTAATTACGTGAGTAACTAGGAACAATGCATCATCAGATAAGATTTTATAAAGTTTTAACTTAAAAGATTTATTTTAGAATTTTACAATTGATTGATTAAATGATAAATCTTTCGACTAGTATTTTATTTGGTGTTTATTGAGTAAAGAGTGAATTATGAAAGTTTCGATTTGCTAGAAATTTCTATATTTCTAATTGCTTACTATTGATTTAATAATTTCAAAAGTTATATCATGTTATTACTATTTTTAAGTTTATTATAGTAAAGAAAATAAAAGAACATAGCTTATTGAGATTAATGGAATTATCTAGAACCATTAAGCTTCTAAAAAGCTAAAAGAATAGCTTATTCTAGAATATTCCCAAAAGCTTCTCAAGTAAGCTTTAAATAGTATCTTAAGAATATATATATATATATATATATATATATATTAACCGAAATGTTTCATTTTCTTTTCACAAACAAAATTCTCCTCCAAACTCCCAAAATTTTCGAGAGCCTTGTACACACACTACATCTTCTTCTTCCAAACTCCAGATTCAAGCTTCTAATCCTTTTCAAGTTGATAGATCTACGTCTTTAAGAGGTAAATCTCTAACCTATTCAAGTTTTGAGGTAAAAATGAAAGTGAAAACCACCCAAAAACCCCATATGATTGGTCATTTGGGCCTTTTCTTCTGGGTTTTGTTCTTGATTTTTAGTACATGTATGCAGATCTACCTATATTGAGTGATATTATGTTGAGAAAACAAAGAAAAATCCATCCCCATGCTCGTATATGTTTGACCATTTGGCCTTGTTCGAAGTTTTCATTCTTGATCTTTAGTTGATATATGCGTAGATCTATCCTTTTAGAAGTGATTTATGCTTGATCTATGGTTTAATTTGTTTATTTTCATGAAAACCCAATTTTAGTTAAGAACCACAGTTCTTATCTTGAGCATTGTTAATGACTCCTTAAAACAAGCTTAGATCTATGTAATTAAGGATGTTTGAGCATGTTTAGAGTCGATTTCGGGCATAAAATCGAACCTATGAAATTCCTTTAATGACCGAAAACTAGGGCTCATATTTTAAGATGATTCGGCTTTGATTTGTTTAAAATACATTAGTATATATGTGATTATATATGTATGCTAGTGTTTGGTGCAAGAAATTGGAGTTTAATCCGTCTATGTGAAAACTCTAATTTATTATACTTATGGAGTCTTGAGAAATTATGGATTTGATTTTATTTAAGTTGTTTGATTTCATAAGTATGGTCTAGTATATGAAAGTAGCTTATTTTGAATTATTGAGATTTTTCTATGATTATCTGAAAAAGATAGATTTAGATTAGTTGCGTATTCAAAGGATTTTGTGATTTTGATTTGAAAATTGAAGTTTGATTTCAAAACATAGATTCTTGTGAGTATATAACTTGATCAAGATTTACATGATCAAAGTTTCCAAAGGAAAAGATTTGAAAGTTAAAGATTTGATTATAATAATATGATATCCCTTATATATATATATAAGGAATTGAAAAGATTAACGCTCTTATAAAATACTTTCTTAATATATTTAATAGTTCAGTTTTGGATGCACTGACCTAGCAGCTTAGCTTAATCATAGAGTATCGAGAGAGTTTTAGTAGAGGCTCAAGAGTTAAAAACTCTTAGTTCCTCTTTCTCGTATTTATTCCTCTTATCTCTTTTCAAGGAACAAGTGGAAGCGAGATTGAGATCAAGAAAGGAAAAGCAGAAAGCCTCGAGTAAGCCAGATTTCCAGGTGGGCTTTCTAAACTAAAATATGTTTGTGTACAAGTTTATGATGATGAGCATGTGTCTCTTTTATAAAGTTAATTGACTTGCTGTTTTGAGCATTTTGCATATTGCTATCTACGAGAGAATAACGATATCGGCCCTATGCTGGGCGAGATGCTAGTAAGGGTTTGTGTACAGGTGGCCTTTGGCGAGGTGTTTGAGAAGGAGGCCTCTTCTCAACACAAGAGTCGTGAGATATGGTGTTTATTTAAGATTGTCTGCGGACATGTTATGATTTGAATTGTTAGCACGTGCATTGATCATGAAGTAAGTGATTTTTAAAGTATGATTCATAGGATATTTCTTAAAACCCCGTGAATCTAAGAAAGTGGCAAGTCGATTATATAGCTCTAAGAGCATGTTTGATTGTTTTGACAATTGCCCACCGAGTGCATCAAGTAATCATGCCACGCATGTATTTCTAAATGTGCGGTAGTGCGAGGAGATGACAATGGAGATTGAATCTTGGCGAAGACCTATTTTGTCATGTTTATGTTTGCCGGGTTTATGTCTTCACACATAAACTCGGCTACTCTTTCTTTGCCAACTCTTGTTAAGATTTTGATGTATTATGATACAGAGTTCTGATGGGTTAGACATTTGATAGACATGTTTGAATTCATGTTAAAGATCATGGCATCAGTTTGCTAAATTGATTTGTATCTAACTTTGATCATTTGGTTAATCACAGGTCTAATAACTCGTCTTTCTTTAAAATGACAACTGTTTATATTTGCGAGTCTCTTGAAATAGTTAGTCATTTCTTTTCCTTCCGCCCGTCACACTTGATTAGTCGGTTAATACAAGATTAGATAGGTCGGGTGTGACAGAATGGTATCGAGCAATTGTTCGCTCACGGTCTGTGAGTCTTTCTTGAGTCTAACCAGTTGTCTTAAATCATGTGAGCTCGACATTTCAAGTCCGTCATCTCTAGCATTTCAATCAGTACAAGTAATTGATTCTTGTATTTTGAATTGAAATTCTTTCTACATTGCTTATGGTTTGTGTGATCTTTATATGTTTAGAATTGTATGCTATATGAGATGATTATGCATGCGATGTGGTTAGTATCTAAGTTAGGAAATGGGACATATTGATGTGATTGTCACGATGTTTAAGTTACGAGTTAGGATTAGGATGCGGACTACGCGCTTAATAGTATTAGAGTTAAACCGTTCTTTGTTTGGACGTACAAGCAGATTCTATGAGCTTAGGCGAGGCGAGATGCGAACTTCTCGAATTTCTCGGCGGTTCGTTGGAATTGGTTTACGGTTAAGCGGCATGGGGTTAACGATTTTGATGCGATACTTTGACCGATTCAAGTCTTGCCGGCCTGCTTGGTAAGGATGGGCTTCTTCGATGCTCTTAATTATATTGATTTTCTAGAAATCACGAAAAGTCGGGAATTTCTTTGGATTCCATGCTCGTTCGAGCATAGAATCGGGATCATCAAGGTCCATCCGGGTGACTATCTTTCTCGATCATTTTCATTCTCATATTAGTCGACTCTTTGAGGAGCATTATGTGAGGTAGAATGATCTTTCTTCCGACCGCCATTGATGTACTACTCTTTAAATTCTTTCTCCGAGATTTGATGAGTCTATGTTGATTGATCGTACTCCTTTAGCTCTCGACATTGTTGAGCTTTGATTATCCTCTATTGATGGACTCGAGATATCCATCGGGGTCCGATGATTAGTCTTTACCCCCGCATTAGATCCGTGGTTTGTTGATATGCATCCCATGAAAATATTTCTTTTCACTATCAGGATCTAGTGATACAGGAAATTGATGCGGATCTATTAGAGAAGTCGTTTTTTTTGACGCCTTCTTATCCGATTTATTTTGCTAATCAATGTCTTCTCGATTGGCCCTAGTAATTTTGTTTACGAAGTAGTTCTTGGCTCTTACTCGATTCATGATTCTCACGACACTCTTGTCATAAAAGTCGTAATTTCACCGGTATTCTTAAGTTGTTTACATGAGATTCATACATTTCAAGAATCACCTCCTCCTGCGAGATAAGGGGACCAGTTCTTCTAGACCATCGGTCTTTCCGGATCTTATCGATATGAACACGAACATATTGAGTCCGTTGACAAGTGCAAGCTTGAGTACCTTCGGTCGGTGAAATGTCTTTCGTTATTGACCCATACATTCTACATCCACGAGTTTAAAGTAATTTCGCATGAAAACAACCCAATGCTCCTAAACCACGGTGCGGACTACAATGAAGAAGAGATGGAGCATTTGCAATTGTAGCACCCGAACACGATAGCCCGTTGGGAAGATGAGATCGGCGATTCTTTGAAGAAGAAGCAACCGGTGAAGTTGCGATAGAAATGAATATCACCGGGGTGAAGAGCACGATCAAGTAGTCATTAGTAGTATATCCTGTGTGATAGTAAGGTATAGCGAGATGTGGAGAAAGAGGCATTTGATCACGGCATATCGGGACTAGATGGAATACTCGATTGATTTGTTTATTGACTAAGAAGTGGCAAGATTGGCGTTGTTGTTGCCATTAATTACATTGAGCTGGTTTTATAGCTTGAGCAAGCTAATCTTCCTAGATTCCTAGCTACCATCAGTTCTCAGTATTATGTATACTTGAGTCTTCCTACTGGTTCAAATTCCCCTGTTGTTGATTTTATTTCAGCTGTTCATCAGTTCCAGTTGACTGGTGTTCTTCTTTTCCTTTTAAAGATGATGATGATGAGGATCTTGAACCCATTGATGTTAATTCTTCTATTCCTGAGTATGACGTTAGTATCTATACTCTAGAGATAGAGTCATCTTTACCAGATACTCAGTTGTCTATACCCGAATCTGATGTAGCTCTTACACAGTTCGATTTCTCTTAGCTCAGTACCGAAATGTTTCCTATTTACCTAGATTGGTATGGTCAGTCTTTCGCATCTCCTGAGATCCCTACATTGATTGAGTCTATTTCTTTTTCTCAGACTTCTTCCTTAGAGGCCCCAGAAGAGATTCAAGCTAGTTTATTGAGACCTTTAGGTGTCTCAAGATTTTTCATGTATGAACCTGAGTTTTTACCAGTTGTTGCACAGCACAATTACAGCCCCTAGATATCAGTCAAATGTCTTTTGTGACTGATCTTGATATCCTTTATCTTGGAGTAATTCCCTTGTACTCAATTTTCCGAGTGTGCTATTGATCCGCCATCTCCTGAGATTGAGAAAGATGTAGAGATACCAGACCCTAATGAAGCCGTTAATGGCGGTGAGAATGGAGTAGTAGAGATGGAAGAAGGAAATGATGTCGACAATGACACCTTTGTGAGCGAGCAAGGTTTGTAGCCGCAAGAGTGGAAGGTGGCGGTTTGTAGATAGTATGGATGCATATATGTATATATGTGTATATATAGACTAGTGATGCTATAGATATCTTATGATGCGGTAGTGTGCTTGAGAAGCCTTACGGATATGTTTTGCTCGAGATACCAAAGCATCTATATGCGAGAATCTTCAATTTGCAAAAAATTTCTCGACTTTGGTAAATATCACGAAGAGGAAGAACAAGAAAGTGCAAATTCTCCTCAAGATTCAAGCAGATCGTAGAATTGTAGAGCCTTTTCGCATCGAATCCTCTCCTCTCAATCAAGTTGATAGATCGAAGAATGGGTTGCTTGAGCTTTGAGTGCTACGATCGAGTGACTCTATCAAAAGTTGCATATGCGAGGGAATCACGTCGAGCGAGCAATTGGAGAATTTTACGTGGCAACAATTCGAGAGAATTGTATGAAAAGTATATATATACTTCAAAGTTACGACAGCGAGAAAGAGATTGAATTTGCGAATCGAAGAAGCAGGGAGGCGTGGAGAATATTATAGTAAATTCGCAATCAGCCATCATGCTCTTTTAGAGTTGAGACGGATGAGAAAATGGCGTAATTGTTTTGTGCTAGATTACGCCAAGAGATTAGAATCATTTTGGCAAGCCAACCTCCAATGTCGTATCTGAACGTTAGATCATGCATTGGACATGAAGATGGAAATGCTTCGGACAAAGTGATGCTAGATCCAAATCTAGTACCTTTATAGATTCAAGCCATCAAGATTTCTTCTTACAGGATCGAAGTAAAGAATTTGGGAAAATAAGATCTTCCCAAATAAGAAAGCGATGGCATAAGCGAGTCGGTTTACAGAGACAATCTTTCCCAAGTCGATCGAGAATGCAACGAGTCCCAAATGTAGCAGTACATTACGGGTTTGCGAGGCGGGAAGTAATAGTTGTTATGCACATGGACAAGTGGGCCACTATGCAAATAATTTCGAACCGTTGAAATCAACTAGTGACGGCGGAAGCGTAATCATCCGTGATAGGCGCAATCAATGAAAGTCGTAAGTGGATATCCAAAGTCACCGTTTCATCGGATCGAGATGCCGCCACATCAACCGCAACCGCTGTCGCCGCCACAATCGTAACACCATCACCATCGCACCGCAACCAATCTCGACCGTATTCTATATCAAGTGCATCGCTCTCTCTTAAAACAACACGAGAAGAATGCCAAGCAACTTGGCGGATGTTCTTAAGCTCAACAACGAGCGTCTTTGCACAAGATTAAGCGTGCTTACCCCGTTAGATGGAGCTATCGTTATCATGCACGTAAGTTCTAACCTAGATTTCGAACTAGGATCCCTTAAGCTTAGGCGAGATCGCTGTGGCTGTGATTGCACGAAGAGAAGGACGTGGATCTTATGTAGGAAGAATATCGATGTCAGTCAGGCATTAGGCAACAATATGCCGTGGTAAAGAAAGTTTAGGGATGTTCTTCCGACACATTAGAGAACCTACATTTTATGGTATTAATTAGAAGAAGCCATGTGACTTTGATCTTAGGATCAAGTCGAAAACCTCGATGAATGGCGAGGAAAATTGTGCTTAGGTTAAAGATCGAATTCGATGAGAGTTTGAGACCTAGGTTTAGGAGACCTACTAGTGGTTAGAGAGTTTCGGGATGTTTTTCCGAAACATTACTCAAGGATATGTATTGATTATAGAGAGTTGAACAATTTGAGTGAAGAATAGGAGTTTGAACCGGGATCGATGACTTGTTCGATCGGTGAAAAGTGCATGTGTTTTCTCAAAGATTGACCAAGTCGAGGATATCATCAATCAAAGATTCTTCGGAAGGACATAGCCAAGGCGCTTTTCGAGAGCGGTATGGCCACTACGAGTCCATAGTAATGCCATTTGGCTTGACGAATGCACCAGGTGTGTTAAGGAATTGATGCTTATGAATTTGATGAATTTGTGTTGGTTTTCCATAATTATCTCAAGACTCGAAGAAGAAGAACATGAAAAGCAGATTGAGAACCGTTCTATAGACGTTAAGAATTGAGCGATTGTTTGCTAAGATTTGCAAATATGAGTTTTGGCGAGGAAGTGAATTTCCTTGGACATATCATTACAACAGATGGAATCAGAGTCGACCCCGCTAGAGTTCAAGCAGTACGCGATTGGAAATCGCAGACGATACAGATAGAGACTTGAAGTTTCTTGGGTTTAGCAGGATATTGCCGAAGGTTCATAGAAGGATTCTCCAAGATTACGAGAACTATAACTCAATGCCTTCAAAAGGAATTATGTCCCAATGAACCCGAGAATATGAAGAAAGTAGTCGAGAGTTAAAGAACAGTTGACTACCACGCCGGTTTAGCAATACCGAGAATCGAGAATAAGGGTATACTTTGTATATCAATGCATCAAAGAGTGGACTAAAAATGGTCCGATGCAAGAAGGAAGAGTGATAGCTTACGCTTCACGATAGTTAAGACCTCAAGAGCCCGTAGATCCTATATACGATCTAGAATTAGCATCTATTGTTCATGCTCTGAAGAATTGGAGACATCTTTTGCATGAATCCAAGTGTGAGATCTTTATTGATCACAAGAGCACAAGTATTTCTTCAAATAGAAATATTTGAACATCGTCGAGAAGATGGCAAGAGCTAGTAAAAGATTATGATCGCGAGATCAAGTATCTTCCTAGAAAAGCGAATGTTGTTGCTAATGCTTTTAGTAGAAAAAGCGAATCGAGTTAGGATTCGTCCTTACTCGAGAGAGGAGTTGAACAAAGAATTTGAAGAGATGAGTTTGCAAGTGATGCTACCTCACGATATTGCGAAAAGAGGTTATGACCGCTCTTGTCGTTACCCGATATATGAATAAGAATCATGAAGGATCAAAGATAAGATCAATAGATAGAGAAGCTATGAATTAAGATTAAAGCAGAAGGCCGTAAGAATAACATGAAGTTGGGGATATCGCAATCATGTTGAAACATGAATTTTGTACCCAATGATGAATATTTAAAGAAGCGAGATTATGAGTTAAGCTCATAACACGCCCTACACCGCATACCAAAGAAGCATAAAGAAGTATCAAGATCTAAAGCAAAGGTTTGTGTGGGTAGGAATAAAGCTAGAGATAGCCTCGTTTGTTGATCATATTAACGTGTCGACAAATTAAAGCACCGGTATGGTAGATTGCAACCACCGGAGATTTCCTGGAAATAAGATCACATAGCCATGGGACAAGTTTACCCAAATTGAAGCGTGGACTGACTAGTTCGGTGATAATCGATCGACAAGTGTGCTCATTTTATCTCGATCTCTATTACGAATAGAGCTAGCAAGTCAACACGATATAATGTTCGAGAGATTACGCTTGTGCAAAATACCCGTCTTAATCACCTTAGATAGAGACTCCGAGTTTATATCTCGTTTTGGGTGAAATCTCGATAAGAGATGAGTACAAAAGTGAATTGATAGCGTTGCATTCGCATAAGCGGATGGTCATCCGAAAGAACCATATACGCTAGAAAATATGATCGGAACCTTGACATTAGATCAATGAGATCAGCGGTGGCGAGTCCTACCATTGATTGATTTTGGCATACAACAACAGTTACCAAGCAACGATTTATATGACGCTGTATGAAGCCTTTTATGGCTGAAAGAGTAGATGACCGCTTCATTGAGACAAAGTTGAAGAAAGACAAGTGCTTGCCCGTGTTTATTGAAGAAATGGTCGTAATCGTACGACAAATAAAGAAAAGAATCCAAGAAGCTCAAGATCGTCAAAAGTCTACGCAAATAAAAGGCGTGCAGAGCTAAGCTTGAATTTAAGACATTGTATTCTTGAAAGTGTCTCATTCAAAGGAATACATCGCTTTGGAATTAAAGGAAAGCTCGTGCCAAGATTCATTAAACCGCATGCGATTCTAGAGAAGATTTGGGTCGATCGCCTCTGATTAGCTTTGCCTTCAAGTTTCGCAATATCCATATGTGTTTCATGTGTCGTGATTACGAAGATATGTGTTTGATCAAAACACATCATATATCGAGAGAATATAATTCTGAACAATATCTAAGCTATGAAGAGAAGCGAATGTATTCTTAATCAAAAGAATCAACAACTAAGGAATAAGTCGATCCCTTTAGTCAAGATTTCATGGAGGCATCATGGTGCAGAAGAAGCGACTTGAGAATTAGAAGAAAAGATGAAAGAGAAGTACCATGAGCTATTTTCAGAAGTACTAAATTTCGGGACGAAATTTCTTTAAGGGGGAGAGAATGTAATACCCCAGATTTTCATAGCTTTGATTAAGCACTAAGTAAGTAATTAATTAGAAATTAATTACGTGAGTGACTAGGAACAATGCATCCTCAGATAAGATTTTATAAAAAAATTTAACTTAAAGATTTATTATAGAATATTACAGTTGATTGATTGAATGATAAATTTTTCAATTAGTATTCTATTTCAATGTTTATTTAGAAAGAGTGAATTATAAAAGTTTCGATTCACTAGAAATTTCTATATTTCTAATTGCCTTATATTGATTTTATAATTTCAAAAAAATTACATTATGTTATATTATTTTAAAGCTTATTATAAGTAAAGAATGTTCTAGACTTTAGTGGCTTCTCAAGGAAGCCATTTAATTAACTGTGGTGGAAGACTTCAATAGTAACTCCCAAGACTCTTATAAATAGGTTATAAGAATATATATATAGACTCCATTTGCTCCCAATGCTCCCAAAATTTTCAAGAACACACACACACCCACATCAAAATTTTTTCTTCCATACTCAAGATCCAGGACTTCCAATCTTCTTCAACTTGAGTAAATCGGCGTCTTAAGGAGGTAGATCTCTAACCTATTTCAAGTTTTGAGGTAGAAATCAAGATGAAAAATTCATTCCCAAGCCCCTATGTTTCGGTCGTCATGGGCTTTGTTCCAAAAGTTTTGTTCTTGATTCTTAGTACATTTATGCATAGATCTACTCCTTTATGAATGATTTATGCTTGAATCATGTATTGATTTGTTATTTTCATGAAAAACCTAAACTTTAGTAGAGAACCCTAATTTTTACCTTGAAGATTTATTGATGATTTCTTGAATCAAGCTTAGATCTATGGAATTAGAGATGTTTAAACATGTAGAGAGTCGATTGTGGAAACAAAATTTGAACCCTCCATTTTTCCTCTCATGACCGAAAACAATAGGCTTGGATTCAAGATGATTTGGTTCTTGTTTGTTTAAATTAAGCTTATATTTATGTAATTAAAGATATTTGAGCATGTTTAGAGTCGATTTCGGAAATAAAAATCGAACCCTATGAATTTTCCTATGAGGACCGAAAATGAGGGCTCATATTTTAAGATGATTTGGCTTTGAATTGTTTATAATACGTTAGTATATATGTGATTATATGTATATGATCTTGTTTGGCAAAAGAAATTGGAGTTAAAATCGACTCGTGTAAAAACCCCTAATTTATTATACTTATGGAGTCTTGAGAAACTATGGATTTGATTTTATATGAGTTGTTTGATTTCATAAGTATGATCTAGTATATGAAAGTAGCTTATTTTGAATTATTGAGATTTTTCTATGTTTATACGAAAAGATAGATTTAGTTAGTTTGCGTATTCCAAATGATTTTGTGATTTTGACTTGATAATTGAAGTTTGATTTCAAAACATAGATTCTTGTGAGTATATAACTTGATCAAGATTTACATGATCAAAGTTCCCCAAGGAAAAGATTTGAAAGTTAAAGATTTGATTATAGTAATATGATATCCCTTATATATATGTAAGGAATTGAAAAGATTAACGCTCTTATAAAATACTTTTTGAATACATTTAATAGTTCAGTTTTGGATGCATTGACCTAGCAGCTTAGTTTAATCATAGAGTATCGAGAGAGTTTTAGTAGAGGCTCAAGTGTTTGAAACTCTTAGTTCCTCTTTCCCATATTTATTCTTCTTATCTCTTTGTTAAGGAGAAGGAGCAAGTAAGCGGAATTGAGATCGAGAAGAAAAAGCGAGAAAGCTTCGAGTAAGCAAGTTACGGTGGGCTTTCCAAACTAAAATATGTTTATGCCCAAGTTTATGATATTAAGCATGTGAATTTTATAAAGTTGATTGACTTTTGCTGTTTTGAGCATATTGCATATTGCTATCTACGAGAGATTTACGATATCGGCCCTATGCTAGGCAGTTGCTAGTAAGGGTTTGTGTACAGGTAGCCTTTGGCGAGGTGTTTGAGAAGGAGGCTCTTCTCAACATAAGAGTCGTAGATATGGTGTTTATTTAAGATTTTCTGAGATATGTTATGATTTGAATTGTTAGCACGTGCATTGATCATGAAGTAAGTAATTTCTTAAAGCATGATTCATAGGATATTTCTTAAAACCCCTGTGAATCTAAGAAAGTTGCAAGTCGATTATATAGCTCTAAGAGCATGTTTCAGTTGTTTTCGGCAATTGTTTGAATAACCCTTGATTTAAAAAGCCCAATTACGTTTTTTAAAACCCGTAAAATAGGATTTCGCTGTGAAATCAAATCAGTCTGAGATCGAATATGAATTCGATCTATCTTACAAAGGAATGAATTCCTGTTATAAATTCATAGAAAATCGTGAATTTAAGAATCGAAGACTATAACGTTTATCGGCAGTATATTTTTAACGTCGGCTACGTATCGACAATTGAAATTTCATAAAATTTTCTAAGCAATCAAGCTTAGAATTTTATTCCTTTATTAATGATTTATATTAGTAAAGTGATTACGAAATTATTACGACCATTTCGAGATGAGTCGATACGTAACGTTTTGAGACGTTTCCAAACGTTAACATATAGAGATAAAATGAAAGATGGTTTTAATGATCAAGAAATTATAGGAATTTATTTCCTATGATATTTTTATGTAATTACAGTATTATTAAGCATTGATACAATGCTTGAACATTAAATTAATAAAAATCGAAACCTAGTTTTGAAAACCCTAAATTTTAAAACTAGGGTTTCTTCATAAAATAACGTCTTTTAATTATGATATGATATTAATTATCATCTAATTCATATACTATGATGTATATATCTATGTTTGGCATGAAAAATAAAATTTAACCTATGTTAGGACATAAATGCCAAGAACTATATACATATGGGTAACAAATTTTAATTGTTTAACTTCTCCACTTTTACATGTATATCTTTTAATTGCTGCAGATTTTATATCAATAAACCTCCCACTAAATATATATATTAGAAATTTTAAAGATATCTTGTGTAAGACACTAATGATTAGGAACCCGTTAGTGCGTAAAATAGTATTATAACGTGAAGAGTCTCTAGTGTGTGCAAGAGAGAGAGGGCCGAGATTTGAGTGATATGGGGGGGGGGGATATTCAGATTTTTATCCATTCTCCAACACACTCAAACACTTCTACACTCAACACTCTCCATTCTCTCTCAAGCTTCATCTTCTTCCCCCATTTTTCTGCAAAAGCCGAAGGCTTCTTCCCCCATCCAAGCTTCGAATTTTTCCTTCTCATCTCCATACAACACCTTGGTACCTTGTATATTGCTCCATTTAATCCATACACCAAGGTAGGTGTCGACTAGAGTTGGGATGTTCTTGAAAATTTTTAAAATCTTTCGAAAATGTTACAAGAACATAACATGTGCTCTTGATGCTTTATCTTGAAAGACTTTGTGTATGCATGTTTGTTGATAATAGAACAATATATAGATGCTTGTGTTCTTGTTTTAAATTTCTTGCATGTATGAATAGATTTCGAAAATTTTGAATCTATAAGTATGTGGTGTGTTAAGAGTGTGTAGCATGTTATTTTAAAACTTGGATCATGTTTTAAAAATTTATTCGAACATGTATGAAAAATTATTGAAATGGCCGAGACCTATGAGAGGTTATTTGGACTTGAATATATGATCTATGATGTTATGTGTGACTATATCAATTATTTGAAAATTTTAGAAAAATTCATGCTATTTTTTTATAATAGCCGAGACATATGAAAATATATAGGGGGATGTATGATTTTTATATTGTACATGCAATGTTATATTATTGATCTATGATGTATTGAGAGTGCATATAAATTATTTGGGAATTTTTAGAAAACTCTTGCTATTTTTTTTATATAATGACCGAGATATATATATATATAGTTATATGGTGATTGATTTTTATTTTGAGACATGCAAATGCATATAATCAATCTATGATTTTATGTGAGTCCATAGCCACTTATTTGAAATTTTTTAGAAAATTCCTATATTTTTTTTTTTTTTTTATAACCGTGGGACATATATACATATATGTTGATATACAAATTTTATTTACTACATGCAATGACATATTAGTGATATATAGTGATATATAAACCCATAGTGTTTTATTTGAATTTTTGGAAAAATCCTACCTTCTTCCCTTGAAAATACCGTGAGCTATGTATATATATATATGTTAGTGTGTAATTTAATTTATAACATGCAATTGTGTTTTAATGATCTAGGATATGATTTATACATCCTATGATTTAGTTGTAATTTTTGCAAATCAAATACCCTTTGAAATCAAATAAGCCGTGAGCTACATGCTCAATTATGGTGATGATTCAAATGGTTTTAATGTATTTTATGATGTTATATTGTTACACTATAGTTTATAAGCATGATATGATTGTTGGGAAATTTTATAAAATGTTTGACATGTATTGTCTTTGAAGCCGAGAGCTATGATACCATTTATATGGTATAGAAATGTTATATCATGGATTATATATCATAAATATGATATATACTAATGTTTGGACCTTGTAGTAATTTATTACAATTTTGGAAAATTTTGGACAATTATTCCAAAAAATCGTGGCCTATAATATTAATAATGTGATGATCGATTGTTGTTTGGTTGATATTATATCTTATTAATGACCATAGTGTATAATAATACACTATATGAAATTAAAAAAAAAAAAAATTTGAAACCATTTGATAATTTCTAATAATTACCGAGAATTATTAAGGATTTTTGAGGATTTTTAAATCCTTTTTTAATTAAGAGTAATAATAAATTATATGTCTAAATAATATCGTAGACATATTTAGATTTTATAAGAAATTTTTGAAAATATTTAAGTTATAAAAAGTTAAAATAGCCGTGAGCTATTTTTAGATTTGAATAAGGATTTTTAAATCCTTAAATTCATTATTTGTAATGAATTATATGTTTAAAAATTATTTTTAAACATATTAATGAGTTTATAAAAAGAAATCAATTGGAAATTGATTTTTGTGAAAATTAGATATTAAAGTATGACTTAGTAATTAAATTACTAAGAAAAGTCAAAATTGTTGACTTTTGAAATCAACGAGCTAAATCGTTCGATAAATACGCTGTCTGGCGTAAAACATATCAGCTTGCTAATAAAATCACGTTGATACGAAAAGATTTCATGTTTGAAATCGTTAGATCGAAAAACGTGAGAAAACGTTGAACCATTTACCAAAAGGGGTAAAATGATAATTTCGAACATATCTCGTCTCTATTGAAGGACGAGAAATGTTAAACTTAGTATACGCCAAAAACGTATTGAATTCGTTAAGGAATTCAATTTATATCGATATAGAATATCGAAGCTTATTATAGACTTTGTAAGTCTCGAAATACGTGAACGACGTACTAAAACATCCTTTTTATATAAAGGTGTGGACCCGACGCAACAATTTGGGCGTTGACAAGTGTTTAGTATTAAAGGCGAACAATAGTTTCGGGTGGGCTTTATTTCTAAAACAAAATGTGGCTTCACTACTTATTTGACAAACTTTATTTATGATGCTTATTTCATTTGTTGATTAAAATGTTTACAAGATTACACGCCAAAATGTTTATGTTTTGTGTATTGTATCCTATCCATGAGATTGATATAAATGATATAAATGTTGTTGGGTAACTCGACTTATGAATGAAATCGATATCGGATCCTATCTTTGGAAGGACAATACGGCTAGGATTAACGTGTACACTAAGGAGACTGTGTGCTGTAAGGACAATTCACGGCCGGTCACGGCGTCGTAGAGGGAGGCCTCCTTCACGACGTTCGACTATGATGTTACGATGAAATGATGACAAGGGATATGGATCATACACACCAAGAAAAATGCTTCGCAAGCAACTTTTATGAAGCCGATAAAATGTTTTAGTAAAGACTGAGGCATTTTCAACTAAAACCCTTGTGTTTTACCATGATGTTGCGATGTAATTCAATTATGATAAAATGTTTTGGCATGAGCCCACTGAGTGCAATTTTGTACTCAGCCCTGCATGTTTGTTTTTAAATGTGCAGGTTGAGCTCGGATGTTGATGATGGAGGAGTGTTGAGGAAGTCCAGTGTCCTTGATGTTTTTGTTAAGACTTGTTAACCTTGAATACATATCGTCATATATGTATTCACACACTTTCCGCTGCAACTCTGAAACTATTTTATGTTATGTCTGATGATGAGACAATATGAACTATGAAGCCCTTCAGATCGTAATATCCTTTGGGATCTGTTGGTCTAAACCTTTTGGTCCGATATGTTATAAATGTATGTTTGGTCCCAAGTATTATATCTCACATGTGATAAGCCTTGTTGTAATAGTCTTCTGCATCCATAAATACTATTCCTAGTATTAGTCACCCACCAGTTCGGGTTATCCGGAGTGGGTTCGCGATAGAGTGGTATCAGAGCAGTTGCTCTTTGAAACCCAAATTCCTTCCAAAATTAAGTCTAGATTGAGTCATTTGGACTTTAGAAATCTGTTGGCTATTCTCAACACTCCATCACATCGAGCTCAAGCGGGATAAGGTGGCGGTTTCTTTTAAACTTATGAAATGAAGAATTCTATGTGATGATCAAGTTCGAAAGGATTTTGAAAGAAAAGTTATGACGTTATGACTATAGAAATAAAAAGTTATGAGCAAGGATTTTTTAATTTTAATTTTAAAAATCAATTGGTGATGATACAAAGTGGTTAAGTTGAGGCGTATGTTTTGAAGCGAATCGTAATGATTAAAGGCGAGCGTATGAAAGCAAGTTGATAAGTATAAGTGCGTATGAATGAGCTATGATGTTATTTTGAAGTTATAATTATGAATCATGAAATTTATGTTGATAGCTGGATATGCTATTCTCTTAAGAAGAGCGAGAGCGATATAAAAGCATGCTCACATATTGAAAGAGAACAAAAGAGCGATAGGAAGCATGAATGTAACTTTAGTTTTGATTTTTTTGAACGTCAAGAGTTGAACGTAAAATGATCGAGAACGACGTTGACTATGAAGAATGAAGGATGTTGATATCGTCATCACAACTTTAACGTGATCAACCGCAATCACAACATCAGCATCCGTGACCGTTGACTTGGACTTTGGAATGCCAAGTGTCAACTTGAATACGTGGATGTAATAGTCGTACTACGTCGGCAGCAGCCATAGCGTGCACAACTTCGTCATCGGCATTGCCTCGAAATTTTGGCACGATCGCGAAAATTTTCTGCACTGCGCAGTAAATTTGTTTTAGATCGTACTCTTTCGTTAGGACTCCGTTTTACGCATGGTTTTCTCCTGCATACCCCTAACACTCTGAACTTCATTTGTTATGAAGGACAGAATTCCTTTTCCGTCTCAGAATACATTAGAGTCTGGTTCAAGTTTAGCTCAATTTTAATTAGAGCAGAAAACTTATGGTATCTCATGTACCTTAGAATGTCATTGGGGGGTTTGTTTCTAAGTAAACTAAGAATGTCATGATCATGTATTACCCGTTAGTATTTATCTCGCCTTATGGATGGAATAGTTCGTTCTAGCCGCTAACGGATGTACTAAGTTACCTTATCGCTTATCGGATATTATTAGTGGTCGATATTAGTTTTGATCGTGACGGATGGAGGAAATGCGCTATATCGCGAGGAGAAGGATATGATCAAACCCTACTCCCGAGGAAACGGTGCGCACATATCGAGAAATTTGGATGTGTTGTGGAGAGGATCTTGGGAATTCCTAATGTACTATCTCCGACGGAGAAATGCCCGAGTGTACGGTGTGGTGATTATGGCGGTATTAGCGTCTTTTGACCATCCTCCCATGCGATTGGGAAGACTACGCCCGTGAGGTGTCAGGAGACTATATCTACCGTGCAACCGGAAGTTATGATCTAGTAGGCGATTTACAGTTAAATCGACCACTTGACATACGTGTACAACATTTATGGCGCTAAAGACAAGAGAGGACCTTATCTCCTCCACGGAGTACACATGGCGTGATGAGTCACCGGTGGTCTGTACCGAGGTTCCACGGTTAGTCGACCCAGTGGTGCCTCGATATCGGATTGACGAGGGCAGACTCGTCCATGCGGATGGAGCAGCCAGACCTAGAGCTTTGGGAGCTCCTGTTTTCCCTCCACTGATGTTTGGACACCCTGTGCGTTCACCACTCCCGCCTCTACCACCGATGGCAGCACCCCTACCGCCAGTTGAGAGTTTCCGTCAGACAGCACGGATAAGTGTGACAGGTACCCTCGATGGTTATAACCCGATCCATGGCACTCTGATCCGATTCGTGTTGATTATGGTCCATTGCGGGACATTCATATGGTGAGAATAATGGCGGGACCTCAGAGAACACGGCCAGGCGATGACTCGACGAAGAAGAAGAAGAAGATCCCGAAGAGGATGACGAGGAGGAAGATTTTAGATAGGGATGTGGAAGTGAAGACCTGAAGGATTATGATGTTATTTTATTTCTGTTTTGGTTATGTTTATTTTTGAAAAACAATGATGAAAAGGGAAACATGATTTTTGTAAGGCTATAAAAGCCAATATGCATTGACTCCTTTTGTAATGTTTTGAAAGTCAGTATATAAGTAATTCCCGTTGTAATGACTTTTGATCGCAAGTACTTTACCTATGGTACTTTTGCAATTATATATATGACCCAGAGAGGCTTTTGCAACAAAATCGTGTATGACAAGGATGGAATGTTTTATTTGAGTTATTTTCCAATGAGGCTATGATGATATTGTATATATTCAAGTTATAAAAATAATGTATGATGCTAATGATATTTTTATATATGAGAATGCCTCTAGACAAGATCTGAGAAGTAAGGGGCGAGGCGGACTAGGAGAAGAGGTAGAACTCACGAGCAAGAAGAGGAGGATATACCTCAACCACCTCCACCTCAACCTGATCGCAGGATAGAGGAATTGTTCCTAAGACAGAACCCTCCTGTCTTCGATGGGAAGGGAAGTCCAGAAGAAGCTGAGCAGTGGATGAGAACCATTGAAAGGATTTTCACCTTTTTAAGATGCACAAAGACAGAACGATCGTCATGTAACCTTCGATTGAATGGACTGCTGATTTACGGTGGCAGGCCATAAAGAAAACCTTTACAGCAGAGCAAATGGAAGAGTTAACATGGGAAGACTTTCAGAGAGAAATGTATGATAAATACATTCCGAAAAGTTACAAGAAGAAGAAGGAACACAAATTTTTCTTGTTAAAGCAAGAAAAGATGTCGGTAACCGATTATGATCGCACATTTTGCGATGTCAAGATATGCTTTGGATCAAGTGGACACGGACCTGAAAATGGCAGAAAAATTCAGGTCGGGTTTAAGGCCAGAAATAAGAATGTCTCTCGCTGGTCTCGGAGACATGACCTATACAGAGGCTCTTGCACGAGCTCTAGACATTGAGGCAGCAATGCCAGATGATAAGCCGCATCGGCTCGGATCACGTAATCTGATGGACAAGGGTAAGAGAAATGGGATACAAGTTTTGGCAAACAATAAGGGAAGTTTTGAGAATGTGAATAACAGACGACAGTGGCAGGGGAGCACGGCAAATCAAGGACAAGGATGGAGGAAGCCAGCTTTTGTTCCTCCAACAAGAGGCCCACAAGAGCAAAGAAGGGCTCTTCCGTGCCCAAAGTGTCGAAAAATGCACACAGGAATGTGCATGGCGGGCAGCGGGAACTGTTTTAGGTGTGGGATGAAAGGACACTATGCAAACTTTTGCCTGGGGTACGTTCGGAAACGATCGTAAGGCCGAACCAACCCGGCAATGTCCAACCACCGAGGGCTATCAATTTCATTTCAACCTCAACAAACAAGTACTGACCACAAGCAGAAAATGACCCTAAATCTTAAGTACGATTTAGCAAGGATTATTACTCTAAATAGGGATGAATAAACAATGAGACCATTTAACATTAAGCGTGATACATATATCAAGTATGTTTTGGACCTTACTACATAACTTATGTTCTTGCAATGGAAAACATGTGATATGTACATATGACGATGTACTATCAAGGTATAACTTTCAATGACAACCTTCCTATTGCTCAACACCGCTCCATCGCATCATCGACTCAATGCACATTTAAAACAAATATGCGGTGAGTACAAATAATGCACTCGGTGGACTTATGCCAAAAACATTTTATCATCTTTTAATTACTACGCCCGTCATGGTAAGACACAAGGGTTTTGATTAAAAAGGCCTTGAGCTTACTAAACTTTTCATCATTTTCATAAACATTCGATCTGTGAGAAATTTTCCTTGTATGTATGGTCCATATCCCTTCATTTCATCATAACATTAACATTTACGCCGTAGAAGAGGCCTCCTCTCACGTCACGTGACCGCCGTGAATTGTCCTTATAGCACACATCACCATTAAGTGTACACGTTAATCCTAGCAAGGTATAAGCGCTTAGGCATAGGATCCGAATTCGATTCCATTCATAAGTTGGGAGCTACCCAACACATTCATATCATTGCATTCCGTGATATGATACATACATAAAACATAAACATTTTGATGTGTAATTTCATAAACATTTTATCATCATTCTTTGATATAAGCATTGTAAACAAAATCATTTGTTCAAACATTTTATCATTTAAGAGTATAATAAAGCCCACAGCACGTAAGCTTTCTTAATTAGTTTTCCTTCTATGTCAACGATCGCATCCGCGATCTCACCTTTACGTAAAAGCGATTTTAGTATGTCATCACGTTTTGAGATTTTCAAAGTTTAAAATAAACTTTGATAACTTATACTAATATAATTTGAATTCTTAATGAATTGATACGGATTCAATCGCGTATCTTAAACTAAATATTTCTCGTATTTCGACAGAGATGAGATATGTTCAACTATTTCATTTTAACCTTTTAGGTTAAGCGTTCAACGTATTCTCACGTTATTTTTATTTTTTTTTGATACAAGGATTTCAATTATGAAATCTTTTCTCACCAAAGAGATTTTCTTATAAACTTAATACGTTTTACACATATTAGCGTATTTATCGAACGTATTTCAGTATGTTAATTTCAAAAGTCAACAATTTTGACTTTTCTTATAAATTCTTCAATAATTCACATATTTAATATTTAATTTCCATATAAATCGATTTTCAATCGATTTTTTTCATAAAGCCTAATTCTCGATTTTTACGCAAATCGATAAACTTTATTAATATTTTCTTAAATATTAATTAACTTATTCTTTAAACATTGTTTTCATTTCTAACGTTATTTAATATAACGTTTCGCCATAAACATAGTATTCTATGTTTATAAAATTTCATAAATTCTTAATATGTCTAAAATAATTTCTAGGCATATAATGTATTATTTTTCTTGATATTAAGGATTTAAAATCCTTTATTTTCTTATTGAACTCACGCCCTTAAGCTCTAATTTTCAATCTTCTTCCAAAAATTCTTCTAAATTCATATAGTGTACTATTTTATCATAGGATCACTAATATGTATTAACATTTACTATAGAAAATTTGGGCATCACTATTTTATTTCATAGGTCACGGCATTTATACCAAAAATTATCCGATAAATTTTCTAAAATTCTAATTAATTTATCTGAGGCTGACATCAATCTATATCATAAATATAACATATAGTTCAACATTTCCAATTTCTACACCAAGGATATAATGTTCGAGGCTCACGGTTTCTCCATCATATACACTAAACATTTTATAAAATTCCAACAAAATTACACAATGCTTATATACTATAGTGTAGCAATATTACATCATAATATTTATCCAAAACAACTAAATCATGCATTTCTCATGCTTTAAGCTCACGGTTATTTTGTAAAATTTTGAGCAATTGATTTCTAAAATTCTTAATAAAATCATGTAGTACATAACTAAGATCCTAGATCAATATTATGTCATAACATTTCTTAAATAAAAATTGTACATCAATTTAACATTTTTCATCATTTTCGATCATATTGAAAAATATAGCATAGGATTTTTAAAAATTCCCAATAAATTACTATGAACTCCTATAACATCATATATCATGTCACGACCCCATTCCGGACCAACCCGGACTGGAGGGCGACTAATACTAGGAGTAGTATTTTAGGGGATTACACGGGTAAAATAAAGATGCATAAGAATAACTAACATGCTTGAGCAGAATATGAGGTGATGTTATAATGTTTATGAAAAAGGTTTAGCCATCGGACCCCAAAACTTGGCACGATCCGATGGACCTCGATAGTTTGTAACATAAGCATAAATAAAGAGTTCGAGTATAGCAATGAAAGTGTGTGAATACATATATGACGATATGCATTCAAGGTATAACCCAAAATTCAAGTAGATCGGTCGAGGACACTAGACTCTCAACACATCCCCCATCATCACCATCGAGCTCAACCTCTGCACATTTAAAACAAACATGCGGGGCTAAGTACAAGAAATTGCACTCGGTGGACTTATGCCGAAAACATTTGATAATATTTGGATTCTGTTGCCAATATCGAGTAAGTCACAGGGTTTTAGTTAAAATGCCTTGTCTTACCAAATCATTTTAAATAAACATAGCCCGCCAGCATTTTCTTGGTGTGTATGGTCCGTATCTCATAGTCACAATACATAAAAATAAATAAATAAATAAGCGTCGAGAGGAGGCCTCCCATTCACGACGCCGTGACCGCCGTAATCCCGCACAAAGACACTCTCTGCAAGCATATGTTAACACAACAGTATAGTTCCAACCTTCACGCCAATCCTAGCGAGGCATTTATCATCCAAGACGGACCCGACATTTAAAAGGTCACGCTACCACAACAAATGATATAACAGTTCCAACCATCTCACGGCCTACCGGGCATGCGAGATAGGATCCATACACAAAGCGAAATATTTTGGCGGTGTAATGCAAAGAAACATTTGTTAAGCAAGTTGTAGGATAAGTGTCAGTAAATAAACTCATTTGAAATAACAAGAAGGTCACGTTTAGTGGGGTAAGAAAAGCCCACGTTTAAAAGATAGGAAGCCCACCGGACTACGGTTCGTTGTAAAGTCCCAGTTCGATCGTTCGTCCAAAATCTCGTCATTGCGTTTGCGTCCACACCTTACGGCGAGGCTTTAAGTCGTCGCTCAAGTCTATCGAGACTTTCGAAAACTAAGATAACTTTGATATTTCATATCGATGTGAGATGGATTCCTTAGTGAATTGATACGCCTCTAATACGCATAACATTGAATTGTTCTCGATTCGCCGAGATACGTTCAACGTATTGATGCGTTCTCGATATATGGGTTTCATTTGTGAAATCTTTTCTTACTAATGAGGTATCATACTCAATTAGTATATCTTCACGCGTCTTGACGTATTTATAAGCGTATAATCGCACGTTTGACTTGAAAAGTCGGCGAAGTCGACAACGGTGCACAAAGTCGATGAGTTTGACTTTTAAATAGTAATTTCTTACTATTTTGCTTTATAAATCGAATTTGATCGATTTGAAAACGTAAAGTCCTATTTCTTGATTTATCTTGTAAATCAAGGACTTATAAATATTTTCGTATTTTTAAATACCCTTTTTATAAATAAAAAGCGTATTTTGGTTTTTAAAACGTTTATAAAGGGAACGTTTGTCTCAAACATAGCAATCTATGTTTATAAAATTTTGTAACATTTAAAAACTGTCCAGAATATTATTTTACCAAAAATTTTATAAATAAACAGTTTTAAAAAGGATTTAAAATCCTTATTAATTATCGAAATTTTCGATAATTGCCTTAAAAATATCAAATGACTTTTGAAAATTTTTCTAAATTAATATAGTGTATTATTATACACTATGGTCCAGAATATGAATTTATCAAATTCATATAGTACCGTTTGCTATTTATTTATATATACATATATATATATTTACGGTAATTCAATAAATAGGAATAATCATCCAAAATTCCCAAACTTGATATATACCTATTATAATATCCCAACATCAGTATATAATATTTACATAACCCATAGTTCATCATAACTATTTTTTCAATATATAACAATATTTCACGGTAATTATAAGATAATTACCAAATAAATAACAAACAATTTCTAAAAATTCCAAATAAATTCCAACATCATTAAACATTATATTATAACATTGTAACATCATAACATCAACCAAACTAATTTAAATCGTCACCATATGAGCTTGTGATGCTCTCGGCTTTTTTCGACTTATTTAATATTTGGTTTTCAAAATTCAACAATTATATACTATGTTTATACACTATAGTATAGTAATATAACATCATAATATTTATCAAAACTAATTAAATCATCACCTTCAAGAGTATATCACTCACGGTTTATTTGATTTAATTTAGTATTTGATTTCAAAATTCTAATAATTTTACACAATGTATAAACAATATACTAAAGCATTAATACACCATTGCATGTTCAAAATAAAATCATACACCAACCTATGAAGTTGTAAAGCTCACGGTAATTTTAAAAATCAAGTATATGGTTTTCAAAATTCTAATTAAATCATAGAACATATAATCGATGTTCTAAAGCACTAATATGTCATTACATGCTTGAAATAAAAATTATACACCAATGTACATCATACATAAGCTCACGGTTTTGTAAGAATAAAAGCTAGGGTTTTCTAAAATTTTAAATAACATACCATGGGTTCTAAACATATCATAGAGCATATATCTACCATAAAATGATTAAGAAGCACCAGTTCTCATCTACCATTTATAGCATTTTGAAAATTTATAAAAACAAGTACTATGGTTCGAAAATCACCTATACATGCTAAATCCTTAAAAACATGTCATATATGATAACCTATGTTCATTTCAACATATATGTTCATATTTTGAAAATAAAAATCAACAAGAACAATGTTCATCCATAAGAACATTTAAAACATCCATGTACATATATATATAAAATTCGAACACACATACATATACATATAGAGCAGTTTTCGATTTTTCTTGTGCAAATGAAGGGAGAAATCGGTACTAGGGTTTTTGTATTACCTTGAGAATGGTATAGTATCACCTTGGTGAATGAATGGAGATGAAAATGGAAGAAGAAAATTTTAGAAATGAGAGGAGAGCTCTCGGTTTCGAGTAAAATCGGAGGAAATGAGAGTGTTTGTGAGTTTGAAATGTTTGTGAGATGAATAATGGGTAAAATGAAAAGCCTCTCTCCCTAATCTCTCTCTCACTACACACACACACACATAGGGGAAATTATGGCTGCACTTGGGAAGGAGATGATGATTAAAGAGTGCAAAAGAGCCTTCCATGTATTGGGTGGTTTTAAAAGTGGAAATCATTGTGCATGGGGTGAAGGAAATCGGCGCATGGGGGGGTTCAAATGGCTGATTTCATTTCAATTTTGTACATAATACATGTATTAATCATAGTATAGTTCATAGATATATAATACAAGCCAATAAAATAATTAAATCATCAACATGCATAATTTGAAAATCTGAGATCAAAATTGGAAAAATAGGATTAAAAATATAAATTACACCTATTATTGATACTCATGTAATTTTAGTCCCAAATATACACATATATAACATAATATATGATTTAGATATTAAATAATAGCATAGGATAAAATTATTACACATTTGATCATATAAAACCCTAATTTGAAAGTTTGGGTTTCAATTTTATAAAATTGAATCCTTCGATTTTTATAGCTAAAACTCTGATTTAATGCTTAATATTATTCATATATATCATATTATATAGTTTAGATACCATAGGATAATTTAATGGTATCATTTCATGTGATAAAACCACTTATTTATAAGATTAGGGTTTTGAAATTTAATTCGAAATTATCGAGTTTAATAACTCAAATATTGATTTTATTAATCATTAATACTGTAATTATATAAAATAATAATAGAAAATTAATTATTATAATTTCCGAGCATTAAACTCATTTTTCAAAGCGTCTCAGAGCGTTAACGTTAACGTCTCAAAGCGTTCAAATCGACTCATCTCAAAATGGTCGATAAGTTCATACTTACTAAATAAATATATTCCATTTAATAAAGGAATTAAGATGGAAATTAATTCCAAGTCGCTTCGCTCGAAAATTTCATGAAAAGGCGGCGTTCGACACGCGTTTGGCGTTAAAAATATTGACGAATCATTTCGTAATATTTCAATCCTTTAATTCACAATCCTTAGTGAATTATGAAAAGGTCGTTATAACGATATCGTATCGAAATCACAAGGTTCGATGTCGTAAAAAGATAATATACGGCAAAACCACAATTACGGGTTGAATACCGTAATCGTATATTCGTTTCTTTGGAATATTACATTCCACCCTTACACGAAAAATTTCGTCCGAAATTTGTATACCTTTAGAAAAATAAGTCGGGTATTTTCCTCATTGCTTCTTCAAGCTCCACGTGGCTTCTTCTCGTCCGTGGTGTCTCCACAACACTTTAACTAACGGAATCGACTTGCTCCGTAGTTTTGAACTTTGTGGTCAAGTATGGCTGCTGGGTTCTTCCTTATAGTTCATGTCCGCTCAAGGATCACGTCGTCTTGATGAATCACGTGCTTTGGGTCGTGAGCGTATTTTCGTAATTGTGAGGCGTGAAAAACATTATGGACATTTCCTAGGTTTGGCGGAAGAGCCAACCTATAAACTCTCGGACCTATCCTTTCTAGGATCTCATAAGGTCCTATGAAGCGGGGTCTAAGCTTTCCTTCAGCCAAACACGACAATCCTTTTGATGGAGAGACCTTAAGAAATACTTTGTCTCCATCCTCAAAGCGTAGCTCGGATCTCACGCGTATCGGTAGAGATGTCTGTCTCCGAGCCTCTTTATCCTCATCCTAATTTGTCGAACGATCTCGATCATTTCACTCACCGCATCGGGCCTATGACTTTTCTCTCACCGACTTCATCCCGATAAAGTGGTGATCTACACTTTTGCCATACAAGGCTTCGTATGGGGCCATGCCGATCGTAAACGATAAGCTGTTGTTGTAAGCAAATTCAATCGAGGTAAAATATCTTCCCATTTTGTACCGCGATCCAAAATTACAGTTCTAAGCATATCTTCTAGCGTTTGGATCGTCTCTCCGATCGTCCATCGGTTTGTGGGTGGAATGTGTCTTGAAGTTTAATCTGTACCAGTTCTCTCGCAAGCTAATCCAAAACGGATGTGAACTTGGAGTCTCGATCGAGGTAATAGATTTTGGCACTCATGTAGTCGCACAATTTCCTTAACGCGTACTGGTGGGCGACTTATCGGATCCGAAGTGCTTTGAATAGGTAAAAGTGAGCACTTTTGGTAAGTCTATCCACAATTACCCATATGGTTGTGTTTCTCTTCTCGATTTGGGTAAGCTTGTAACGAAATCCATCGTTATATCGTCCCACTTCCATTCGGGGATTTCCAACGGTTGTAACTTCCCATAGGGACGTTGGTGTAGTGCCTTCACTTGTTGACAAACAAGACAGCGTTCTACGAAAGAAGCTATGTCTCGTTTCATGCCTTCCCACCAAAATTTTCCTTGGTCCGGTGACGTCTTAGTACTACCTGGGTGGGCGGTGTAGGGCGTATCGTGAGCCTCACTCATGATTTCGTTCTGAAGCTCCGCGTCGTCAGGAACGCATATCCTACCTTCAAACAATAAGGCGTTATCAGGCGCCTCTTGGAAATTCTTGAATCCTTCAGACCTTAGTCTTTCTCGGATCTTTTCCAACTTTTCCTCAATCCTTTGTCTCGACAATTCTTTTCCTTAGATCGGATGTCGGTGTGAGTGTAGCGATCTGACTCACGATTGTCTGGGTGGTTCAACTAGTTCAATCTTCATCCCGCCAAACTCTTCAACGAGTTTTCCTCTTGTAAAGAGACATCCTAACTTGGTATGGCTCTTACGACTCAGCGTCGGCTACTACATTCGCCTTGCCGGGTGATAGTTAATACCACGGTCGTAATCTTTTACTAATTCTAGCCATCTTCTTTGTCTCATGTTCAGATCTCTTTGTTCAAGAAATACTCAAACTTTTATGATCCGTGAAGATCTCATCTCACACCATAGAGATGGTGTCTCCAAATTTTAGGGCATGAACTACTGTTTGCTAATTCCAAATCGTGGGTTGGGTAGTTCATTTCGTAGGTCTGAGTTGTCGAGACGCGTAAGCTATCACTTTTCCTTCTTGCATCAAAACACAACCCAGCCCGGTCTTAGATGCGTCGGTATAGACCACATACCCTTGTCTCGCGGGACTGCTAGAACGGTGTGTCAATTTCTCTTTGAGTATTTGGAAACTCGCCTCGCACTCATCGGTCAATTGAACTTGATTCCCTTCCGAGTAGGTGGGTTATTGGCCTTGCAATTTTGGAGAATCCTTGATGAATCTCCTATAGTAACCAGCTAATCTGAAACTCCTAATTTCGTCTTTGTGTTCTAGGTGATTTCCATTCCCGCACGGCCTCTACTTTGGTGGATCTACTTTTATACCTTCACAGACACAATGTGTCCAAGGAACATAACTTCCTTGACCAAAACTCACACTTGCTAAACTTAGCAAAGAGTCTTTCATTTCTCAAGGTTTGCAAAACCGTTCAGATGTTCATATGATCCTCTCCATTCTTTGAATAGATAAGGATGTCATCTATGAAGACCAAAACAAATTTATCCAAAATGGATGAAATACTGTTCATGAGGTCCATGAACACGGTGGTGCATTGGTTAGTCCGAATGGCATAACTATGAATTCATAGTGGCCATATCGGTTGAATGCGTCTTGGTACATCTTCAGGCGTATTTTCCGGTGGTGGTATCGACTTAAGATCAATTTCGAGAATACACCCGCTTCCTCGCAATTGATCAAACGGTCATCAGTGCAGGTAAAGGGTATTTGTTCTTTAGTGTCATCTTATTTAGTTCTCTATAATCGATGCACATCCTCAAAGAACCATCCTTCTTCTTAACAAACAAAGCAGACGCTCCCCAAGGTGAAACACTCGGCTAATGAATCCTGCATCCAAAAGCTCTTGGATTTGGATTTTCACTCTTCTAGCTCCTTTGGGGCCATCCTATAGGCGCGCCGACCTTTCGGGCTGATCACGGCTCCAAGTCGATGGTAAACTCGATTGTCTCATCGAGGTAGTCCCGCGATTTTGAAATACATCCTAAATTCTCGGACAACTTCAATGTCTTCTACCCGCCGGGTTTATCCTCATCGTTTAAATAAACAAGGAATGCATGGCATCCCTTACGGTTCATCATCCTCCTAGCTTGTAGTGTCGATACTATCGGATTCTCCTTCCCATGCCGATCCGTGAAAATCGTAGCTTCTTGTCGAGAAAGTGAAGCGAAATTTTCCTTTCCTTACAGAGAATCGTGGAGTGATTCTTAGCTAACCGATCCATTCGAGGATTATGTCTACATCATCCATGGGTATTATGTTTAGATTGTTAGCCGGAACCTTAAGTGATCCTAATGTCAACTCTAGGTTCGAGCAAAAGTGGGTAACTGGTCATAATCCCTCCTATAGGCGATGAGATTCTCATATCACGGCGATTTTTCAGACCTAAGGCTCGGCATTTCTCGCATGATTTTGCAATAAAGAATCGAAGCACCCGTGTCGAACAATACTATAGCGGTGGGTTGAGGAGAACTCCCATACCGCCAAGTTTCCTGGTTTTGTTAGCTCGCCTCCTATCTGAGCGTAGGCTCGCCTGAGCCGGTGAGGCTAACAGGCGCCGGTCCTTGTTTATTTGGCGGCCGCCGCCGGCTATTCTTTGCCATTCTTGGCGTTAGGCGGTGGTTGCCGCCTCTGTTGTTAGGCGGTGTTGCCATCGCGTTGCGGAATTCTTTCGCGGCCTTTGCCATTGTGGTGGCCGTTGGAGTTGTTGTTGATCTTTGGGGTTGTTGCCATTGGAGTTGCGGGGTTGGGGTTGGAATTGTTGCTGGCGGTTGGGGTGAAATTTGTATAGCCATTAGTGGTGAGCATTGCCCGGTTGGTTCGGCCTAATATCCGAACGTGACATTGGGCAATTGTTGGCGTAATGCCCGTTTGCCCCGCACTTGTAACAGCTTACCACGTTTGTCGTGCACACACCCTTGTGTGCTCTATGGCATCTAGGGCATTGAGGTGCCCTCGATTGCTTCTGTGGTCCCTTCTTTGGTGGAGCATAAGCGCTCTCTTCGATTCGTCCTTGTTGCGCCGTGTTTCCTTGCCACGCGCCATGACTTGTATTCTTCTCCATAGTTTCGCGGTTGTTATTCCGCGGTTGGGGTCCTGATTCCTTTTCCTTGTCCAAATTACGTGTGTGTGTCGTGACGACACCATCTTATTCTCGGTCATGGCGCCTCAATATCAAAGCTCATGCGAGAGCTTCGGTGTAAGATAGGTCTCCGTGGTGGCAAGAGACATGCGTATTTCCATTCTCACCGACCGAACTTTTCCGACATTTTCAAGTCGGTGTCCACCAGATCGGCGCATATCTCGACATCTCGCGAGAAAGTGCGATCATAGTCGATTCTGGATAATTTTCTTGTTTTAGCAGGAAAAACTCTTGCCTCTTTTTCCCCCTATAGCTTTTGGGGATATACTTTTCGTACAACTCTCTTGAAATCCTCCCACGAGAATTCTTCTAGTACATTGTAAAGTCTTCTTCCCGGCCTCCCACCGGAAGTCGGTGGTCCGATAAGTGGAAAGTAACACACGACATCCTTTCGTGCGTGCACCTTAAGAAAGTGAAAATCCGTTCAATGGCCCTAACCCATTGTTCGGCTTCTTCCGGGCTCCCCTTTCCGTTAAAAACAGGAGGGTTTTGCCTCAAGAATAGTTCTTCGATCCTGCGATCGGGTTGAGGTGGAGGCGGTGGTTGGGGATTATCTTCTGGTTCTTGTTCGGGGATTCTACCCTTATCTCAGTCTTCCTCGACCTCCGGGTTCTCTTTCGGGTTTCTTCTCGGAGGCGTTCTCGCTATATAAAACATACCATTGTTAATTATTAAACGCTTACAACTTAACAAAATAAGGTTTTCATAGCTTCTTCTTAAAGCGATATAAAAGTAAAACAATTCATCCATAGCATAGACAATTGTCACCAAAAAGGCCCCACTTGGGTCAAAAATATATGTGGATAGATAACCAAGGTTTGTCAAAAACAAGATGTCTAACATCGAGAATCATAGAAAATAGAAATAACAAGGTTTCGGGCCCACACGGCCAAAAGAAAATCCGAGTCCTAGAACCATGGTATTGAAATAAAAAGGAAAAAGCTAGCACACATGCTAGTCATAACGAAACAGATTCTAATTAAAACATCGCCTAAGGTCTTCACGAGTTTCCTTCCTACTCCGCGTCTTCCTCAGGGTCTTCCTCCTCTTCGGAGTCGTCTTCCTCATCCGAACCGTCCTCACGAGGTCGTACTCTGGATGGTCCTGCACCGCTGGCTTCCATCATCGGTATGTCGCGCAGGGGTCCGAAGTTATCCGCGCCGTATAAGTCGTAGTTGTGGCGGATCGGACTGTAGCATACTCGGGTCGGGTCATATCCAGGGAAGGTATCTAATACTCTCATCCGCTACCGTCCGCGGAAGGGCTCTTCGTCTTGGTGGTGGTGGATCGGATGCACGGTGGTAGAGGCGGTAGTGGCGGACGTCTCGGGTGTCCAAAACTCTTGGTGGCAACACGGGCTCTCCCAGGCTCTGGGCGTCCGCCCTATCCACCTCGTACATCCCGCCTCGCCCATCCGATGCATGGGGTATCCATGGATCAACCTCGCCGGAACCTCAAGGTACTGACCACTCTGGCGACTCGTCACGCCAAGTGTACTCCCGTGGAGGAGATAGGTCCCATCGGTGCGGCTCCATAGATATTGTACACGTAAGTCGGTGACTCACGAACCCGCGGATCCTCAATCAAATCATAACCTCGGGAATGCGATAGATGTAGTCTCCCGATACCTCTCGGGCATAACCATCCCTGTACAAGGGAGTATAGCTAGAGTCTCTTGATGCCATCGTGAGTCGGTTGCACCATAGGCTCAGGCGTTCCTCCACAACCGAAGGTAGTACGCTAGAAACTCGCCTAGGTCTTCCCCCAAGACATCCAACATTCCCTATAGGTGCGCATCAGCTCCTCGGGTGGGGCATGAGGTCCTACCTCCTCCTAGCGATATAGCGCATCTCCTCCATCCGCCACGGTAAAGAAAAGAAAACTAACGTAAAGCCTGACTATCGTTATCTCAAAGCAGCAAGGATAGCATAACGAGAAGCAACTAGGCGAACTAACAATTCTATAAGGTAGGCTACATCATAATGTACAATAAATACCACAACTTACCTTCTTAGTCTTACCCAAACATATACATATAGCTAATGATATCTCAATATACGCTACGAGATCCTTGTCTTATATCAAACACTTAAGCTAGAGTTCAACAGACTCTATCGTATTCTGGAGACAGAATTAGGGATTCTGCTCTTCATAACAAATTAAGATCAATGCGTTAGGAGTACGTAGGTGAAAACCATGCGTAAATCGGAGTCCTAACGAGGGAGATCTAGCTAAAACAAATATACTGCACAGTGCAGGAAATTTGCACGATCGTGCAAAATGTCAATCGAGGCGTATGTCATTTAACACGTCTATCATCTTCGGTTCTTAAGTCGAGGCTGAACATCCTGAAGCCGTAAGTGATGTCCATGTCGTGATTCGTGTTGCTGGTCACTCGTGTCGAAGTGATGATGGAGTCGACGCGTCATTCGACCTTAAAGGTTGGGGTCGTCCTCGTTCGTCCTTCTCGCTCGTCTTTCGTCGTCCGTGCTCAAGGTATCATCACTTTCATTCTTCCTATCGTTCTTTTGTTCGCATGAGGAAAAGAAGTTCGTACTTCTATGTTCTTTCACGATACGTGAGCATGCTCCTTAGAGTCTAAGTTCGTCTCATGATAACACATCATTAATCATAAATAAAATTTTGAAAGTCGGAAAGTAAGGTTTTATTTGCAAATTTGGAAGTATGATTTTCAAAAGACAGTCATGATCAACTCATATACATATTAAAAATGAATTGCTCGTTTCATGTTGATCATTCAACTTGATACTACCATACACTTCCATCTCAATACTTGAGCAATTGTATTAGCTCAATTGAAAAAAAAAAAAAAAAAAAAAAAAAATTTGGAAAATTTTCTTCCTCAACTTCACAAATTTTCATAATAATAATATTTCTCAAAAGTTCCTCTAACTTGCTCATCATGCGAAGTTTTCCATTTCATGAGTTTGAGAAAGAAATGCGATTACTTTTTTCCGGTTGAGCTCGATGTGATGGAGTGTTGAGAGTGAGTCAAGTGGGTTTCTAGAAGTCCAAATGACTCGATCTAGACTTAGAATAAAGGTCTTGGGTTTACAAAGAGCAAAAGCGCCTCGATACCACTGTTACGACCCCATTCGGACCAACCCGGACCTGGAGGCTTACTAATACTAGGAGTAGTATTTTAGGGATTACGGGTAAAATAAAGATGCATAAGAATAACTAACATGCTCGAAAGCGAATATGAGGTGATGTTATAATGTTTATGAAAAGGTTTAGCCATCGGACCCCAAAACTTGGCCCGATCCGATGGACCTCGATAGTTTGTAACATAAGCATAAATAAAGGAGTTCGAGTAGCGGCGGAAGGGTGTGTGAATACATATACGACGATATGCATTCAAGGTATAACCCAAAATTCAAGTAGATCGGTCGAGGACACTAGACTCCTCAACACATCCCCATCATCACCATCGAGCTCAACCGCACATTTAAAACAAACATGCGGGGCTAAGTACAAGAAATTGCACTCGGTGGACTTATGCCGAAAACATTTGATAATATTTGGATTCTACGCCAATATCGAGTAAGTCACGAGTGGTTTTAGTTAAAATGCCTTGTGCTTACCAAATCATTTTCGGTTCGTAAACATAGCACGGCAGCATTTTCTTGGTGTGTATGGTCCGTATCTCATAGTCACAATACATAAAATAAATAAATAAATAAGCGTCGAGAGGAGGCCTCCATCTACGACGCCGTGACCGGCCGTAATCCCCGACAAAGACACGGTCCTCTGCAAGCATATGTTAACACAGTATAGTTCCAACCTTCACGCCAATCCTAGCGGGCATTTATCATCCGCACGGGACCCGACATTTAAAAGGTTACGCTACCACAACAAATGATATAACAGTTCCAACTATCTCCACAACCTACCCGGGCATAACAGATAGGATCCATACACAAAACGAAATATTTTGGCGGTGTAATGGGTAGAAACATTTGTTAAACAGGTTGTAGGATAAGTCTTGTAAATAAACTCATTTGAAATAACAAGTAAGGTCACGTTTAGTGGGGTAAGAAAAGCCCACGTTTAAAAGATAGGAAGCCCGCCGACTACGGTTCGTTGTAAAGTCCCAGGTTCGATCGTTCGTCAAAATCCCATATTGCGTTTGCGTCCACACTTTCTGGCGAGGCTTTAGTGCGTCGCTCAAGTCTATCGAGACTTTCGAAAACTAAGATAACTTTGATATTTCATATCGATGTGAGATCGATTCTTAGTGAATTGATACGCCTCTGTCGCATAACATTGAATTGTTCTCGTTCGCCGAGATCGCTCAACGTATTGATGCGTTTCGATATATGGGTTTCATTTGTGAAATCTTTTCTTACTAATGAGGTATCATACTCAATTAGTATATCTTCTGCATCTTGACGTATTTATAAGCGTATAATTATGCGTTTGACTTGAAAAGTCAACGAAAGTCAACATCGGTCTACAAAGTCAATGAGTTTGACTTTTAAATAGTAATTTCTTACTATTTTGCTTTATAAATCGAATTTGATCGATTTGAAAGCGTAAAGTCCTATTTCTCGATTTATCTTGTAAATCAAGGACTTATAAATATTTTCAGATTTTAAATACCCTTTTATAAATAAAAGCGTATTTTGGTTTTAAAACGTTTATAAAGGAACGCGTTTGTCTCAAACATAGCAATCTATGTTTATAAAATTTTGTAACATTTAAAACTGTCCAGAATATTATTTTACCAAAATTTTATAAATAAACAGTTTTAAAAGGATTTAAAATCCTTATTAATTATCGAAATTTTCGATAATTGCCTTAAAAATATCAAATGACTTTTGAAAATTTTTCTAAATTAATATAGTGTATTATTATACACTATGGTCCAGAATATGAATTTATCAAATTCATATAGTACCGTTTACTATTTATTTATATATACATATATATATATTTACTGGTAATTCCAATAAATAGGAATAATCATCCAAAATTCCCAAACTTGATATATACCTATTATAATATCCCAACATCAGTATATAATATTTACATAACCCATAGTTCATCATAACTATTTTTTTCAATATATAACAATATTTCACGGTAATTATAAGATAATTACCAAATAAATAGCAAACAATTTCTAAAAATTCCAAATAAATTCCAACATCATTAAACATTATATTATAACATTGTAACATCATAACATCAACCAAACTAATTTAAATCGTCACCATATGAGCTTGTGATGCTCTCGGCTTTTTCGACTTATTTAATATTTGGTTTTCAAAAATTCCAACAATTATATACTATGTTTATACACTATAGTATAGTAATATAACATCATAATATTTATCAAAACTAATTAAATCATCACCTTCAAGAGTATATCACTCACGGTTTATTTGATTTAATTTAGTATTTGATTTCCAAAAATTCTAATAATTTTACACAATGTATAAACAATATACTAAAGCATTAATACACCATTGCATGTTCAAAAATAAAATCATACACCAACCTATGAAGTTGTAAAGCTCACGGTAATTTTTAAAAATCAAGTATATGGTTTTCAAAAATTCTAATTAAATCATAGAACATATAATCAATGTTCTAAAGCACTAATATGTCATTACATGCTTGAAATAAAAATTATACACCAATGTACATCATACATAAGCTCACGGTTTTTGTAAGAATAAAAGCTAGGGTTTTCTAAAAATTTTAAATAACATACCATGGGTTCTAAACATATCATAGAGCATATATCTACCATAAAATGATTAAGAAGCACACGGTTCTCATCTACCATTTTATAGCATTTTCGAAAATTTATATAAACAAGTACTATGGTTCGAAAATCACCTTTACATGCTAAATCCTTAAAAACATGTCATATATGATAACCTATGTTCATTTCAACATATATGTTCATATTTTGAAAATAAAAATCAACAAGAACAATGTTCATCCATAAGAACATTTAAAACATCCATGTACATATATATATAAAATTCGAACACACATACATATACATATAGAGCAGTTTTTGATTTTTCTTGTGCAAATGAAGGGAGAAATCGGTACTAGGGTTTTTGTATTACCTTGAGAATGGTATAGTATCACCTTGGTGAATGAATGGAGATGAAAATGGAAGAAGAAAAATTTTAGAAATGAGAGGGAGAGCTCTCGGTTTTCAAAAGTAAAATCGAGAAACGAGAGTGTTTGTGAGTTTGAAATGTTTGTGAGATGAATAATGGGTAAAATGAAAAGCCTCTCCCTAATCTCTCTCTCACTACACGGCACACACACACATAGGGGAAATTATGGCTGCACTTGGGAAGGGAGATGATGATTAAAGAGTGCAAAGAGCCTTCCATGTATTGGGTGGTTTTAAAAGTGGAAATCATTGTGCGTGGGGTGAAGGAAATCGGCGCATGGGGGTTCAAATGGCTGATTTCATTTCAATTTTGTACATAATACATGTATTAATCATAGTATAGTTCATAGATATATAATACAAGCAATAAAATAATTAAATCATCAACATGCATAATTTGAAATCTCGATCCAAAATTGGAAAAATAGGATTAAAAATATAAATTACACCTATTATTGATACTCATGTAATTTTCGTCCCAAATATACACATATATAACATAATATATGATTTAGATATTAAATAATAGCATAGGATAAAATTATTACACATTTCAATCATATAAAACCCTAATTTCGAAAGTTTGGGTTTCAATTTTATAAAAATTGAATCCTTCGATTTTTATGGCTAAAACTCTGATTTAATGCTTAATATTATTCATATATATCATATTATATAGTTTAGATACCATAGGATAATTTAATGGTATCATTTCATGTGATAAAACCCTTATTTATAAGATTAGGGTTTTTGAAATTTAATTTCGAAATTATCGAGTTTAATAACTCAAATATTGATTTTATAAATCATTAATACTGTAATTATATAAAATAATAATAGAAAATTAATTATTATAATTTCCGAGCATTAAACTCATTTTCAAAACGTCTCTCAGACGTTAACGCTCAAAACGCCTCAAAGCGTTCAAATCGACTCATCTCAAAATGGTCGCAGTAAGTTCATACTTACTAAATAAATATATTCCATTTAATAAAGGAATTAAGATGGAAATTAATTCCAAGCTGCACTGCTCAGAAAATTTCATGAAAAGCTGACGTTCGATACGCGTTTGACGTTAAAAATATTGACGAATCATTTCGTAATATTTCAATCCTTTAATTCACAATCCTTAGTGAATTATGAAAAGGAATTCGTTATAACGATATCGTATCGAAATCACAAGGTTCGATGTCGTAAAAAGATAATATACGGCAAAACCCTAATTACGGGTTCAGAATACCGTAATCGTATATTCGTTTCTTTGGAATATTACATATCATTAATCAAACCTTAAATAAATTCTAAGGATTTTCGATAGTCCTCAAAAATTTCTTAACATGCTTAAATTAAATTTCAAACATGATATATGCTTCTATTTCATCATACTACACATTATTAATTAACAACTATCATATGTTAAGATAATTTTATAAATAAGAACACATGCTTAACATAAGAATCGAACCATTGAAAATTTAAAATCTTAATGTATAATCGAAGCTCGCTCGATTTCTAACCTTTAACGGTATCGATTTAGTGTGCACAAGCTTTAGATCGAGGTTTGGTGATTGAAAAGCAAGAACACTCAAGACTTTTCTAATGGTGTAGCTCCGGTAGTTTCTTGTTTGGAGAGAGAATGGCTTGTTTTACTTAATTAATATTGCTTAAGTACAAGTGACATGAATTAAAGACTTAAAATTTTCCACAATTCTCACGTCTCTCTCGGTTCTCTCTTTCACAATATACACTTGCAAGACACATGAATTACTTTACGACTCACCACTTACAACTATGTCACAACTACACATACTTAAATGCTCTTACACAATTTTGAACAAAACAAAATGAATCTTCACATTTTGGTACACTTCACCGTCGGTCACCTCTTAATGAACACAAAGATGAAGCTTTTAATTCTTGTCTTACACAACCTAAAGTCATACACATTCCCAATGCACAATACATCACAAGAGTTGTGTAATATCTTCCAACCTCATTTTTCAACACAAATATGCGGCTCCTACACATCACACACATCACTTGATCCTCACTTAATTTACTTGATAAGAGTGTACAATATATATCCCACTTGATTCATTAAAACTCATAACATAGCAAAGCTTTAAAAAAAACTCACGTAAACAATTGTTTCCCAAACAATTGGTCACGACACTTTTCCAACTTATGTGCCAAATATTATTTTTCTTGCTATTATTTGATATATAACATAATATATATCTTAGATGATAAATTATATCATAGGAAAATTTATTAGTATCATTTCATGTATGAAAACCCTAATTTTCGAAATTAGGGTTTTCGAAAATTGCTACTTTGTTCAATAATTACTCCTTAATGCTCAAGCATTATTTTAGTGTTAAATAATACTCTAATTACATATAATAATCATAGGAATTTAAATATTATAATTCCTTGATCATTAATCTCATTTTTCTATTCATCTCTAAACGTTGACGTTTGAAACGTCTCAAAACGTTCATTATCGACTCATTTCAAAATGGTCGTAATAAAGTCGTAATCACTTTATTGAATTATTCCATTAATAATGGAAATTAATTCTAAGCTTCTTCACTTAGAAAATTTTACGAAATTTTAACTATCGATATTCAATCGACGTTAAAATACTACTGCCGAAACACTTTATAAAATTATATTCCTTAATTCACAATCCTTAGTGAATATAAAATAGGAATTCATTATCTCATAATTAATCGAAATCATTATTCGATAAATTACTAATTCATTTATTTCGGCGGAATCCTAATTTACGAATTTTAAATATCGTAATTAGACATTTAATTCTCCGGGATATTACATTCTACCCCTTGAAAGAAATTTCTTCCTGAAATTTGCATTCCTCATAAAGTATGGGGTATCTTTGCATCATGACATCTTAAATCTTTCCACGTGACTCTCTTTTGTCCATGGTTTCTCCATTGGACTTTCATTAAAATCCAAACTTGATTCTTAATCATCGAATTTTACGATCAAATAGTCGTAGATTTTCATCACAACTCATATCTGAGTTAAGGATCACGTCATTATGGCGGATCACGTGTTTTGGGTCATCTTCGTATTTCCTTAACTGTGACACGTGGAAAACATTACGCACTTTCCCCAAATTTGGTGGAAGTACCAATCTATAGGCTACTGGGCCTATCATTATTAGGAGCTCGTAAGGTCCTATAAAACGTGATCTCAACATTGCTTGTATCTGAATCTTTATAAATTCTCTCGATGGAGAAATCTTAAGAAACTTTATTTCCACATTTAAAATGCAGTTCAGATCTACGCGTATCAGCGTAAGACTTTTGTCTGTTCTGAGTCTCTCTCATTCTTTGCCTCATTTGGCAGATATCTTAATAATTTCATTTACGTTGTCGGTAACTTATACTTTCTCTCACCTACTTTATTTCATTAAAGTGGCGGTCAAAACTTCTTTCCTCATAATGCCTCATATAGCTATATTGATCATTGCTTGACAGCAATAGTCGTACGTGAACCTAACAAGCGGTACAATATGTTCCCACTTGTACCTTGATTTAACATTAATGTTCTATCGTATGCTTAATCGTTTGGGTTGCCCTTTCTGACTGTCCATTTATCTGTGACTGGACATCAATGTTAAGGTTCAATCTCGTGTCTAACTCCTTTTTGGGAGTTAGTTCAAAATCTAGGGGTAAGCTTGGAGTCTCTATCTGAAACGATAGGTTTTGAGTATCCTCTGTAAATATACGGTTTCCTTTATGTACGACTAAGCTAACTTATCGGTTCTACGAGTCATTTGAATAGGCAGAGACAAACATAATTGGTGAGTTAATCCACTACTACCCATATAGTAGTGTTACTTCCTTATGACTTTGGTAAAACCCGTCATAAAATCCATTGCTATGTCATTCCATTTTCATTTGTGTATCTCTAGAGATTATAACCTCTTATAAGGTTATTGCTACAATGCCTTCATTTATTGATAACCGAGACAATGCTCGACAATATGGTTATATCTCATTTTATTCCTTAGTATCTAATTTTTCTCGTAAATCATAATATCTCTTAATGCTGCCGGGTTGGGCGGTATGAGAAAGGTCATGGACTTCACTCTTGGTTTCATTTATAAGCTTATTTTTGCTTGAAATATATATATATATATATCCCTTCCTTAGACAATATGACATTGTCCAGCGCTCCTTAAAATATCCTTCAGCTCTTCATTCCTTATCTTAATTCGTATTCTATTCCAATTTTCATCCTTTCTCTTTAGTCATATGTCACCTTGAGTGTGAGAAAACAACTTACGCTCGTCCCTGATTGCCTAACTATTTCTGTTCTCATTTTCTTAAACTCTCCAATGAGTTTTCCTTTTCTATATGAACATACCATAATTTAGACTGAATTTTTATAACTTAGGGCATTAGATTCTACCTTAACTTTCCTTAGGTGATCATTTATATCACAATTGTAATCTTTTACTGATTCGAGCCATCTTTTCTATCCCGCATCCAAGTTTCTTTGCTCGAAGAATAAATTCAAACTTTTGTAATTTGTAACGGATTCTTAACTTATTGTTATAGGAGTGATGTCTCCAAGACTTTAGTACTTATACTATTGTTACTATTTCAAGTCGTGAGTTGAGAAATTCCTTTCATGTGACCTAAGTCATTGTGATGCATAAGCTATTTTCTTTCTCATATTAATACATAGCTTTACTTTAATTAATCCCGGTAAATTTGATTCCTTTTTGGGGTAGCTATGTTATCGGCTTTTCTACCTTAGAGAGTTCTCAATGGATCTCTGATAGTAGTCAATTAATCTAAGAAATTCCTGATCTCATTTCAGGTCATTGACGACTTTCATTCTTAATTGCTTTATCCTTAGCTAGATCTACTTTGATTCCTTCCAAAGACACTACGTGCCTCGAGGAATATTTCTTTAAGCCGAAATTCACAATACTGAACTTGGCAAACTTTGCTCGGCTCTAAATGTTCGTAAGGCAGTCCTTCGATGTTCTTTATGTTCTTTCTACGCTCTTGTATGGATAAGAACATTATTCATGAGATTAAGACAAAGTTGTCTAAATATATATGGAACACTCGATTTTGAGGTTCATGATCAGGCTGGTGCATTTGTTAGTCCGAATGGCATAACTATCATCTCATAGTGGCCATATCTTATTTGGAACAATTTGTTGTCGTATCACGGATACCATTTTACAAAGGCCAAAAAAACATATTACATCAAAATGCCTCAGTGAGGACTTTTCATACATTAATTATGAGGGTCGGTCTATCAAGCCGACTGATTACATGGCATCTAGTTCTTTTTACATTCAAAATTTTGACACCATTTTAACATATTCACAAGTACTCCAAACTATGTTTATTTTACATATTCTAACCACACCATTTTTAACATAAACCATTATCTACATATAAGTCTCATATCATCATGGGATTCTACGTCTCTGAGTGGCCTTCAGCGGAATCGTACTCCTCATTTGGAAACTTGCCTTTCTCCAGGTACGTTTTTGTTTCATACCTCTGATGATCTATCTCCTTCAGAGAGCCAGGGGTCAAGCTGCTCCCTGTTTCTTCTTCAATACCAAAAGTTTGTGTTACTTTTATGAGAAAGTATGGTTGAGTTGGTAGTGGTAATTCTCCTAGTCCGCGAGGGCGGTAAGATCCTGTCCTTTGGCCATTCTCATCCCTTTCAGGAATAATTTGCGGCACAGGACGTGGGGCGGCGTTTGGAACATCAGGGTACAACCATTCCTTTATATAATGCTGTGAAACTTGTCGGGGACCAGGACAAGTGCTCATCGGTTCCGTTCCATACGCATAATATGTGTGCTTGAGCCGGTTGACAAATCTTGGTAAGTCTGCCCAAGTCTTGGAATTTTCTACATGCGAAGATATTCTCTTGATCTTCTTTTGCAAACTTTGTCGATCTGTTGGCAAGCAATGAATAAACCTGGATACCATCCTCATCCGTAACTCCATAGTTACGAGCATCCTTCAAAGGTGCAGAATTCCTCAAAGCGCCCTAAATCCATGCCCAGTTTATAATAAAAGAGCTGATACGCCTGTGTGAGTTCTAAGCTTGTAGGCCTTGTGGTTATCTTCTTACCCGTAATACTCTATTTTCCTGCCATCTGTAAACAGATATTTCTAGATAAGTCAGACTTAAATCAAAGCAATAGAGGGAATTTTAAACAAGAAGGATCTCTTAAAGAATTAAACACTTTAAGACATATATAACTTGTAGACAACTTATGACACGACTCATGACACTTATCTTAATACTCATTTTATGTTTTACACCTTCAGTCGTATATAGCTCTAAATTTACTCGCATAAGCAAATAGTGGGTACTAATATCCTGTCGCGTAAAACCTCTAACGAAGAGACTAGGCCCAGGTCACTAATCACGTGAAGGATAGCCATCTCCGAAACTTCTTGTCTCTAGAATTATATCTACGTTCCACATAGGTATAATGATCCAAATCATTGGATAGAACCTTAGGCGATTCTAGGTTCAATTCTAAGCCTTTACAATACTTGCGACGACCATAATTCTCATATAGGTGAAGAAATTTTCATTTCTTGATTCGGTTATTCGAATTAGGTTCTTATCGTTTCTACACATACTTGTGCGATGTTAGAACATAAAGCACCTATATTGAACAAAAATTTATAGGTAAAGAAAATATTATAGGTATTCTGAGAAATCTTTCTCATACCTATCAGGCCTTCTTAATTTTTGTTCGTTCAGTTTTCGGTGTGAAGTATAGGCTTTGGTCTACGGTGTTCCCGTCTATTCAAGTAAACATCTATTTCATATGTCATTGTCCTTTCCATTGGGACATTATGCTCCCTTCCTATGGCCTTCTGTTGCCTCATTCACCCTATACTTCTCGGTATCAGTACCGTTATGCTTTTACCAATAGCATTCGTGGTTAGGTCTACATCAACCTATCCTTTGATATTGATATTTCGATAATTAAATCTTATCGTAAAGATCGTCATGTCTCTATCACTATCATTCATTCCTAATCCAGTATGAATGATTCAATTCCCTTTTTCACTTTATCAATCTTAGGAATATATTTCTCATATATCCTTACTTTAACTCTTTTCAAGGGAAATCCTTATTTATCGAAGTCATATGTCTCTGAAGCTTATATCATGTCGTGGGCTATCTTATAATTGTATAGCTCATAGTTTCTTTAGCTATTCCTGACTTTTGTCCCTTTTTCTTGAACATGGTATCTGAAAGTAATATTACTTTCGTTATACCTCGGTTCTCACATTCAGGGTTAGAACCGTCATTATTGTCGTATGGCTTGGTAAGGTAGTAAATTCGTACACCATAACTTAAATTCCAAGCATCTTATTACCATGTCTTGGCTTTGGAGATATTTTCTCCATACTTGATTTACATACTAGGGCTATCCTAGTCGTTCACACAATCTCAAGGATTATGATTCCTCAATCTCATTATCGTTTGTTTAACCAAGTTTCAATTACTTGGAATCGATTATGCTCAAGCATAATCTCATTGATTAATTATAAGGCGAGAGATTTATTTTCCGAGATGCTATCATTTCTTTATATATATATTCTTTGAAAAGAATATCTTGCATGCATCTTTATTCTTTTAAACATGTCCAACCCGCTAACGAGGTTTAGGGACAAACAACTATTGTAATACCCGTCTTTTTAAGCTTCGTTTTGCATGGCACGTTTTCGAGAAAAGGTCAAAAGGTTGACTTTTGTTTGGTGATCGCGACCGTCACGAAACCTCGGCGTTGTGAAGAGTGTCTTATGACGAATTCATAGACACTAAGTATGCGGGTTTTCGACCACCCATGAAGGTTTGGCACTCAGGGAAGTTATCGAAAACCGGACTTTTCATTGGTCTTTTAAAGCATATCTTGTTTATAGTCATTGTGTCCGGTATTTTATTTCGTGTCCATGGGTACCAAGTTTGCTAAATTTGAGTCCGTTTGCAAAGTTGCATCGATTTTATGTTTTCGAAAAGGGGCTTGCAAGCAATGACTGTGAATTTCAATTTTCCTATAAATAGGAGGCTAGGGCCTTCATTTTCAACGTTCATTTCCTTCGTCTCTCGTGTTTACGGAAGGCCGAGCAGCTCGAGTGCTGCTGCGAAGCTGGAGGAGTGGGGATCGGCAGGGAGGCTCGGTGGCGCCATTCTTGCCTTGCCGAGCCACCACCGCCGATCAACCACCCCCGCAGCCCGTTTTCGGTTTTGTCCTTTTCTTGTTTTGATTCCGCCTTTTAGTAGATCGTATAGCATAGAACTCGGGATTCTAAAGGGACGAGGACGGAAAGCGCCGAGGCGGCCGATTGGCACAAACCGCCGCCCGTTAGCTCACGCCGCCGTGAGCTTGTTGGCCGCCGATTGGTGGCCGACGAGCCCTGCCACAGCCACGGGTCCTTTAGGTTTTGAGTTCAGACTATGCATTCTACTAAAGTACCGATTCCGTTTTACATTTTCAGCGTTTACGCATGTCGGGATGTTTTCCGTTCTTGAGTTTTCTAAAGGAAGTACATGCCGGGTTATCCATTTTCAACGTCGTTTGTCATTCCATGTTAAATCGTTATGCATATTGCTTATGTTTCCATTTTCATGCATCGATTTTGGATGGTTTATCCTAGATCGAGGATAGGCATCGATTTTGAAACTTCTTCACCGCTAAGATTTGAGTCAACTTGCAGATGCATATTTTGAAGGTACCCTATTATAGGTCTTGATGCCCTGAATATATTTCCCTTCTGCATCGAGTTGATTTGAAAACCCGGAGAGTGCCAAATGTGGGTTCAGAAAGTCGAAAACCCTAATTTTGCTACGATCGTCGTTTGGATCACGTTGTTGCTTTGCTTTGTGGGAAGTAACCCCAAAAGTTGTTCCGTCTTGTTACCAGGTACCTACCAGTGCGATCGGTGAAGTCATCGGATCCGTAGATATCTCTCGGTTGACGTTTAAATCATTGGTTGGGTTATATATCTTTATTTTGAGTTATTTACTCGATATTTCAAAATAAAACATGTACCGTAAAATGTTTTGTGAAATTATTCTTGTTCTCGATCCGAGATATGGTTCTATCATGGTTGTGCACGGATCTCTATTGGTGGGTTGATCACCATCTTGAGTATTGATCATAAGGATAGACCCGAACACGTGGTTATGGTTACGAGGGGATAGACCCGGAAGTCCACACGAAATGGTAATGAGGTGGTTATGGTTACGATGGGGATTTGACCTGAAGTCCCACCGAGTTAGCCGGTGGATCGTTAAGGCGTGGGCCATTGGATATGTTCGGGCGAATGAATGTCATGTGATGGGTGGCGGGATCGTCCGAGCCGTGGTTCATGGTTTATGATGGGAGTAATGGTAATAACGGATCGTATCGAAAATGAAAATCTATTTTGCTTACTTAGAAGTGGATTTACGTTTTAAAACCTTCTAAGGTAAGTGCTCTAAACACGACCTCATGATTCTTTTCGATTTATGATAAAACCCCGGTGAGTGCGCTAGTACTCACCCCAAACTCTTTTCAAATCTTTTCACGCGGATGGAGGAGGTATTGGGCGAGGCGGCGAGGGGTGGGCTGCGGGTTCTTCATGCTATGCTTCCGATGTTATGTTATATCGTACTACGATAATTATGTATTCTTGTCCCTTATTTGCTTTCCGATTGGGAACAAGATTTGTTATATTATTCTCTTTGTGAGTCCGTCTGAGCATGCTATGTGGTTGACCGGTCTAGCTAACGAGGATGTAATGCTATTTGCCTTCTTGCATTACTTATAATAAACCAAGATCATGTTTTTACGAGGTTATGTTATCGATATTATTCTGTTGGTGGATTGTTTGTAATCTCCCGAGGATATGTCTAGTTATAGAGGAGATCTTTGCTTTGATTTCATGGTCACATCTTCTTATCATCATATGTTATATGTATCCCCTTCTTCCCTTCTTAACCTCCCCCTAATCACACCCCGGCATCCTTGCCTTCCTCGAATTGGGCGGTGTGACGGTATCGAGGCGGTGTTCTTGGCCCCGACATCTATCTTTGTTATTCGATATCAAAGCAGTTTGCTTGCTTTATATCATGTGCGTTCTTGAAATTGAGTGTTTAGAACTTGTTCTTCTAAACTGTTTATCAGGTACAGCTACCCTCAGCTCACCGTCAGTCCGCCTCCTTTAAAAAGGGGATGAGGTATGTGTTTATTTGTTGATGCTTTATGTGGCTATGTGAGCTTGATATGATCTTGGTTTCATGTGTTTTGGCCTGGTAAGAGTTTACATGATGTAAACGTGATGTGGATGAGATGTGGTTGGATGGTGATGTGGATGTGGAAGTGATTGTTGATGAGACGGAAAAGGGCCTGTGTGGCTGTGATGTGAAAATCGTTTATATGATATGATGTGATTGATGTGATCACGTATGGTTGATGTAAGTCTATGTGTTTACATAGCAATATGTTGTTGATTGAAAATCTTGTTTATTTTGATAAACGAGTGCTTGTAAGCGAACCCTGTATTTGCTTACGTGATTATTATGATAAATATTGATATTGATATTGATATGTGTTGAAATGAACATGTGTATGAGACATGATTACCCGGATATTTGGGATGGTAAAGGAAACGTGAATATTTGTTGTTGTTTTATGGTGAACTAACATGTAGGTTTATGGATATTCAGTGGCCCAGACAACGTTGGTTGAGATCTCACAGAATGGATGAGCATATCCATAAATTCAGGGAATGTACAAGGATTATTCATGAGCCATTGGGAGTATTTAGGAAGATTTGTTGGGTTATGGAGAAAGGTTCGAGGCGGTGGGAAAGTGTCGAATCGAGGCCTACTATCGGATGGTGAAAAGCTACAAGCGGGATGGCAACCATGGGCGAAAGCGAGGACATGTGTTGTTGAGACGGATCTATCACGAGGCACCTTACCTTGGACTTTCTTGAGTTCGCTGCTCGAGTATGGAGGCAGTGGACAGACCACAAGGTATACCATCGAGGAGGATGTGGTTGCGAGACACTCGAGGACCGATCCGGATCGATGATAGGGATGATGTTCCCGAAGAGCCATTGGGAGAACAACCATCAATCGAGGCGATCGCCAGATGCATCGAGATACACGGTCACTACACCTCCATCGACGATCCTTACCTTCGGAGGATCCGGAATGACTTTGAGGCGGGAACTTCGGGGCGAGAGGTATTGTCCGTCCGGCGGTGGCGAAGAAGCCGTGATCGGATCTTCATGCCACCGAAGCTGTGCGATCGGCATCCGGGGGCGACTACGAGGAAGAGGAGGACCCGAGATGAGAGCGAGGAGGATAGTGAGGATTCGGAGGACCGGTGATCCGGATAGCCGATGACTACGATGGTCGGGCACATTGAGGAAGGGCGGCGCGAGCGAGGGACTCGAGCCTGCTTTCACGATACTCGAGCAATCGAGTACGGCTTGGATGGGATCATACCGAGAGAGGCTTGCTTCCATGCGGGATCGGCTTCAAGAAGCGGCGGCCAATTGACCACGATTGGAAGGAAAGAGAGGATGAGGCGAGAATGGAACCCTGGGACTAGCGGGGAATAGTGGATGGATATGGAGGACAAAGATCTAGGTAGTCGGTGTATGCAAAGTGGCGGTCGCAGATACGCTAGAAGCGTGGACGGCGTCTTTTGACGATGGCCGAGTCGATTCTTTTGCTCACATCGACCTTTTGGTGACATGCCTTGATCTTGTATTTTGACGGTCATTCATGGACCACCGAATATTATCGATACTAACTTGCCGTCTCTGACGGGATGTTTATGTTTGATGCTTATATGTGATATGAGCTATGCCGTGATGATATATGATCTATGTGATGTGTGATGATGATGTTATGTGAAATGCATAACGATGATATGTTGTGAGATTGCATGATTATATGTGATCGTGCGTGATATGATATATGTGATGATATGTGATATGGGTGATGATATATGTTATGCGATGATACCGGTTATCTATGCGGCGTTTCTAATGTTTCAAGCGTCGATGCGAATGCGAGAACAAGGAACCGGAGGAACAATAATGTGGAAGAAGCCGGGAACCACCTTTGGTTCGGTGACATGCGATCGAGTTTTCGCAGGCGAATCCCCACATTCGGCGGTCTCGGCGAACCGATCGACGCGAGGCGGATACGATCCACGAAAGGATCTTGAATACATCGGCTGCGAAGCGAGAAAAGGCTGAATGCGCGATCTTTCGACTAAGGACGTGATTTACGGTGGGAATCGGTGAAGGACCTAACACCGGGACGGTGGGCAAGGTATCGTGGGAAGATTTCAGGAAGAACTCATGGAAAATGCGTGCACTGGCGTTTACGAGCGAGAAAGCAAACGAGTTACGGAATCTTCGTCGAGGAAGAAGGACGGTCACCGAGTACGATCGCTCGTTCAATCATACATCACGTTATGCTACGCACAGTTGTAATCGAGGTGCCGAGCGAGACGAGGTTCGAGAGGACTCGGGCCGAGATCGAATTCGCTCGTCGATCGGGGAGATCGGCGTATGCAGCGATCCTGAACCGGGCCTTAAACATTGAGTCGATGTTGCCCCGGAAAAAACGATGCCACCGGACAGCCATCGGCGGAGGAAGAGTAAGAGGAAATGGGAAGATCGAGGGAAAGGCAATCGGTGTTCGAGGAACGAGGCGGTCCGATGATTCGAGGAATCAAGGCATTCAAGAGAAAGCGACCTTGGGAAGGAATTTCCAACCCGTGCGGCGGTGGAAAAACTTGGTGCAGAAATGCGAAAGGAATCATTTCGCGAGTGCAAAGTAGCACCGAGTGCTATCGCAAGAAGTGCGGACATTACGCTCGAGATTGTCCGTTAGGAGGGCCGGTGCAGCCGCCTTGATGGCGGCGTCGAGCTCCGAGCGAGAATCATGCTCGCCGAGGACAAACAACGGAGCGGGAGGTCACCCTAAGCCGACAAACCAAAGGCCACGCGTGACAAGCAAGGGTGTCGCCTTGAAGAATCGGTGACTCAAGCTCCGGAAATCTTGTAGGTATAATCCATATGAGTGATATACCCGTTTCGCTTTGTTTGATCAGAGCCTCACATTCTTTCGTTTCGAAAATCGCGTGTGAGAGGTTGGGTTTGGTACCCGAAATCACAGTACCGAAATTAGCATCCGTCGGGAAGTGCTAAAGCAAAAGAGATATGCGAACGAGGTAGAAATCTGTGAGCGAAGGTCCTTGTCAATTTGCATGTCATCGGAATGGAAGATTTCGATGTCATCTTTGGCATGGATTGGTTGGAAAGCACATGGCAACTATCGTTGTCTCGAGAGAGTTGCTTTTCGGACAGCCGGAAGGTGGAAGTTTGTTTCACGGCATAAGGATGGGTGTTTGCGTGCGATGATCTCGGCAAGGCGGTGAGGATGATCGGGAAGGAAAGTCTGTCGAACTTTCTTGGTAAGTTTGACAGGCACGATGAAACAGTATGGCGATTGCAAGAGGAGCGATGGTGTGTGAATATCCGGACGTGTTTCGAGGACTTGCGGGTTTACCACACGATAGACAAGTGGAATTCACTATTGATTTGGAACCGGGAGCGAAGACCGATATCAAAGGCACCATATCGAGAATGGCACCTAAAGAATTGCAAGAAGCTGAAAGCGCGATTGCGAGGCTGTTGGATCTAGGTTTTATCCGACCAGCGTGTCGCCGTGGGGCGCAGCCTATTCGTCAAAGAAGGATGGGTCGATGCGGATGTGCATTGACTACGGAGAATAAGGCGGCGATCGAAACGGATATCCTCTTCAAGGATCGGCGATCTTTTGACCAGCTCGAAGGAGCGAGTGTCTTCTCTAAGATCGATTTGAGGTCGAGCTACCATCAGTGAAGATCGGAAGGAGGGCGTTGCGAAGACCGCGTTCGGAGACGAGGTATGGGCACCACGAGTTCATCGTGATGCCGCTTGGTTTGACCAATGCGCCAGTGATCTTCATGGATCGATGAATCGAGTTTTCCATCGATGTCACGGATAGTTTCGTCTTGGTTTTTATCGATGATATTCTCATCTATTCCAAGAATGCGAGTTGCATAGAGAACACCTCCGCACCGTTACGGAAGCGTTACGGCGGAGAGGTTGTATGCCAAGTATAGCTAGTGCGAGTTTTGGCTCAAAGAAGTAATGTTCCTGGACACATCGTATGCGGAAGGAATCAAAGTCGACCCGTGAAGGTTGAGCGATAAATGCTGGAAGGTTCCGACTAATGCCAATGAGGTTGAAGCTTTCTAGGCTTGGCGAGGATATTATAGACGCGTTTCATCGAAGGGTTTTCGAAGTTGGCAAGGCCGATGGCAATGCACTCGAGAAAGGAATCAAGTTTTCATGGTCCAAGCTTGTGAAGCAAGTTTCGAGAGTTAAAGAAGAAGCTAACAACCGCTCGGTGTTAGCGTGCGGAAGGAAGCGATGGGTTTGTGGTCTACACCGATGCATCCAAACTTGGTTTGGGTTGCGTTCTCATGCGAGCAGGAAGGTTATAGCTTACGCGTCTCGTCGCTTGAAACCGCACGAGTTGAGCTACCCAACTCACGATCTGGAGTTAGCGGCGATCGTTAAATGCGTTGAAGATTTGGAGCACTATCTCTATGGAGTTAAGTGTGAAATCTTCACGGATCACAAGAACCTCAAGTATTTCTTTGAACAAAAAGAAAGTGAACATGAGGCAAAGGAGATGGCTAGAGTTGGTGAAGGATTATGATTGCTCTATCGGTTATCACGGGAAAAGCGATGTAAGTAGCGGATGCTCTTAGTCGCAAGTCGAGGCGAAGTTGGAATATCTTCTTCTGCAAGAGAAGAGCTTATTCGAGATTTGAGAAGCTCGGCTGGAAGTGATTCATCCGTCGGGAATCGGTGCAGGATTCATCAGCGACTTTGACGGTGAGCCGGATCTAAGAGAAGCCATCGTGAGTGCGCAATGGCGAGGCAATTCTGGAGAAGATCGTTTGAAAGCAAGGCTAGAAGATAGCAAGGGGTTCACGGAAGCAAAGGATAACGCGCTACTATTAGGGAAGGTTATGTGTGCCACTCAATAGGGAATTGAGAGATAAAATCATGGGTGAAGCTCATGAGGCATCGTATCTGACTCATCCAGGAAGCACCAAAATGTCTGAGACCTTAAGAGGAACTTTTGGTGGGAAGGGATGAAAAAGGATGTAGCAGCGTTTGTGGAGCGATGTTTGGCTTGTCGACAAGTGAAAACGTACACCAGCGTCCGTCGGGATTATTGCAACCGCTACCAATCCCGAATGGAAATGGGATCATATCGGTATGGATTTTGTGGTGAGTTTTCCAAGGTCACGAGAGGAAACAACGCTATATGGGTTGTCGTCGATGGTAGCGAAATCGACTCATTTCTTACCGATTCGGATGACGTGCGGGTTAGATAAGCTTGCTCACTTTCGTCAAGGAAATCGACGGTTACATGGTGTGCGGTATCGATTACGTCGGATCGTGACCGAGGTTCACGTCGAGTTTTGGAGGAGTGCGGGAAGCCATGGGGACCAAGTGAATCTTAGTACGGCATTCCATCCTCAAGCGGACGGTCGGTCGGAAAGAACGATTCGGGTTTTGGAAGACATCTGCGGCGATCGTGGCCCGACGTGAGGAGGAAAGTGGGAAGAGATACTACCTTGGTAGAGTTTGCTATAACAATAGTTATCGCCACCATATGGAATAGCTCACATGAAGCGTTATACGGAAGGAAGTGTCGATCGCCACTTTATTGGGATGAAGTGGGCGAGAGGAAGATGTTAGGACCGAGATGGTTCACGGAGCGGTCGAGGTTATCGATCGGATCAGCGAAGGATCGAGGAAGCGCGAGAGCGAGTAAGTCTATGCGGACAAGCGTCGTCACGGATCTTGATTCATGATCGGAGATCGCGTTTTCCTTAGGTTTCCCGACGAGAGGAGTCGTTCGTTTTGGGAAGCGAGGAAGAGTTCGACCGGGTTCGTTGGACCTTCGAGTTCTCGAGAGAATAGGCCCGTTGCCTATAGGTTAGCTTTGCCGCCTAGCATCGGAGATGTTCGTGGCGTGTTTCACGTTTCTCGGTGAGAAATGCGTGTTCGACCCAAAACACGTGATCAAGCATGATCAGTGGTTCTTGCTCGGGATCGAGTTACGAGGAAGGCCGGTGGCTATCTTGGAGCGAGAAGTCGAGGAATTGAGGAACAATGATTCCGTTGGTGAAGGTGTTGTGGAATCACCACGGAGAGGAAGAAGGCTACGTGGGAGTTGGAAGACAAGTTCGGGGCTCGATGCGAGTTGTTTTCTCCACGTGTTTGAAATTCGAGGACGAAATTTTATAAGGAGGAGGATGTAATACCCGTCTTTTTAAGCCACATTTTGCATGGCACGCTTTTTCGAGAAAGGTCGAAAGGTTGACTTTTTGTTTCGGTGATCGACCGATCACGAAACCTCGGCGTTGTGAAGAGTGTCTTATGGCTAATTCATAGACACTAAGTATCAGGTTTTCGACCACCCATGAAGGTTTGGCACTCAGGGAAGTTATCGAAAACCGGACTTTTCATTGGTCTTTAAAAGCATATCTTGTTTATAGTCATTGTGTCGGTATTTTATTTCGTGTCCATGGGTACCAAGTTTGCTAAATTTGAGTCCGTTTGCAAAGTTGCATCGCTTTTGCGTTTTGAAAAGGACGCTTGCATGGCATTTATGACCCGCGAATTTTCCTATAAATAGGAGGCTAGGGCCTTCATTTTCAACGTTCATTTCTTCGTCTCTCTGTGTTTACGGAAGAGCCGAGCAGCTCAGTCTGTTGAAGTCACCTTGGAGGAGTGGGGATCGGCGGGGAGGCTCAGCGGCGGCGCCATTGCGCTGCTGCCGAGCCACCACCGCCGATCAACCACCCCCCGGGCAGCCCGTTTTTCGGTTTTTGTCCTTTTCTTGTTTTGATTCCGCCTTTTAGTAGATCGTATAGCATAGAACTCGGGATTCTAAAGGGACGAGGCGGGAAAACGGCCGGAGGCCGGCCGATTTGGCCAAACCGCCGCCGCCGTTAGCTCACGCCGCCGTGAGCTTGTTGGCCGCCGATTGGTGGCCGACGAGCCACCTTTTGGCTACGGGTCCTTTAGGTTTTGAGTTCCGGGCTATGCATTCTACTAAAGTACCGATTCCGTTTTTCTGTTTTTCGCGTTTCTGCATGTCGGGATGTTTTCCGTTGCTTCGAGTTTTCTAAAGGAAGTACATGCCCGGGTTATCCATTTTCAACGTCGTTTGTCATTCCATGTTCGTCGTTATGCATATTGCTTATGTTTCCATTTTCATGCATCGATTTTGGATGGTTTATCCTAGATCTGAGGATAGGCATCGATTTTTGAAGCTTCTTCGCTGCTAAGATTTGAGTCAACTTGCATGCATGCATATTTTGAAGGTACCCTATTATAGGTCTTGATGCCCTGAATATATTTCCCTTCTGCATCGAGTTGATTTGAAAACCCGGAGAGTGCCAAATGTGGGTTCGTAAAGTGAAAACCCTAATTTTGCTACGATCGTCGTTTGGATCACGTTGTTGCTTTGCTTTGTGGGAAGTAACCCCAAAAGTTGTTCCGTCTTGTTACCAGGTACCTACCAGTGCGATCGGTGAAGTCATCGGATCCGTAGATATCTCTCGGTTGACGTTTCGTCTACATTCGAGTTGGGTTATATATGCTTATTTTGAGTTATTTACTCGATATTTCAAAATAAAACATGTACGCCGTAAAATGTTTTGTGAAATTATTCTTGTTCTACGATCGAGATATGGTTCTATCATGGTTGTGCGGATCTCTATTCGGTGGGTTGATCACCATCTTGAGTATTGATCATAAGGGGATAGACCCCGAACACGTGGTTATGGTTACGAAGGGATGAACCGGAAGTCCCACGGAAATGGTAATGAGGTGGTTATGGTTACGATGGGATTTGACCTGAAGTCCACACCGAGTTAGCCATTGGATACGTTAAGGCGTGGGACATTGGATATGTTAGGGCGAATGAATGTCGTGTGATGGGCTGGCGGGATCGTTCGGGCCGTGGTTCATGGTTCTATGATGGGAATATGTAATAACGGATCGGTATCGAAATGAAAATCTATTTTGCTTACTTAGAAGTGGATTTCGTTTTAAAACCTTCTAAGGTAAGTGCTCTAAACACGACCTCATGATTCTTTTGATTTATGATAAAACCCACCGTGAGTGCGCTAGTACTCACCCCAAACTCTTTTCAAATCTTTTCACGTAGATGGAGGAGAATTTGGACGGGCGGCGAGGGGTGGAGCTGCGGGTTCTTCATGCTATGCTTCCGATGTTATGTTATATACGTACTCGATAATTATGTATTCTTGTCCTTATTTGCTTTCTCGATTGGGAACAAGATTTGTTATGTTATTCTCATGTGAGTCTCGACACGAGCATGCTATGTGGTTGACCGGTCTAGCTAACGAGGATGTAATGCTATTTTGCTTCTCGCATTACTTATAATAAACCAAGATCATGTTTTTCCCGAGGTTATGTTATCGATATTATTCTGTTGGTGGATTGTTTGTGCACCCTCCCTTAGGATATGTCCTAGTTATAGAGAGATGTTGCCCGATTTCATGGTCACATCTTCTTATCCATATGTTATATGTATCCCTTCTTCCCCGCTTCTTAACCCCCACCCCTAATCACACCCCTAAGATCCTCGCCTTTCCGGGAATTGGGCGTGACAACTATTATCACGACCACACTCGGATAACCGAGTTTGGATGGACTAATACTAGGAATAGTATGTAGGAATCATGGGTAATTATTAATAAGGGTAATTTGCATAATTAGACTAACATACTTGATCATACATACTTTTATAAAGGTCGAACTAAATGGTTTAAGCTATCGGATCCAAAATCAACAATGATCCGATAGACTCAACGATTCATAAAATCTCATTGTCATACATAACATAAAAATAAGTTCGAGTTTGCGGCGGAAAGTGTGTGAATACATATATGACGATATGTATTCAAGCGGTAATAAGTTTAAACATGGCGTCGAGGACATTGGACCTCCTCAACACTCCTCCATCATCAACATCTGAGCTCAACCTGCACATTTAAAACAAACATGCCGGGCTAAGTACAAAATTTGTACCCAAAGTGGACTTATGCGAAAATATTTTATCTTCTTGAATTACTCGCCAATGTTACGGTAAGACACAGGGTTTTAGTTGAAAATGCCTTGTGCTTACTAAAATATTTTCATCAGTTCATAAAATTTGATTGGCCAAGCATTTTCTGGGTGTGTATATTCCATATCCCTTATTATCATTCCATCATATTATCATAGTCGAAAGTCGTGAGGGAGGCCTCCCTCTACGACCCCGTGACCGGCCGTGAATTTTCCTTACAGCACACAGTCACCATCAGTGTACACGTTAATCCTAGCCAGGTATAAGCCTTTCGGCATAGGATCCGATATCGATTTTCATTCATAAGTTGGGAACTACCCAACAACATCACATCATTCATGGATAGGATACGATACAAAAAACGTAAACATTTTGGCAGGTAATCATTTAAACAATTTTATCAATAGTTGAAAAGTACCGTAAACAAAGGCGAGTTGAAAAAGAGCAGCAAAGTTGTTCTGTTTTAGTAATAAAGCCCACCTGAAAAATTATTGTTCGTCTTTAACGTTCGCTACTCGTCAGCGTCCATTGGTGCGTCGTCCACCCCTTTATATAAAAGGATGTTTTAGTGCGTCGTTTACGTATTTCGAGACTTACCAAGTCTATAATAAGATTCGATATTTTATATCGATATGAATTGAATTCTTTAATGAATTTAATTTGTTTCTCAAACGCGTATCATCTTAACATTTCTCGTTTTTCGGTAGAGACGAGATATGTGTTGAAAAATTACCAATTTACCCCTCTTGGTAAATGGTTCAACATTTTTCTCACTTTTTTGATTTCACGACTTCAAATATGAAATCATTTCATATCAACGTGATGTCATTAGTAATTGATGCGTCTTACGCGTATTAACGTATTTATCGAACGTATTTTGTACGTTGATTTCAAAAGTCAACAATTTTGACTTTTCTTAGTAATTTAATTACTAAGTCATACTTTAATATTAAATTCTTACGAAAATCAATTTTTAATTGATTTCTTTTAATAAACTGATTTAATATGTTTAAAAATAATTTTTAAACATATAATTCATTATAAATAATGAATTTAAGGATTTAAAATCCTTATTCAAATTTTAAAAATAGCTCACGGCTATTTTATATTTTATATACTAAATATTTTCGAAAATTGATCCTAATTTCCAAATATGTCTAAAATAATATTAGACATATAATTTATTAATAAACTTGATTAAAAAGGATTTAAAAATCCTTAAAAATCCTTAAATATTCTCGGTAATTATAAGAAATTACCAAATAATGTCCAAATTTTTTTCTAATTTTATATAGTGTATTATTATACACTATGGTCATTAATACATTATAAAATCAACTAATCAACTTTCAAACATCACCTTATTTATTCCATAAGGTCTCGGTATTTTGAAACAAATGCCCAACAATTTTCTAAAATTTGATAAATTAATCTGAGGTCCAAACATTATTCCATGACATATCATGTCATATAATTCATGATATAACAATGTTATATCATACAAATAGCACCATAGCTCTCGGCCTCTTCATAATATATATCAAACATTTTTATAAAATTTCCAAACAATCATTACATGCTCATAAATTATATTGTAGCAACATTACATCATAACAACTATCAAAACCAATTTATTCATCACCTTAGTGAGCTTAGCTCTCGGTTTATTTGAATAAAATAGTTAATTGATTTTTAAAATTTCCAATAACAACATAAAATGCATAAAATATATTTTAAGCTAATAATTTAGCATTGCATGTACTAAATAAAAATCACACATTAACTTATATATATATATGCTCTCGGTTTTCCTCAATATTCCATATAGGAATGTTTCAAAAATTCTAATTAAAACATATAGTGTATAATTCACATCCTAGAACAATAATATACTATTGCATGTCATAAATTAAAATTACACACTAACATATATATATATACCTAGCTCACGGTTATTTTGAGAAGAATAGGTAGGAATTTTCTAAAATTTCCAAACAATTGGCTATAGATTCACATGATATCATAGATCAATTATATGTAATTGCATGGTCTAAATAAAAATCCATTACCCATATAATACATATATAGGTCTCGGTTCTTATGAAAAAAATAGCAAGAGTTTTCTAAAAATTCCCAATTAATTTATATGTATTCTTAACACATCATAAATTAATAATATCACATTGCATGTACCAAATAAAAATTATACACCCACCTATACTCTTGTACATGCCTCGGTTCCAAGAATGAGAATAGCATGGATTTTTCCAAAATTTTCAAATAACTACTATAGACACATATAACATCATAGATCATAGATTCAAAACCATATAACCTCTCATAGGTCTCGGCCATTTCAATAATTTTCATACATGTTTGAATAAATTTTTTAAAACATGCTCAAAGCTTCACAACATATTGCTACACATCCTTAGTACACAATCTGACCATTGATTAGAAAATTTACGAACAAAATTTTACATGCAATACATTTGAAAACAAGAACACATATCTAATCCTTTTCTTATCATCTATACACATACAATAGCAAAAGATTACCAACTAAGATCATCAAGAATACATGCAAGAACTAGACCATTTTTTTCGAAATTTTTGAAAGCTTCAAGAACAAAACCAAGCTCTTGATCGACACCTACCTTGGTGATATGGATTAATGGAACAGTATACAAAGTATCAAGGTGTTGTATGTAAGATAGGAAGAAAATCAAGCTTGGTAATGGTGATGGAAGCTCTCGGTTATGGCTGGAATTTGGAGATGATTTTTGGGAGAGAAAATGGTTTGGAGAGATAATGGAGTGTTAGTGTTTAGAGTGTTGAGTGTGAGTGTGATAGAGAATGAAAAAAATCTGAATATTCCCTCCCCTATACACCCCACTCTCGGCTCTCTCTCACTTGCACACACAAGAGACCCTTCAAGTCTCAAAATATTATTTTATGTAGATAGTGGAGGTTAATCATGGTGTCTTACACATGAATCTTCTTGAAACTAGCTAAAATATATCATTAGTGGGAGATTTGATGATATAAAATCTGAATATATACATATATATATGCATGTAAGAGTGATATAATTGAAACACACTTTGTTATATACATATATATAGTACACGGCTTTTATGCCCAATACCCATTAAATAATTTAATTCCATGCTAAATATATATATATACATCATATAATATAATTTAGATGATAATTAATATCATAGGATAATTAAAAGATGTTATTGCATAATAAAACCCTAGTTTTCGAGAATTAGGGTTTTTCGAAAACTATATTGTGATTTTTATCAATTCTAATGTTCAAGCATTAATTAAATGCTTAATAATACTGTATTATCATAAAAATATCACAGGAAATAAATTCCTATAATTTATTGATCATTAAAACCCTCTTTCGTTTTATTTCAAAACGTTACCGTTTGAAACGTCTCAAAACGTTACGTATCGTCTCATCTTTGAAATGGTCGTAAATAATCGAAATCCCATTATTAAAATATTCCATAAATAATGGAATATTATTCTAAGCTTGATTGCTTAGAAAAATATCGTGAAATTTCAACGATCGATGTCATTCGACGTTAAAAATGTCTTCACCGATAAAAGTTAAAACTTTCGATTCTTACATTCACGAATTTGAGTGAATGTGTAAAGGAAATCATTCTTCAGTAAATAATTGAAATCATATTCGATTTCAATTTGATTTGATTCATGCTAAATTTATTTTACGGGTTTTAAAACCGTAATTAGCTTTTAAAATTTACGGGTTATTACATCCTACCCCTTAAAAGAAATTTCGTCCCGAAATTTGTATACCTTAGAAGAATAATCTGGGGTATCGTTCTTTCACTGCATCTTCTAGTTCCCACGTAGCTTCTTCTTGTCCGTGGTGTTTCCACAGCACTTTGACCAGCGAAATTGATTTGTTTCTCAATTGTTGAACTTTATGGTCTATTATTGCTGTAGGCTCCTCTTCATAGCTCATGTTTGAGTTGAGAACTACGTCGTCTTGACGGATCACGTGTTTTGGATCGTGTACATATTTTCTTAATTGAGATACGTGAAAAACATTATGCACATTTCCCAAGTTCGGCGGAAAAGCCAACCTATAGGCTACTGGGCCTATTCTTTCTAGGATCTCATAGGGTCCTATGAAACGGGGTCTTAGTTTTCCTTTCACACCAAATCTTATGATCCCTTTTGATGGAGAGACTTTGAGAAACACTTTGTCTCCAATTTCAAACTGCAGTTCAGACCTACGTGTATCGGCATAAGACTTTTGTCTATCTTGAGCTTCTTTTATTCTTTGCCTAATTTGTCGGACGATTTCAATCATTTCATTCACTGCTTCTGGCCCTACTACTTTTCTTTCACCCACTTCATCCCAAGAAAGTGGTGATCTACATTTCTTGCCATCTGAGGCTTCAGTGGGGCCATATCAATAAATCGCTTGATAACTATTATTGTAGGCAAACTCAATAAGAGGTAAAATGTCTTCCCATTTTGCACCTCGATCTAATACTACGGTTCTCAGCATATCTTCCAGAGTTTGGATTGTCCTTTCTGACTGCCCATCAGTTTGTGGGTGAAATGCTGTACTGAAGTTCAATTTTGTGCCCAATTCTCTCGTAGGCTTACCCAGAATCTTGATGTGAATTTGGAGTCTCTATCTGATGTAATAGATTTCGGTACTCCATGTAGTCATATAATCTCCTTTACATATATTTGGGCTAGTCTATCAGCTCCATAGGTATTCTGAATTGGCAGAAAATGAACGCATTTGGTGAGTCTATCCACTATTACCCATATGGCAGTGTTCCCTTTTCGGACTTGGGTAAATCATGAATGAAATCCATCTTTATTTCCTCCCACTTCCACTCGGGTATACCCAGCGGCTGTAACTTCCCATAGGGACGTTGATGTAAAGCTTTTACTTGCTAGCAAACAAGGCAGCGTTCTACAAAAGAAGCTATGTCTCGTTTCATGCCTTCCCACCAGAACTTTTCTTTTAGGTCTTGATACATCTTCGTACTGCCTGGGTGGGCGGTGTAAGGTGTATCATGAGCCTCACTCATTATTTCGTTCCGAATCTCAGTATCATCAGGAATACATATTCTCCCTTCAAACATTAAAGCATTATCTGATGCTTCATGGAAATCTTTCAATTCGCCAGTTCTCACCCTTCCTCTTATCTTTTCTAACTTTTCCTCCATCCTTTGTCTCTCAATGATCCTTTTTCTTAAATCAGGTGTCATGGTGAGTGTAGCGATATAGCTCATGATCGTTTCTGGCTGTTCAATCAATTCAATCCTTAATTTTCTAAACTCCTCAATGAGTTTATCTTCTTGCGTAAGGAGACATCCCAATTTAGTTTGATTTTTACGACTCAAGGCGTCACCTACTACTGATCGCTTTACTCGGTGATAGTTAATACCACAGTCGTAATCTTTTACTAGTTCGAGCCATCTTCTCTGGCCTCATGTTTAGATCTCTTTGCTCAAAGAAGTATTTCAAACTCTTATGATCGTATAGATTTCACATCTCACTCCGTAGAGATGGTGTCTCCATATTTTCGGCATGAACCACTCATCGCTAATTCTAACTCATGTGTTGGGTAGTTCAGCTTCATGTGGTCTAAGTTGCGGGATGCGTAAGCTATTACTTTTCCTTTTGCATCAAAACGCAACCTAGTCCGTTCTTCAGTCAGCGTGCGTATAAACCACATATTCTTTGTTCTGCATACGGGCTGCTAGCTTGGTGCACTTGTTAACTTCTCCTCGAGTTTTTAAAACTCACCTCACATTCTACAACCCAGTGTACTTAACTCCCTTTCGGAGTAGTTGGGTCATTGGTCTTGCTATTTTGGAGAATCCTCAATGAATCTCCGTAATAACCAGCCAATCCTAGAAAACTCCGGATCTCATTCACGAGTTCGGGCGATTTCCACTCAGACCGCTTCCACTTTGCATTTGGATCAACTTTGATTCCATCGGCGGAACACGATGTGTCCAAGGAACATTACTTCCTTCAGCCAAAATTCGCATTTTTGAACTTAGCAAATAGTCTTTCATTCCTCAAAGTTTGTAACACCATTCTTAAATGTTCCTTATGGTCTTCCTCATTTTGAATAGATGAGAATATCATCTATGAAAACAAAGACAAACTTGTCTAAGTACGGATGAAACACTCGGTTCATGAGGTCCATAAATCTGGTGGTGCATTTGTTAACCCGAACGGCATAACCACGAATTCATAATGGCCATATCTTGTTCGGAATGCAGTTTTAGCTATGTCTTCAGGTCGTACTTTGAGTTGATGGTACCCTGACTTTAGATCAATCTTTGAGAATATGCCTGCTCCTCTTAATTGATCAAACAAATCGTCAATTCTTGGCAAATGGTATTTGTTCTTAAGCGTCATCTTGTTTAGCTCTCGATAGTCTATACACATTCTTAAAGATCCATCCTTTTCTCGACAAACAATCTTGGAGCTCCCTGTATGCTAAACACTAGGTCTAATGAAACCTAGGTCCAACAGTTCTTGGATTCGATTTTCAGCTCTTCCAATTCCTTTGGGGCTATTCTCAGAGGGTGCCTTCGACATCGAGCCGATCCCGGTTCCAAGTCGATGGTAAATTCCAATTGTTCATCGTGAGGTAATCCGGGTAGATCTTTAGAAATACATCCGGAAATTCCTCGACAATTTCTATGTCTTCTACCTTCATTTTCGGCTTTTCTTCACCGCTCGTAAACGAGAAAAGCATGGTATCACTTCTTATTCATCATTTTCCTCGCCTTCAATGCGGATACAATCGGGACTCTTCCATACTAATTCCATGGAAGTGCGTTGCTTCTTGTCGGGGAAAATGAAATGATATTTTCCTTTCCTTGCAAAGAATCATGGAGTGGTTTGCGCTAACGATCCATTCCTAGAATTATATCTACGCCACCCATGGGTATTATGTTTAAATTATTTGCGTAACCCTAAGTGATCCTAAGTTCAACTCTAGGTTCGAGCGTAAATGTGTAATGTGACCATAATCCCTCCTATAGGTGAAGAGATTCTCATATCATGATTTGCTTTTATAAAGACTAAGTCCCAATGGATCTCACGCATGATTTTGCTATGAAGGAGTGCGGCACCCGTGTCGAACAATACTATTACGGTGTGTTGAGAAGGATTCCCATACCGGGTTTCCGGTCATGTTCGCTTTATCGTCGGTGCGCAGCATATGCCTAGCTTGAGGTGGGCTACCGTGGCGTTGTGCTTGTCTTCATCGAAATTTATTCTTTGTTATGCGGGCTCTTTGTTCTGTCACGACGCTGCCGTGGTGGTTGGTGTCTTTGTTGCGGAGGTGGTTGCCACTGCTGTTGTTGCATTCGTTGTTGTGGTTGCAGTTGTGGCGGAGGTTGTTGCCATTGTTGTAGCTGTATTTGCTGTTGAGGTTGGGGCTGAAATTGGATAGCCCTCAGTGGTTGGACATTACCGGGTTGGTTCGGCCTTACCATCGTTTCAGAACGTACCCCCGGACAGAAGTTTGCATAATGTCCTTTCATACCACACCTAAAACAGTTCCCGCTGCCTGCCATGCACATTCCTGTGTGCTTTTTCGGCACTTTGGGCACGGAAGAGCCCTTCTTTGCTCTTGTGGACCTCTTGTTGGAGGAACAAATGCTGGCTTCCTCCATCCTTGCCCTTGATTTGCTGTACTCCCTTGCCACTGTTGTTTATTATTCCTGTTTTCAAAATTTCCCCGTCAAGTTATTAAAGCGGTATCCCACTTCATCTTTCCCCGTCCATTGTATTCGTATCCGGTGATGTCGGCTTATCATCCGGCATTCTTTGTCTCAATGTCTAGAGCTCGTAAGAGCCTCTCAGATAAGTCATGTCTCCAAGACCCTTGAGAGACATTCTTATTTCCTCGCCTTAACCACGACTCTAAATTTTTACGCCATTTTAGGTCCGTGTCCACTGATCCGGTCAGATCTAGACATCTCACAAAATGTGCGATCATAATCGCCATCGACATCTTTTCTTGTTTTAACAAGAAAATTCGTGTTCTTCTTCTTCTTGTAACTTTTTAGCACGTATTTATCGACATTTCCTTTTAAAATCTTCCCATGTTAACTCTTCCATCCTTTCTGTCAGAAGGTTTTCTTTCGGCCTCCCACCGTAAATCGCAGGTCTATTCAATGGAAGGTTACACACGATATCGTTCTTGTGTTGTGCACCTTAAAAGGTGAAAATCCTTTCAATAGTTCTCATCTACTGCTCAGATCTTACGGACTACCATTCCCATTGAAAGTAGGAGGGTTTTGTCTTAAGAATAATTCCTCTATCCTGCGATCAGGTTGAGGTGGAGGTGGTTGAGGTATATTTTCCTCTTCTTGTTGAGTTCTACCTCTTCTCCTAGTGCCCTCCCCCTTATTCCTCGTTCAGGGTCTTGTCTAGGAGGCATTCTGTTTTATAAAATACATCATTAGCATCATGCATCATTTTTATAACTTGAATATGTACAATATCATCATTGCCTTATTGGAAAATAACTTAGATAAAAACATTTCATCCTTGTCATACACAATTTTGTTGCAAAAGCCCTCTCGGGTCATATATATATAATGGCAAAAGTACCATATGTAAAGTACTTGCGATCAAAAGTCCATACAACGAGGATTACTTACATGCTAACTTTCAAAATATTTCAAAAAAAAGAGCCATATACATATCGACTTACAAGGCTTTACAAAAATAAAAGTCATGCACAGTGGCTTTATAGCCTTACAAAAATCATGTTTCCTCGTCATCCAAGTTCTTCGAAAACATAAATAAAACATACATAAGACAAATAACATAATCCTTCAAACTTTTACATCAACATCAACCCCTCGAGTCTTCCTCATCCTCCTCGGGATTCTCTTCCTCTTCATCCGAGTCGTCGCCCTGGCCGTGTGCCCTAGAAGGTCCAGCACCATTACTCTCTACCATGGGAATATCCCGCAGCAGACCATAATCTACACGAATCGGACTGTAGCTGTCATGGATTGGGTTATAACCATCAAGGGTACCTGTCACACTTATCCGTGCTGTCTGACGGAAGCTCTCGACTGGCGGTAGGGGTGCTGCCATCGGTGGTAGAGGCGGGAGTGGTGAACGCACAGGGTGTCCAAACATCAAAGGAGGGAAAACAGGAGCTCCCAAAGCTCTAGGTCTGGCTGCTCCGTCCGCCTGGACGAGTCTGCCCTCATCAATCCGATATCCGGGCACCACCGGGTCGACTATCCATGGAACCTCGGTGCACTCACGTGACTCATCACGCCATGTGTACTCCCGTGGAGGGAGATAAGGTCCTCTCGGTGCTGTGCCATAAATGCTATACACATATGTCAGGTGGCTGATGAACCTAGTTAAATCGCCTATCAGGTCATATCCTCCAGTCGCACGGTAGATATAGTCTCCAGAAACTTCCCGAGCAAAGTCTTCCCAATTACATGGGAGTATGGTAAGAAGGCGTTTGATGCCATCGTAGTCCGTCACGCCATATGCTCTGGCGTTCCTCCATAGTCTAAGGTAGTACATCAAGAACTCTCCTAGATCTTCACCGGCACACATCCAACTTTCCCGATAGAAACGGATAGTCTCCTCGGGAGTCGGGTCAGATCCTATCCTCCTCCTCGCAATATAGCGTATTTCCTCCATCTGTCATGATCAAAACTAATGTCAGTCACTACTAATATCTGATAGCAGATAGGGTAGCTTAGTACATCGGTTAATCAACTAGAAAGAACTATTCAATCTATAAGGCAATAAATACTAACGATTAAAACACATATCATGACATTCTTAGTCTACCTAGGAACAAAACTCCTATTGCTATTCTAAGATATACGAGATACCATAGGTTTTCTGCTCTAACTAAAACTCGAGCTAAACTTTAACCAGACTCTACTGTATTCTGGAGACGGAAAAAGAATTTCGTCCTTCATAACAAATGAAGTTCAGAGTGTTAGGAATACGTAGGTGAAAACCACGCATAAAACGGAATCCTAACGAAGGCGTACGATCAAAAACAAATTTACTGCGCAGTGCAGAAAATTTTCGCAATTGTAGCAACATTTCGAGAAAATGCCGACGGCGAAGTTATGCACGCTATGGCTGCTGCCGACGTAGTATAACTATTACATCCACGTACACAGGTTGATGCTTATCATTCTGAAATCCAGGTCAACGGTCACGCATGTTGAAATTGTGATTATGGTCGCTTACATTAAAGCTGTGATACGATATCCACCTTCTTCATTCTTCATGGTCAACGTCGTTCTCGATCATCTTTACGTTCCACTCTCGACGTTCAAAAACCAAAAACTAAAGTCACATTCATGCTTCCTATCATTCTTTTGTTTTCTTTCATTATGTGAGCATGCTTCTTATATCGTCTACGTTCTTCTAAGAGAATAGCATATCTAGTTATCAACATAAATTTCATGATTCATAAATATAATTTCAAAACAACATCATAGCTCATTCATACATATTTATACATATCATCTTGCTTCCATACATTCGTCTTTAATCATCATGATTCGTTTCAAAACATATATTTCAACTTAACCACTTTGTATCATTACCATTCAATTTCAAAATTTAAAATTTTTGAAAATCTTTACTCATTAAATTTTGAAAATCTTTACATTCCACCCCTTAAAAAAATTCTCATCCCGAAATTTACATACCGTAAGAGATCGGGTATTTTTCTTCATTGCGCCCTCAAGCCCCATGTGGCTTCCTCATTCATGATGCTTCCACAAGACTTCGACTAGTGGAATCGATTTGTTTTCAATTCAATAACCTCGTGGGTCTAGAATAGCCATAGGTTCTTCATTATAGCTCATATCCGGATCGAGGATCACGCCGCCTCACGGATCACATGCTTCTCGATCGCATAACGCATTTCTCCGAGTCAGGATACGTGAAAACATTGTTCATGCAAGAGCCAACCCATAGGCGATCGCCTATTCTTTCAAGGATTTCATAAGGTCCAATAAATCGGGTCTTAACTTTCCCTTTACTCCAAACCTTATTATCCCTTCGACTGGAGAGACCTTTTCTAAATGTAGCTCGATCTTCGCAGACGTAAGACTTTTGTCTATCTTGAGCTTCATTTCATCTCAATCATTTCGCTTATAGCACAAAGCCTTGGATTCTTCTTTCACCCACTTCATCCCAAAGAAAGCGGTGATCGCATTTTCCTATATAAGGCGCTCACACGGGCCATATCGATCGTCAGCTGATAGCTATTGTTGTAGGTAATTCATGAGAGGTAAAAACCTCCATCCAAAACTTCAACATGTCTTCGAGTGTTTGATCGCCCTTTCTCGATTGTCCATCGGTTTGATGGTGAAAAGTCGCGGCCGAATTTAACTGCGCCCAATTCTTTTGTAAGCTAGTCCGTAATCTCAAGTAAATTTTCAATCTCTATCGATGTGATAGTTTTTGACTCTACGCAGCGTACAATTTCCTTTACGCATACCGGGCTAGCTTATCGCACGCGTGGTAATCCGAATTGCGTAAATGTGCACATTTGTGAGTCTGCTCCACTACTACCCATATATAAAGTTGTTCCTCTTTTGCACCTCGTAAACCCGTGAATAAAGTCCATAGCTCTTTTCATTTCCATCATCATCACACTACAACTTTCCCTTTTCTTTTTTTCTCAAAATTTAATCCTTCACCGACACAATGTGTCCGAGGAACATTACTTCCTTTAGCTAAAATTCACATTTACTAAATTTAGCAAAAGTTGTTCGCTTTCAAAGTTTCAAGATCGTCCGGAGGTGTTCCTCGTTCTTCTTCATCCTTTGAATAGACGATGATGTCATCTATGAAGACTAAGACAAATTATATCTAAAATGGCTGAAACACCCTATTCATGAGATCCATGAATACCGCCAAGATTGGTCAATCCGAATGGCACAACCATAAATTCATAGTGGGCCGATCTCGCTCTGGAAGGCATTGATACATCTTCAGTGCCACCTTTGTTGGTGATAGCCCTCACTTGAGGTCGATTTTCGAGAACACGCTAGCCTTTTAGCTGATCAAACAAGTCATCTATCCTGGAAGGATACTTGTTTTGAGCCATTTTGTTCAGCTTCTAATCTATACACATTCTCAAGGAACCATCTTTTTCTTCACAAACAACATGTGTTCTCCGTACAGACACTAGGTCTCGATAAACCTAGGTCTAATAATAGCTCTGGATTTCAATTTTCAACTCTTCCAGCTCTTTTGGAGCCATTCTCAGATGGTGGTTGACATCGGAGCCGATCCGGTTCCTGTGTCAATGGTAAACTCCATTGTTCATCGTGAGGTAATCCTGTAGATTTTCGTGAAAACATCTCAAAATTCTTGTCCAATCTCTACATCTACAACTTTTATCGTTGTTTGATCTTTTCTGCTCAAATAAACAAGAAATGCATGGCATCCCTTCTTGTTTATCATACTCCCGGCCTTCAACAGCAGATATAATCGGAATTTTCTTTCCCATACCGATTCCGAAAAGCTTGTAGCTTCTTTTCCAGAAAATGGAATGAAACTTTGCCTTACTCTAATTTAATTTGCTTTCATCATCCAGCCATTCCATTCCTAAAATTATATCTACGCCACCCATGGGTATTATGTTTAAGATGATTTAGTCCATGATCCATGTTCAACTCTAGTTTGAGCAAAATGAGTAAAAACCATAATCCCTCCTATGGGTGAAGAGATGTTCATATCCTCGTTTGCTTTCTCGCATCTAAGTTCCAATAGATCACACATGTTCTTGCCAAAAGAATGTGATGCTCCGTGATTTAAACAAAAGTATAATGTAACGCTGAGAAGTGTTCCTATACCCGCTGTGTTTCCTCGGTTTTCTTATTCTCGCCTCCGCAGCATATGCTCCGCTCGAGCCTACCGAGGCCGACGGGCCGCTGCCTTTGTTGATCTCCAGGCTGTCACGCTGCCGGCGTTGTTGCCGATTACGCCTGTGGTGGTTGTCGTTGTTGCTGCTGGGGCTGAAACCGAATCGCTTTTAGGGCTTGCCCGGCTGATTCGCCTTCCCACCGCCCCTGCATGCACTTCTCGGCAATCGCTTATGAATGGCCCTTCATGCCACATTTGAAACAACCTACCAAACGACAAACTCCTTTGTGAAATTTCTGCATTTCGAAAATCCTTTCAAACTTGATCATCATATGAAATTTTTCACTTCATAAGTTTAAAAGAAACTAGTTACCTTTTTCCGTTCCAAAATTCTTCTAAATTCATATAGTGTATTATTTTACACTATAATCATTAATATGTATTAATATCACTATAGAAAAATTTGGAACTCACCTATATACATAGTATAGGTCACGGTTTTATCACAAATAAATCCAATAAATTTTCAAAAATTCTAATAATTATACACTAGGCTCCAATACCAATGTATAACATAATTATAACCTAAAGTTTTATAAAATCAAACTATACATCATAGAACCATTAATTGTAGCTCACGGCTACTTAGGGTAATAAATACCAAACAATTTTATAAAATCCTATAAAATTACACTATGCTTAAATACTATCATGTAACACTAATACATCATAATATTACATTATAACACATTATAAACCATTAAACCTTTAATCCTAGGTCTCGCTATTTCAATAAAAATAAATATACACATCAAAATTCTAATAAATTCCTACATCACCTAATCAATACCCTAGATCAATAATATGCTATTATATCATGCAGGTTGAGCTCGATGTGATGGAGTGTTAAGGATAGCCAATAGATTTTCTAGAAGTCCAATGACTTCAATCTAGACTTAGTTTTGGAAGGAATTTGAGTTTGAAAAGAGCGCTGCTCGATACCACTCATGTCACGACCACACTCACGTATTACAATAGTATTTAGGAATCATGGGTAATTATTAATAAGGGTAATTTGCATAATTAGACGAACATACTTGATCATACATACTTTTATAAAGGTCAAACTAAATGGTTTAAGCTATCAGATCCAAAAATCAACAAAGATCTGATAGACTCCAACAGTTCATAACATCTCATTGTCATACATAACATAAAAATAAGTTCAGAGTTTGCAGCGGAAAGTGTGTGAATACATATATGACGATATGTATTCAAGGGTAATAAGTTTAAACATGACGTCAAGGACATTGGACCTCCTCAACACTCCTCCATCATCAACATCTGAGCTCAACCTGCACATTTAAAAACAAACATGCAGGGCTAAGTACAAAATTTGTACACAGTGGACTTATGCCGAAAATATTTTATCTTCTTGAATTACACTGCCAATGTTATGGTAAGACACAAGGGTTTTAGTTGAAAATGCCTTGTGCTTACTAAAATATTTTCATCAGTTCATAAAATTTGCTTGGCCAAGCATTTTCTGGGTGTGTATGTTCCATATCCCTTATTATCATTCCATCATATTATCATAGTCGAAAGTCGTGAGGGAGGCCTCCCTCTACGACCCCGTGACCGGCCGTGAATTTTCCTTACAGCACACAGTCACCATCAGTGTACACGTTAATCCTAGTCAGGTATAAGCCTTCCGACATAGGATCCGATATCGATTTTCATTCATAAGTTGGGAACTACCCAACAACATCACATCATTCATGGATAGGTGATAGCTCCCTTTTTCACACGTAAAAGGCGTATATAGAAGGTAAGTCGAGTATCGTATCCAAAGAGATTGTATCACGAAAACATAGAAGCTAGCTCAACGATAATTCATCATTATTCAAGCACAGAAAAAAGGGTGTAAGGTTTAGGGCTTCGGAAATTAATCCAAAGCAAAGGTAACCAAGCAGAAATATAAATAAAGCAATAAAAACACGGAAGATAACTATGAAGAAAGACTAACCCTAGGGATGCACCAATCCTATCCACAACGACGTTTATCCCGCTTATTATTAACCGCTTTAATCCGCAAAAGACGGAAGATCACATATATAACCAACAACTTCGCCATTCGACAATTGCGGCAGATTGATTACTAATTTTCCCTATCACGATTACGTCTCTAGAGGAAAATAAGCAACCCAAATGGATCACTAAGACTATGCTTCCTACGAATGTCCTATCTCAGTTACGACTCAAGGCTTATTCGTATCATGCATTCAAGATCGATTGACAATTAATACAGTTACGTCATTAACTGGCAACTAGATATGCATTAAGATTGATCAGAAATCAACACATATAAATAAGCACCATGAATCATGAATCAATGCCTGGAAGGTAAATAGCAATAGCAGGAATCACAACATATAAGATCGAATCATGCAAACCCTAGGATTAGAATAGAAAACTAGCCAGACATAATAAACGGAATAAAATACGATTTAATCATAAAAACAGAAATTAAATATATAAAACCCGTAGGAAAGCGTTGGATGAACAATGGTTGGTCTTGAATCCACTCCCAAGCGAACGAACGGAAAACAACGGAAAACGATCGGACAAAACGTTCCGATCGATAACGAATTGAAGAACTAAACAAGAACAATGCAAGAATTGAATCTAGAACTAAACTAAAGCTAAAACAAAGATAAAACTGAGGAAAAACTCTCTAAAACGTGTCGGGACCTCTCGGGTCGATGGGCGCAAGGGCTTTGCCTATTTATAGAAAAGGTGGAAACCCTAATTTGCGCCTCTGCGCCGTCTCGCGACCACCCTTCGCGATCGCTAGGGCGGTCGCTAGGTATGTCTCGCGCGTTCTTCGCTTCGCCGCCTCCTTGCTTCGCATGGTACTCGCGACCGACTAGCGATCGCTAGCAATTCAACAGTCGCGAGAAATCGTCCGGTGAGTTCTCGGCGCTATGGCTTGCTCGCGGCACGAGCTCTCGGTCGCTACTCCTCCGGGCGCCATTGGTTTGCCTCATGACCAGCCTAGCGACCGCTAGGCTGGTCGCTAGAAACCGCACAGATTGCTCATTTGCTCGCAAGGCCGCTCCTTGCTTCGATTAACAACATATAACCCTACAAAACGCCAAAGGAACACCCAAGAGCAGTATCTTCTAGAAATAGATAAAATATTAAGAATCGATACATAAACGCACATTAAACGAGCTAAACTTATCTTCAAATATCAATTATAAACGTGTAAAATGCGCGTTTATCAAACCCCCCAAACTTAAAGCATTGTTTGTCCTCAAACAAAAACAGAACAGAAAGACACAACGAAAGATCAACGAGCGTAGCAAAGAGGATAACCATTATAAGCCTCAGAAACATATTAACGCTCAAAAACATTAGCGCACATGACGATGTTAAACAACTCAACACAAACAACCATTGAGGGCAAAAACTCATTTTATTCAACCCTCACAACGGCATGTGCGTAAAAATATAGGATATACTCAACTCATAAAGAAATGTAGAACGTGTATACACTCAACGATCAATGCAATGCAACATCTTACCATAGGCTTGCCGTTTCTCTAATATCTCCACAGCATCAAATGTGTTCAAATAAGGATCAAAGAGGTCTTTTGATAGGTTATAATGCAGGCACATTGGTTAAGGTAGGATAATATATGGCTAAGTGACTCAAGTATACTCCAAGACCCACCATTTATACATCTCGACACATATGGACTTTGTCCATTTTCCTCTTCTCTCCCAACGTGCTAAATCAACGTTTAATGCCACAGAAGGTACCTATACTTTGATTAAAGACCCTTTATGCTCAACACTCATAGTGAACTTAACATTTTTCTTTTTCTTTTCTTTTCTAGAGCTTATAGGGTTTAACTTTTACCACAGATGTATTTTTCTAAAAGAAACTTTTCTCGTCATAACTACATCAAAATTTCAACCCCTTTTGACTCCCATATCCATCCTCACCTCCTATCATCCGGTTAATCGAAAGAAAAATTCTAATAAAGGCTCAAAGAAGGCGACAAATGGTATATATCAGCGGGTTAGTGTTTGGGTGAAAATATGTGGTTAACAAAGATGGCCTTTTATCCTTTCCAAATTCGAAACACATATTGCAGTCTCGACACAGAAAAACGGCAAGTTCTAGAAGATAATCACATGCACGATATCACACAATTAAAAGAAACTATATCAAGATATGTATACAGTGAAGATCAAGTCTCACGGGTTAAGCAATTGGTGAAAAACAACAAGTTTAAGCGATCTCAAGTCGTTCATGCGTCATTTTCTAACATATCATGCGTACTATCATTAAATTTCACCAAAAATTTCTATCGTCATTGGCCACATGGATTAACATACTTCACTTAACTCGTTGATCGACAGACACGAAAATGAAAAGAAAAACAGAAACGCGACAAAAAGCAACACAAACGAAAGACACGACAAAACACGAAAACAAAAACAAAGAAAACGTTGGGTTACCTCCCAACAAGTGCTTAATTTAACGTCTTTAGCTAGACCATCACTAACCTTGTCAATCTGGCATTTTGGTGGCAACAGAAATCCTTCTCAACTCGTGGATCCTCCTAAACTTAGCATTCACGGATCTCCACCACTGACTATGGAAGTGCCCCCAAACTTGAACGATACACTCGGAGTTCCATGCCGAGTCCACTTCTTCCTTCTCGCAGCTTCCTCGATCGGTCGAGTACCCTCTAAACGCGATGTGCGGCAGCAGCAGTCATGATCGAGCAGCAATCTTTCGGCTTTCCACCATCGTGTTGCTTGATGGCGTCGTATATGGAAATCTTGAGCTCCTCATCGTTAACACGAAACGTGAGATTGCCTTCCTGCACATCAATCAACGCACGACCAGTTGCTAGAAAAGGTCTACCTAGGATTAGCGGTTGTTGTTTGAATTCGGGAATATCTAAAATAACAAAGTCGGCAGGAAAAACAAAATCCCGAATTCTTACCAACACGTCTTCGACGATACCTTTTGGATATGTGATGACGGTCACCATCATCGATGAAATCTTCGCCGGCTTCATCTTTCCTAGGTGTAGCCGGTTAAATACATTCAACGGCATCAGATTGATGCTCGCCCCCAAGTCGCACAAAACATTTGGAAAAATCTGCTCGGCGATCTCGCACTCTAACGTAAAACTGCCGGGATCCTTCTGCTTCAGAGGGAGCTTCCTTTGCAAGACGGCACTGCATTCTTCGGATAGGGTGATTTTCTCAAATTTCCCCAGTCTCTTCTTGCTTGCAAGCGCGTCTTTTAAGAATTTCATGTATCCCGGCATGTTTCGCAGCGCTTCAAAGAGAGGCAAATTTATCTCAACTTTTTGAAAAACCTCTTTCAAACGAGCAAACTCCTCGTCATATTTCGACTTGACAAGTCGACTTAAACGGATCGGAGGAGTGTACGTGCGAGGATTTGCTTCAGGGTTGCTCGCGGTCGACCTCGCGATCACTGGAAGGTCGCGAGGTATCATTGCTATGCTACGAACTCCTTCTTCGTGTGCGAGCTATGGCGCGAGCTCATGTGTGATTTCTCGGCACCTGCTCGCCTCGATTGCTCATGGGTGGCATGCGGCGGCGGGTCGCTCATGAACAATCGCGCGCAGACACTCGATGGCTTGTGGTCGGGTGCGCGGGCGCGTGCTCGGTCACGAGCTGCCGAGGACAACTTTCTAGACTCCTCACGGTCGGGCTCGCGGTCGCGAGCTCGGTCGCGAGTTTCTGCTCTAGTGTGCTTTCATGCTCTTCTTCCCGGTAGGGCTCGGGTAAGCTTGTCCACCTCGTGCGGATGGCGAAGCACCGATTCTTCGGGTTCACCTCCAGACACTCGGAATTGGCCCGCCTTTTGTAGTGCATTCACTTGTACGGCTATTTGACAAATTTGATTTTCCAACATCTTCATATGCTTCCCCATAGCCGTCACAGTGGACTCCAAATGATTTATCTTCTGCCCGGTGTTGCTTATAAACGAATTCTGGTTCGTTGCCAATTGTTGGTTGCTTACAACCAACCGCTGCATCATGTCTTCGAGACTTGGCTTCTTCGGCTCTTGAATTACACCATTACGAACATTGAAAGTCTTGGAGGTTGTTGGAAATTCGGATGATTCCTCTAATTGATGTGGCTGACGTTCTCTGTCTCAATCTGACTCTTCAAAAGAGTGAACTTCTTCATGAGATCGTCATATTTTGAATCACTCTCAACAGCAGCTGCTTTGAACAATGGCGTTCTCTCCGTTGGCCATTGATAGCTGTTGGCAGCCATCTCCTCTACAATACGGCTTGCCTCGTCTACTTGTCGGTTCAATAAACAGCCCCCCACCGACGCATCCACCATGCTCCTCGTCTGCCATGTCAGTCCACTGTAGAACTGTGTGATTTGTTGCTCCTTGGAGAACCCATGTTGTGGACATCGTCTCAATAGACCTCTGAATCTCTCTCATGCCTCGAATAATGATTCGTCGTGGTTTTGGCAAAAGTGAGAGATTTCGGCGATGATCTTCTGCGCTTTCGCCGGCGGAAAGTATTTCGAAAGAAATTTCTCGTAAAGTTTCCCCCAAGTGTCGATGCTAGTTCGGTCCAAACTCTTGAACCAATCTTTCACTTTGGTCAGCAGAATGAGAAACCGAACATGCGCATCCGGATCGTGTCTTGTGGCACCCCATTCTGTTTGATGGTGTCACAAATATCGAGAAAAGTCTCGAGATGCGCATTCGGGTCTTCCGTGACTCCTCCCCCAAACTGCTCTCCTTGGACCATACTGATCAGGGCCGGTTTTAGCTCAAAATTGTTTGCATCTACGTGCGGGCCCCAACCGCCTCCTTGGAACTATTCGGTGGGATGTCGGTACATGTGATTCAGAGGTCTTTCCTCTAGAGCAGGGACAATGATTCCCATATTCGCCATCTGACACTGCATCTCTGCAAAGTCAGCTAGCATGCGTGCAACTTGCTCGGGAGGAATGCCCTGCTCATGGATTGGCTGCCATTGCAGCCCGTCTCTTCTCTCGTCCTCTTCTCCTTTGAGAGCTTTCGATCTCGGGATCTAATAATACTTCAGGAGGTCCCTGAGATCTTGTACGCATAAACTACCTGAGAAAAGAGAGAATTTAGCACTGACAAAAATAAATAATAATATATATAACTTGAATTAATAAATCCAAATCGTCAAATTATTCCTATGTGATCTTAACAATCCCCGGCAACGGCGCCAAAATTTGATCGCTCCCTTTTTCACACGTAAAAGGCGTATATAGAAGGTAAGTCGAGTATCGTATCCACAGAGATTGTATCACGAAAACATAGAAGCTAGCTCAACGATAATTTATCATTATTCAAGCACAGAAAAAGGGTGAAAGGTTTAGGGCTTCGGAAATTAATCCAAAGCAAAGGTAACCAAGCAGAAATATAAATAAAGCAATAAAAACACGGAAGATAACTATGAAGAAATACTAACCCTAGGGATGCACCAATCCTATCCACAACGACGTTTATCCCGCTTATTATTAACCGCTTTAATCCGCATAAGACGGAAGATCACATATATAACCAACAACTTGATTCACGATAATTGCGGCGATTGATTACTAATTTTCCTATCACGATACGCCTCTAGAGGAAAATAAGCAACCCAAATGGATCACTAAGACTATGCTTCCTACGAATGTCCTATCTCGATTCGACTCAAGCTTATTCGTATCATGCATTCAAGATCGATTGACAATTAATACGATTACGTCATTAATCGGCAACTAGATATGCATTAAGATTGATCGTAAATCAACACATATAAATAAGCACCATGAATCATGAATCAATGCACGGAAGGTAAATAGCAATAGCAGAATCACAACATATAAGATCGAATCATGCAAACCCAGGATTAGAAATGTAAAACTAGCCGATATAATAAATGGAATAAAATACGATTTAACCATAAAAACGGAAATTAAATATATAAAACCCGTAGGAAAGCGTTGGATGAACAATGGTTGGTCTTGAATCCACTCCCAAGCGAACGAACGGAAAATAATGGAAAACGATCGGACAAAACGTTCCGATCGATAACGAATTGAAGAACTAAACAAGAACAATGCAAGAATTGAATCTAGAACTAAACTAAAGCTAAAACAAAGATAAAACTGAGGAAAAACTCTCTAAAAACGTGTCTGGGGCCTCTCGGGTCTGATGGGGCGCAAGGGGCTTTGCCCTATTTATAGAAAAGGGTGGAAACCCTAATTTGCGCCTCTGCCGCGCCGTCTCGCGACCACCCTTCGCGATCGCTAGGGCGGTCGCTAGGTATGTCTCGCTCGCGCTCGCCTCCTTGCGCTCGCATGGTACCTCGCGACCCGACTAGCGGTCGCTAGCAATTCTGAACAGGTCGAGAGAAATCGTCCAGTGAGTTCTCGGCGCTATGGCTTGCTCGCGTGCACGAGCTCTCGGTCGCTACTCCTCTGGGCGCTCGCTGGTTTGCCTCGCGACCAGCCTAGCGACCGCTAGGCTGGTCGCTAGAAACTGCACATATTGCTCATTTGCTCGTGCGTCGTTCCTTGCTTCGATTAACAACATATAACCCTACAAAACGTCAAAGGAACACCCAAGAGCAGTATCTTCTAGAAATAGATAAAATATTAAGAATCGATACATAAACGCACATTAAACGAGCTAAACTTATCTTCAAATATCAATTATAAACGTGTAAAATGCGTGTTTATCAATAGGATACGATACACAAAACGTAAACATTTTGGCAGGTAATCATTTAAACAATTTTATCAATAGTTGAAAAGTACTGTAAACAAAGACAGTTGAAAAAGAGCAGCAAAGTTGTTCTGTTTTAGTAATAAAGCCCACCTGAAAAATTATTGTTCGTCTTTAACGTTCGCTTACTCGTCAACGTCCAGCTGGTGCGTCAGGGTCCACACCTTTATATAAAAAGGATGTTTTAGTACGTCATTTATGTATTTCGAGACTTACCAAGTCTATAATAAGATTCGATATTTTATATCGATATGAATTGAATTCTTTAATGAATTTAATTCGTTTCTCAAACGCGTATCATCTTAACATTTCTCATTTTTCGGTAGAGACGAGATATGTTTTGAAAAATTACCAATTTACCCCTCTTGGTAAATGGTTCAACGTTTTTCTCACGTTTTTTGATTTCACGACTTCAAATATGAAATCCTTTCATATCAACGTGATGTCATTAGTAATTGATGCGTCTTACGCGTATTAGCGTATTTATCGAACGTATTTTGTACGTTGATTTCAAAATTCAACAATTTTAACTTTTCTTAGTAATTTAATTACTAAGTCATACTTTAATATTAAATTCTTACGAAAATCAATTTTTAATTGATTTCTTTTTATAAACTGATTTAATATGTTTAAAAATAATTTTTAAACATATAATTCATTATAAATAATGAATTTAAGGATTTAAAATCCTTATTCAAATTTTAAAAATAGCTCACGGCTATTTTATATTTTATATACTAAATATTTTCAAAAATTGCTCCTAATTTCCAAATATGTCTAAAATAATATTAGACATATAATTTACTAATAAACTTGATTAAAAAGGATTTAAAAATCCTTAAAAATCCTTAAATATTCTCGGTAATTATAAGAAATTACCAAATAATGTCCAAAATTTTTTCTACTTTTATATAGTGTATTATTATACAATATGGTCATTAATACATTATAAAATCAACTAATCAACTTTCAAACATCACCTTATTTATTCCATAAGGTCTCGGTATTTTTGAAACAAATGCCCAACAATTTTCTAAACTTTCAATAAATTAATACAAGGTCCAAACATTAGTCCATGACATATCATGTCATATAATTCATGATATAACAATGTTATATCATACAAATAGCACCATAGCTCTCGGCCTCTTCATAATATTTATCAAACATTTTTATAAAATTTCCAAACAATCATTACATGCTCATAAATTATATTGTAGCAACATTACATCATAACAACTATCAAAACAAATTTATTCATCACCTTAGTGAGCTTAGCTCTCGGTTTATTTGAATAAAATAGGTAATTGATTTTTAAAATTTCCAATAACAACATAAAATGCATAAAATATATTTTAAGCTAATAATTTAGCATTGCATGTACTAAATAAAAATCACACATTAACTTATATATATATATGCTCTCGGTTTTCCTCAATATTCCATATAGGAATGTTTCAAAAATTCTAATTAAAACATATAGTGTATAATTCACATCCTAGAACAATAATATACTATTGCATGTCATAAATTAAAATTACACACTAACATATATATATATATACCTAGCTCACGGTTATTTTGAGAAGAATAGGTAGGAATTTTCTAAAATTTCCAAACAATTGGCTATAGATTCACATGATATCATAGATCAATTATATGTAATTGCATGGTCTAAATAAAAATCCATCACCCACATAATACATATATAGGTCTCGGTTCTTATGAAAAAAATAGCAAGAGTTTTCTAAAAATTCTCAATTAATTTATATGTATTCTTAACACATCATAAATTAATAATATCACATTGCATGTACCAAATAAAAATTATACACCTACCTATACTCTTGTACATGCCTCGGTTCCAAGAATGAGAATAGCATGGATTTTTCCAAAATTTTCAAATAACTACTATAGACACATATAACATCATAGATCATAGATTCAAAACCATATAACCTCTCATAGGTCTCGGCCATTTCAATAATTTTCATACATGTTTGAATAAATTTTTTAAAACATGCTCAAAGCTTCACAACATATTGCTACACATCCTTAGTACACAATACAGCCATTGATTCGAAATTTTTGAACAAAAATTTTACATGCAATACATTTGAAAACAAGAACACATATCTAATCCTTTTCTTATCATCTATACACATGCAATAGCAAAAGATTACCAACTAAGATCATCAAGAACACATGCAAGAACTAGACCATTTTTTTCGAAATTTTCGAAAGCTTCAAGAACAAAACCAAGCTCTTGATCGACACCTACCTTGGTGATATGGATTAATGGAACAATATACAAAGTATCAAGGTGTTGTATGGAAGATAGGAAGAAAATCAAGCTTGGTAATGGTGATGGAAGCTCTCGGTTATGGCTGGAATTTGGAGAGGATTTTTGGGAGAGAAAATGGTTTGGAGAGAGAATGGAGTGTTAATGTTTAGAGTGTTGACTGTGAGTGTGATAGAGAATGAAAAAAATCTGAATATTCCCTCCCCTATACACCCCACTCTCGGCTCTCTCTCACTTGCACACACAAGAGACCCTTCAAGTCTCAAAATATTATTTTATGTAGATAGTGGAGGTTAATCATGGTGTCTTACACATGAATCTTCTTGAAACTAGCTAAAATATATCATTAGTGGGAGATTTGATGATATAAAATCTGAATATATACATATATATATATGCATGTAAGAGTGATATAATTAAAACACACTTTGTTATATACATATATATAGTACACGGCTTTTATGCCCAATACCCATTAAATAATTTAATTCCATGCTAAACATATATATACACATCATATAATATAATTTAGATGATAATTAATATCATAGGATAATTAAAAGATGTTATTGCATAATAAAACCCTAGTTTTCGAGAATTAGGGTTTTTCGAAAACTATATTGTGATTTTTATCAATTCTAATGTTCAAGCATTAATTAAATGCTTAATAATACTGTATTATCATAAAAATATCATAGGAAATAAATTCCTATAATTTATTGATCATTAAAACCATCTTTCGTTTTATTTCAAAACGTTACCGTTTGAAACGTCTCAAAACGTTACGTATCGTCTCATCTTTGAAATGGTCGTAAATAATCGAAATCCCATTATTAAAATATTCCATAAATAATGGAATATTATTCTAAGCTTGATTGCTTAGAAAAATATCGTGAAATTTCAACAGTCGATATGCATTCGACGTTAAAAATGTACTGCCGATAAAAGTTAAAACTTTCGATTCTTACATTCACGAATTTGAGTGAATGTGTAACAGGAAATCATTCCTTCGTAAATAATTGAAATCATATTCGATTTCAATTTTATTTGATTTCACGGTGAAATTCTATTTTACGGGTTTTAAAAACCGTAATTAGGTTTTTAAAATATACGGGTTATTACAACTATCTTAAAGATAAGTTGTAATCTCTCTCTCGTTACGACATGGTGAGGGGAAATTATATCCCACGGATATCATATACTTTTCTTTACTTTTACTCTTGCATTCAATGCCTAAGAGTATCTTTATTCATAACTTTATTATCATAACAGTCATATGAAGGTATAACTTCACTGTTATCAATCTTTGTAAAGCCCATCAAGGGTCATCACATCCATGTGTATCATAGGGAAAATATCTCGTCTCATCGAGATTTTCTTTACATCATAATTTCTTGATGTCTATCTCTTTACTGGTCTGAAACTTTTTGGTGACTGAAATAAGTCAACTTATTTCATGCCTGATGTTTATCGCTTTACTAATTCGCACTTAGGTGACAAGGTAAGTCAACATTCATCATACTTGATGGTTTCAAGAATCGAGGAGAAATTATTACGACTACTTACAAGAGGTACTGTCTCACAAATCAAATTAACATCTTTTAATGATTGAATCGATATGCTCTTTGGACTGAATAATTGGGATCTAGGGTCCGAAAACCGAATGACGACTCATCGAGATTTCTTTGGTCATATGGGCTGGCGGACCGTCACAATTATTTTCTCAGTCCCACAAGGCTTGGTTTCAAAGGACACTTTATAAGGTTTCAGGTTGTAATTTTCCTTCAGAAAAAGTGAGAAACTCAATTTATTTCTCAATTGGAACTAGGTCATAGAGTTAAACTCAATGACAGAAATTGGGTAATGAATATAATTTGAAAGCTTATATACTCGTAATAGGTCATCAACAAAGGTTCTCATGTAGGTCATGGCTCTACTTGTATTACTGGAAATCTTACTTTCTTAGTAACATTCTAAGATTCTTATCATATTATAACATTCTCATTCTATAAAAATCATAGAACCAAATTCAACTGTTTCTCGTAAATTCTGGACTAGGAATCAGGGATTCGGTCCTTCATAGAAAATAAAGTACAGTGCATTAGGGGCACGTAGGCGAAAACCGTACGTAAATCGGAGTTCAAACGAACAAGAACGAGCAAAAACAAAATCACTGCGCAGTGCAGAAAAATTCGCTCGCTCGCGCCGAGATCATAAGCGATGCCGACGCCAAGGTCGTGCATGCCGTTACCGATGCCGAGGTAGTACAGAGTAATGCCGACGTCGATGTAGTATATACTACCAAGGTCGACATGTCAAAGTCGATTTTATAAAATTACCGAAGTCAAAGTCGACGGTCGCACATGCCGAAGTAGAAGTCAAGGTCGCACATGCCGAGGTCGAAGTCGAGTCGCACATGCCGAAGTCGTAATCGAGTCGCACATGCCGAAGTCGAAGTCGAGTCGCACATGCCGAAGTCGTATTCGAGTCGCACATGCCGAAGTCGTATTTGAGTCGCACATGCCGAAGTCATAATCGTGTCGCACATGCCGAAGTCGAAGTCGAGTCGCACATGCCGAAGTCGTAATCGAGTCGCACATGCCGAAGTCGTAATCGAGTCGCACACGCCGAAGTCAAAGTCGAGTCGCACATGCCGAAGTCGTATTCGAGTCGCACATGCCGAAGTCATAATCGAGTCGCACATGCCGAAGTCAAAGTCGAGTCGCACATGCCGAAGTCGTAATCGAGTCGCGCATGCCGAAGTCGAAGTCGTAATCGTATTCGTTTTTCACATTCGTCTTTTGCCTTCGAAGCTCGAGGTTATCGTTACTTTCGTTCTTCATATCATTCTTTTGTTCTTGTAAGGGAATGAAGTTCGTACTTCTATGTTCTTTTGCAATACGTGATCATGCTTCTTATATCGTCTATGTTTTTCTTGAGATGACATATCATTTGTCATAATAAATCTTGAGATTTGAAACTAAAGTTTCAAATAATGAAAACATAGTTCATTTATACATGCACATTTCTTTGAATTTCGAAGAATTCATCATTCCAACTTTGGCCATTTACGTTCATTTCAAGCATATTCATTCATTATACATAATCTTGAAATTTGAACGAATTTGGTTATGAAAACTTGAAAATTTTGTTCAATTTCATAACATACTTATTGAATGCATGTATTACTTGAATTTTGCAATTTCAACATTTCATTCTTGGCACATTTTGCCCATTATCAATCATAATCATTCATTTCTAACTTGATCACTTTGTATAACTTTCATTCCCAACATTATTCATAACTTCCATTTCATATCATTCATCTTTCACATCTTTCATTCCTTTTGAAAATCATCTCGATCCTTTTTCTCTTTCAACTTTTCATTTCAAAATTTTGAAAAGGAAACATTTACCTCATTTCGGTTGAGCTTGATGTGATGGAGTGTTGAGCATTGTCAGCTGACCTTTAGAAGTCTAGTGACTCAATCTAGACTTAACCTTAAAGGAGAATTTGGGTTCAAAGAGCGAACCGCTCTGATACCACTCTGTAACAGCCCCTAAATCCTAAGTACGATTTAGCAGAGATTATTACTCTAAACAGGGATGAATAAACAATGAGACCATTTAACATTAAATTGTGATACATATATCAAGTATGTTTTTGGACCTTACTACATAACTTATGTTCTTGCAGCGGAAAACATGTGATATGTACATATGACGATGTACTATCAAGGTATAACTTTCAGCGACAACCTTCCTATTGCTCAACACTGCTCCATCGCATCCCCAGCTCAATCTGCACATTTAAAAACAAATATGCAGGGCTGAGTACAAATAATGCACTCAGTGGACTTATGCCAAAAACATTTTATCATCTTTTAATTACTCTGCCCCATCATGGTAAGACACAAGGGTTTTGATTAAAAAGGCCTGAGCTTACTAAACTTTTCATCATTTTCATAAACATTCGTCTCTGTGAGACATTTTCCTTGTATGTATGGTCCATATCCCTTCATTTCATCATAACATTAACATTTACGCCGTAGAAGCGAGGCCTCCCTCACGTCACGTGACCGCCGTGAATTGTCCTTACAAAGACACAAATACCATTAAGTGTACACGTTAATCCTAGCAAGGTATAAGCCTTCCGGCATAGGATCCGAATTCGATTCCATTCATAAGTTGGGAGCTACCCAACACATTCATATCATTGCATTCCAGGATAGGATACATACATAAAACATAAACATTTTTGGCAGGTAATTTCATAAACATTTTATCATCATTCTTTGATATAAGCATTGTAAACAAAATCATTTGTTCAGCATTTTATCATTTAAGAGTATAATAAAGCCCACCTAGTACGTAAGCTTTCTTAATTCGTTTTCCTTCTATGTCAACGATCGCATCCGCATCTCACCTTTACGTAAAAACGATTTTAGTATGTTTGTCATGTTTTTCGAGATTTTCAAAGTTTAAAATAAACTTTGATAACTTATACTAATATAATTTGAATTTCTTAACGAATTCAATACGCCGTTCAATCGCGTATCTTAAACTAAACATTTCTCGTATTTCGATAGAGACGAGATATGTTCAACTATTTCATTTTAACCTTTTAGGTTAAACGTTCAACGTATTCTCACGCTTTTTTTTTTTTGATACAAGGATTTCAATTATGAAATCTTTTCTCACCAAAGAGATTTCCTTATAAACTTAATACGTTTTACACATATTAGCGTATTTATCGAACGTATTTCGTATGTTAATTTCAAAAGTCAACAATTTTGACTTTTCTTATAAATTCTTCAATAATTCACATATTTAATTTCCATATAAATCGATTTCTTTTCATAAAGCCCTAATTCTCGATTTTTCACGCAAATCGATAAACTTTATTAATATTTTTCTTAAATATTAATTAACTTATTCTTTAAACATTGTTTTTCATTTCTAACGTTATTTAATATAACGTTTCACCATAAACATAGTATTCTATGTTTATAAAATTTCATAAATTCTTAATATGTCTAAAATAATTTATAGGCATATAATGTATTATTTTTCTTGATATTAAGGATTTAAAATCCTTAATTTTCTTATTCAAACTCACGGCCCTTAAGCTTTAATTTTCAATCTTCTTCCAAAAATTCTTCTAAATTCATATAGTGTACTATTTTATCATAGGATCACTAATATGTATTAACATTCACTATAGAAAAATTTGGGCATCACCTATTTTATTTCATAGGTCACGGCATTTATACCAAAAATTGTCCAATAAATTTTCTAAAATTCTAATTAATTTATACAAGGCCCCAACATCAATCTATATCATAAATATAACATATAGTTCAACATTTCCAATTTCTACACCAAGGATATAAGGATATAATGTTCAAGGCTCACGGTTTCTCCATCATATACACTAAACATTTTTATAAAATTCCAACAAAATTACACAATGCTTATATACTATAGTGTAGCAATATTACATCATAACATTTATCCAAAACAACTAAATCATGCATTTCTCATGCTTGAAGCTCACGGTCATTTTGTAAAATTTTGAGCAATTGATTTCTAAAATTCTTAATAAAATCATGTAGTACATAACTAAGGTCCTAGATCAATATTATGTCATAACATTTCTTAAATAAAAATTGTACATCAATTTAACATTTTTCATCATTTTCGGTCATATTGAAAAATATAGCATAGGATTTTTAAAAATTCCCAATAAATTACTATGAACTCCTATAACATCATATATCATTAATCAAACCTTAAATAAATTTTCGATAGACCTCAAAAATTTCTTAACATGCTTAAATTAAATTTCAAACATGATATATGCTTCTATTTCATCATACTACACATTATTAATTCACAACTATCATATGTTAGCATAATTTTATAAATAAGAACACATGCTTAACATAAGAATCGAACCATTGAAAATTTAAAATCTTAATGTATAATCGAAGCTCGTTCGATTTCTAACCTTTTTAACGGTATCGATTTAGTGTGCACAAGCTTTAGATCAAGGGTTTGGTGATTGAAAAGCAAGAACACTCAAGACTTTTCTAATGGTGTAGCTCTCGGTAGTTTCTTGTTTGGAGAGAGAGAATGGCTTGTTTTACTTAATTAATATTGCTTAAGTACAAGTGACATGAATTAAAGACTTAAAATTTTTCCACAATTCTCACGTCTCTCTCTCGGTTCTCTCTTTCACAATATACACTTGCAAGACACATGAATTACTTTATGACTCACCACTTACAACTATGTCACAACTTACACATACTTAAATGCTCTTACACAATTTTGAACAAAACAAAATGAATCTTCACATTTTGGTACACTTCACCGTCGGTCACCTCTCTTAATGAACACAAAGATGAAGCTTTTAATTCTTGTCTTACACAACCTAAAGTCATACACATTCCCAAATGCACAATACATCACAAGAGTTGTGTAATATCTTCCAACCTCATTTTTCAACACAAATATGCGGCTCCTACACATCACACACATCACTTGATCCTCACTTAATTTACTTGATAAGAGTGTACAATATATATCCCACTTGATTCATTAAAACTCATAACATAGCAAAGCTTTAAAAAAAACTCACGTAAACAATTGTTTCCCAAACAATTGGTCACGACACTTTTCCAACTTATGTGCCAAATATTATTTTTCTTGCTATTATTTGATATATAACATAATATATATCTTAGATGATAAATTATATCATAGGAAAATTTATTAGTATCATTTCATGTGTGAAAATCCTAATTTTCGAAATTAGGGTTTTCGAAAATTGCTACTTTGTTCAATAATTACTCCTTAATGCTCTAACATTATTTTAATGCTAAATAATACTCTAATTACATATAATAATCATAGAAATTTAAATATTATAATTCCTTGATCATTAATCTCATTTTTCTATTCATCTCTAAACGTTGACGTTTGAAACGTCTCAAAACGTTCATTATCGACTCATTTCAAAATGGTTGTAATAAAGTCGTAATCACTTTATTGAATTATTCCATTAATAATGGAATTTAATTCTAAGCTTCGTCACTTAGAAAATTTTATGAAATTTTAACTATCGATATTCAATCGACGTTAAAATACTACTGCCGAAACACTTTATAAAATTATATTCCTTAATTCACAATCCTTAGTGAATATAAAATAGGAATTCATTATCTCATAATTAATCGAAATCATTATTCGATAAATTACTAATTCATTTATTTCGGCGAAATCCTAATTTACGAATTTTAAATATCGTAATTAGACATTTAATTCTCTGGGATATTACAAAAACAATGGCAACCACCTCCGCAACAACTGCAACAACAACAATGGCAGCAACCGCAACAGCAAATGCAGCAGCAGCAGTGGCAACCACCTCGACAACATAGGCAACAACCACCGAGGCAACGCCAGCAAGAATAAAGAATTTCAAACAACAAAGAATGACCTTCAAGGGCAAGCACAACGTCGACCTCACCGCCCAAAGCTAGGGCATATGCTTTGCATCGGCGATGTAATCGAGCAGACAAGGAAACTGGCGGTGTATGGGAATTCTTCTCAACATACTGTTATAGTATTGTTCGATCACGGTGCTTCGACTCCTTCATAGCAAAATCATGCGAGATCTGTTGGGACTTAGTGCTATAAAAGCAAATCAGGATATGAGAATCTCTTCACCTATAGGAGGGATTATGACTGTTACACATTTCTGCTCGAACCTAGAGTTGAACTTAGGATCACTTATGGTTCTGGCAAATAATCTGAACATAATACCCATGGGCGACGTAGATATAATCCTAGGAATGGACTGGTTAGCTGCAAACCACTCCACGATTCTTTGCAAGGAAAGGAAAATATCATTTCATTTTCCTGGACAAGAAGCAACACACTTCCATGGAATTAGCATGGGAAAGAGAGTCCCAATTGTGTCCGCATTGAAGGCAAGAAAGATGATGAATAAGAAGGGATACCACGCTTTTCTCGTTTACCTGAACGGAGAAGAAAAGTCGGAAACGAAGGTAGAAGACATAAAATTGTCAGGGAATTTCCAGATGTATTTCCTAAGGATCTACCAGGATTACCTCTTGATAGACAGTTAGAATTTACCATCGACTTGGAACCAGGATCGGCTCCAGTGTCGAAGGCACCCTACAGAATAGCCCCAAAGGAATTGGAAGAATTGAAAATCCAAATCCAAGAACTGTTGGACCTAGGTTTCATTAGACCTAGTGTTTCGCCTTGGGGAGCGCCGGTATTGTTTGTCAAGAAAAAGGATGGGTCTTTAAGGATGTGTATAGACTATCGAGAGCTGAACAAGATGACGCTCAAGAGCAAATACCCTTTGCCAAGAATTGACGATCTGTTTGATCAATTGAGAGGAGCAGGCGTATTCTCAAAGATTGACCTCAAGTCAGGATATCATCAACTCAAAGTACGGCCTGAAGATATAGCAAAAACTGCATTCCGAACAAAATATGGCCATTATGAATTTGTAGTTATGCCGTTCGGATTAAAAAATGCACCAGCTGTATTTATGGACCTCATGAACCGAGTATTTCATCCGTACTTAGACAAGTTTGTCTTGGTTTTCATAGATGATATTCTCATCTATTCGAAGAACGAGGACCATAAAGAACATCTAAGAACAGTGTTGCAAACTTTGAGGGTTGAACGACTATTTGCTAAGATCAGCAAATGCGAATTTTGGCTGAAGGAAGTAATGTTCCTCGGACATATTGTGTCTGCTGATGGAATCAAAGTAGATCCGGCCAAAGTGGAAGCAGTACAAGAATGGAAATCGCCGCGAACTCAGAATGAGATCCGGAGTTTTCTAGGATTGGCTGGTTATTACAGGAGATTCATCGAGGGATTCTCCAAAATAGCAAGACCGATGACCCAACTACTCCGAAAGGGAGTTAAGTACACTTGGACTGCAGAATGTGAGGCGAGTTTTCAAAAACTCAAAGAGAAGTTAACAAGTGCACCAGTGCTAGCAGTTCCAGAATCGGACAAGGAATATGTGGTTTATACAGACGCTTCGAAGAACGGACTAGGTTGCGTTTTGATGCAAGAGGGAAAAGTAATAGCATACGCATCCCGGCAACTTAGACCACATGAGCTGAACTACCCAACTCATGACTTAGAATTAGCAGCAGTGGTTCATGCACTGAAAATATGGAGACACCATCTCTACGGAGTGAGATGTGAAATCTTCACAGATCATAAGAGTTTGAAATACTTCTTTGAGCAGAGAGATCTAAACATGAGGCAAAGAAGATGGCTCGAACTAGTAAAAGATTACGACTGTGGTATTAACTATCACCCAGGTAAAGCGAATGTAGTAGCTGACGCCTTGAGTCGTAAAACTCAAACTAAATTAGGATGTCTCCTTACGCAAGAAGATAAACTCGTCGAGGAGTTTAGAAAATTGAGGGTTGAATTGGTTGAACAACCAGAGACGATCACGAGCTATATCGCTACACTCACCGTGACGCCTGATTTAAGAAAAAGGATCATTGAGAGACAAAGGATGGAGGAAAAGTTGGAAAAGATAAGAGGAAGGGTGAGAACTGGCGAATTGAAGGATTTCCACGAAGCATCAGATAATGCTTTAATGTTTGAAGGGAGAATATGTATTCCCGATGATACTGAAGTTCGGAACGAAATAATGAGTGAGGCTCACGATACACCTTACACCGCCCACCCAGGCAGTACGAAGATGTACCAAGACCTAAAAGAGAAGTTCTGGTGGGAAGGCATGAAACGAGACATAGCTTCTTTCGTAGAACGCTGCCTTGTTTGCCAACAAGTGAAAGCCTTACATCAACGTCCCTACGGGAAGTTACAGCCGTTGAGTATACCCGAGTGGAAGTGGGATGAGATAACGATGGATTTCGTTATAGATTTACCCAAGTCAAGAAGAGGGAACACTGCCATATGGGTAGTGGTTGATAGACTCACAAAATGTGCTCACTTTCTGCCAATTCAGAATACTTATGGATCTGATAAGTTAGCTCAGTTGTATGTAAAAGAGATTATACGACTACATGGAGTACCAAAATCTATTACCTCTGATAGAGACTCCAAATTCACATCGAGATTTTGGGTGAGCCTACAAAGAGAATTGGGAACGAAGTTGAACTTCAGTACGGCATTTCATCCACAGACTGATGGCCAGTCGGAAAGGACAATTCAGACTCTGGAAGATATGCTGAGAACCGTAGTACTAGGTCGAGGTGCAAAATGGGAAGACATTTTACCTCTCATCGAGTTTGCCTACAATAATAGTTATCAAGCGACGATTGATATGGCCCCACACTGAAGCCTCAGATGGCAAGAAATGTAGATCACCGCTTTACTGGGATGAAGTGGGTGAGAGGAAAGTAGTAGGGCCAGAAGCAGTGAATGAAATGATTGAAATCGTTCAACAAATTAGCAAAGAATAAGAGAAGCTCAAGATAGACAAAAGTCTTACGCCGATACACGTAGATCTGAGCTGCAATTTGAAAGTGGAGACAAAGTATTTCTTAAGGTCTCTCCATCAAAGGGGATTATAAGATTTGGTGTTAAAGGAAAACTAAGACCCCGTTTCATAGGACCATATGAGATCCTAGAAAGAATAGGCCCAGTAGCCTATAGGTTGGCTCTTCCGCCAAACTTGGGAAATGTGCATAATGTTTTTCACGTATCTCAATTAAAAAAATATATACACGACCTAAAACACGTGATACGTCAAGACGACGTAGTTCTCAACTCAGACGTGAGCTATGAATAGGAACCTACAGCAATAATAGACCATAAAGTTCAACAATTGAGAAACAAATCAATTTCACTGGTCAAGGTCCTGTGGAAACATCACGGACAAGAGGAAGCCACGTGGGAACTAGAAGATGCAATGAAAGAACGATACCCAGATTTTTTACTAAGGTATGCAAATTTCGGACGAAATTTCTTTTAAGGGGTAGGATGTAATAACCCATGATTTAAAGCCCAATTACGGTTTTAAAACCCGTAAAATAGATTTCATTGTGAAATAAAATCAGTCTGACATCGAATATGAATTCGATCTATCTAACAAAGGAATGAATTCCTGTTATAAATTCACTGAAAATCGTGAATTTAAGAATCGAAGACTATAACGTTTATCGGTAGTATATTTTTAACGTCGGCTACGTATCGACAATTGAAATTTCATAAAATTTTCTAAGAAATCAAGCTTAGAATTTTATTCCATTATTAATGATTTATATTAGTAAAGTGATTACGAAATTATTACGACCATTTCGAGATGAGTCGATACGTAACGTTTTGAGACGTTTCCAAACGTTAACATATAGAGATAAAATGAAAGATGGTTTTAATGATCAAGAAATTATAGGAATTTATTTCCTATGATATTTTTATGTAATTACAGTATTATTAAGCATTGAAACAATGCTTGAACATTAGAATTAATAAAAATCAAAACCTAGTTTTCGAAAACCCTAAATTTTCGAAAACTAGGGTTTTCTTCATAAAATAACGTCTTTTAATTATCCTATGATATTAATTATCATCTAATTCATATACTATGATGTATATATTTATGTTTGGCATGAAAAATAAAATTTAACCTATGTTAGGACATAAATGCCGAGAACTATATACATATGGGTAACAAATTTTAATTGTTTAACTTCTCCACTTTTACAGAAAATGGGTATGTTATTCCCAAAGAACATAGATGCTCTAAGAAGCATGCTCACCTCTTGAACATAGAAGTATGAATTCTAGGAGCTTAATCCTTTTTCGAGAACAATAGCGGATATCGATTTACGAACAAACGAAAAGTCGATTGAAACGAACTCAAGTTTTCAACGAAAAGTCGACGAAAGCAAGAAAAGGATCAAAGGTGCAAGGCGTATGGGTTCGATAAGGACCAGAGAAAGCTAAACAAATTTTGATAAAAATCTAAATGCGGCGGGCACGAGCTCACAATCGTCCGAGGGAAGTAATTTCCGCGCACAATCGCGCAGGCAGAAAACTGCACCGCGCAGTGTTTTGTTTTGACCCGCTCTCATTCGCTTGAACTCCGCTTTGCAAACGGTTTTCGCCCACATACTCTTATCTCAACGAAATTCAGTTCATATGAAGGACAGAAATCCTGAATCCTTCTCCAGAATTCGTGAGGAACAGTTGAAGTTAGACTGAAAATTTTGCTGAAAATAGGGAACTTAAGAAGTTGAAAGTAGAGATTCCATAAGTATAATTATGATGTAGAATGAACATAGGATCTTTGATGTAAACATTTATCTGCTTATCAGATGTGTTTGCTTTATCTGCTTAACAGATATATTCTATTCTTTTATCTGCTTATCAGATATAGATTGACTTACGCTAGTATTATCTGTGATAGATGGCCAGTCGTTATTACTCACCAAGGCGAAGGACGATGCCGAGGGTTACACCAGGAGAAGTACTTCAAGCCTATCGTACTTATAGCATGAGCTGGGGCGACAGTCTAGGAGAGTTCCTGATGAGTTATCTGCGATTATGGATGGACGCCCACGAGTACGGTGTGACGGGATATGACGGCATCAAGCGGTTGCTAACTCGTTTGCCAGTTGATTGGGAAGATTATGCAAGAGAAATATCGGGCGACTATATCTATCGTGCGGGCATTGACTATGACCTAATTGGAGATTTGCCGAGGTTCGTCAGCCATCTCATATATGTCTACAGCGTATATAGGGCTGCACCAAGAGGGCCCTATCTGCCACCAAGGGAGTATACTTGGCAGGACGACACGCCGGAATGGTTGTACACGGAAGTTCCTCGAGTGGTCAACCCTGCAGTGCCAAGGTTCATGGAAGCGGGAGATCGACCCGAGCATGTGACAAGGGCATCGCGACCCAGGTCATTGGGAGTGCCGCTTCCACCCAGGACGCTCGGACATCCGACGCGACCGGCACCACCGCCCACCACCAATGACGGCACCCAATCACGAGGGGACATACATGGAAGCATACGGCCATCAAGAAGGCTATGTTCCTATCGCGATGTGTATGCCATTGGGGACGAGAGGGTGGACCGTCACGTAGGCGTGCTCGAGAGAAAGCTCGGTGAGGAACCAAGAAGACCGGAAGAAGAGGAGGACCCAAGAGGATCCAGCGAGGAAGAAAGCTGCACGGCAAACCATGGAGACGTAAATGTAAACATGGACGAAGACGGATATTAGTATACGAGTAGTATGTAGTATGTAGTAGTGATATTAACAAAGTTATAGAAGCATAGTATTTTGAGGCGCCTTATAACTAGTGCGTAGTCGACAAGAATATATCGTAGTATGGGTGTGTACTTAGTTTCCTTTTGCGCTTAATGACTTGTACAGAATAGTCCCTCGAGGCAAAGTTTTTCCATATATATATGATGATAACCCAAGAATGGGCTTTTATGAACATCAAGTTGTGCACTAAGAATGATGGCTGCTTAAGTTGTTTTATGATACGATTATATAAAGATGTTACGTATATTCAACTGCAATGAACCATTATTCGAATACTAATTACGTTTATTAATGTAATGCCGCCCTGACGTGCACCGGTTGGAAGAGAGGCGGGGAAAGAGGCAGGGTAGAGGCAGCGGGATACCACAGGCGGAGAGTGAGGAGATCCCAAGTACACCCCACCTCCGCCTCCGACCGTAGAGTAGAAGAACTCTTTTAAGGCGTAACCCGCCTCCTTCAATGGAAAAGGCCCCGAGGATGCCGAGCAGTGGGTCGTGGCTATTGAACAATTTTCGACTTTCTTGTTTGTACTACGCAGAGAGGTTATCTTCGTAACTTTCCAACTCACGGACCGGCTGATTTACGGTGGGAAGCGAGGAGAAAGACACCGACCCCGTAACAAATGGAATACTTTACCAGGACGACTTCAAAACGGAAATGTATGATAAGTACATTCCAAAAGCTACCGAACAAAAAGGAGATTGAATTTTCACCCAGGCGGGGAAGATGTCGGTCACCGAGTACGACCGATCGTTTCGCGATATGTCTAGATACGCCCGGATATAGTGAACACCGACATGAAGATGTCGAAAAATTCAAGGCGAGGATTAAGACATGAGATAAGGATGTCATTTGGCGGTCACGGCGACTTAACCTATGCGGAGGCTCTTAGTAGGGCATTAGACATAGAGGCGGCAATGCCCGAAGAGAAATCTGCACCGACTCGACCACAAACGTCGGTGACAAAGGAAAGCGCAAATGGGAGGAAGTTCCAACAACAACAACGCCAACAAGGAGGATTCAATAATAATAAGAGGCCATGGCGAATAACATGGCTCCACAAGGGCAAGGTTGGAGGAGACCCGATATACTCCACCTACCTAAGAGATGGTAAGGATTCACCATGCCCAAAATGCAACAAAGACACACGGGGTATGCATGGTTAGGAATCCCATTTGCTTTAAGTGTGGCGTGAAGGGCCACTATGCAAATGAATGCCCTGAACCCGCCAGATAACCATGGGAAGGCCGAATCAAGTGCCCCACCTAACCGTTAAGGGCATTCAAGACCAACCCCACCACAAAGAATAAAGAATAAAGAATAAGAAATGCAGAAGTGACGGAGACAATGAAAGAACCGCGGCAAAGAATAAAGTAAGAATCAGAGGCAAGCACCTCGTCGGCCGCAACCAGCTCAAAGCCGAGCCTGCGCGCTACATAGGCGCCTTTAACGAGCGTAATCAAGGTAACCTAGCGGGTATGGGATTACTTGCAATATACCTATTATACTGCTCGATACGGTGCTTAGCATTCTTTCATTTCAAAAGCATGCGTTGATATGTTAGAACTTAATCTCAAGAAACAAATCAGAAATGAGAATCTCATCACCTATAGGAGGTATTATGACTGTTATATGTGCTTGCTCGAACGGAGTAAGGGTCGAAGACGTAGAAATTGTTCGGGAATTTCCAGCACGCCTTTCCCGAGACATTACCAGACTACCCCGACGCAGCCTAGAGTTCATAGCTGATCCGAGCCCGGATCGCCCAGATCAAAAGCGCCTACGAATGGCACCCAAGGAACTCAAGAGTTGAAAATCCAAATTCAAGAGTTATTGGACTTGGGTTTTATAAGACCAAGTGTTTCACCATGGGAGCACTGTCCTATTTGTCAAGAAAAGGATGGTTCGTTAAGAATGTGCATCGATTACAGAATTAAACAAATTGACGCTTAAGAACAAATATCCGCTACCAGGATAGACGATTTGTTCGACCAATTGAGAAGGTGCAAGCGATTCTCGAAAATCGATCTTAAGTCAGGCTACCATCAACTTAAGGTACGACCGGAAGATATATCTAAGACGGCATTCCGAACAAGGTATGGCCACTACGAGTTTGTAGTAGTGCCGTTCGGACTAACAAACGCACCTGCCGTGTTTATGGATCTTATGAACAGAGTGTTCCATCCATACTTGGACAAGTTTGTCTTAGTCTTTATAGATGATATCCTCATCTATTCAAAGAACGAGGAGGAACATAGGGAACACTTGAGAACAGTGTTACAGACCCTACGAGCCGAACAACTTTATGCTAAATTCAGCAAGTGTGAATTTTGGCTTAAAGAAGTAATATTCCTGGACACATTGTGTCGTGGAAGGAATAAAAGTTGATCCGCAAAGGTCGAGGTGTGCAGGATGGAAGGCGCCGACCACTCAAAATGAAATTAAGTTTCCTAGATTAGGTGGCTACTATAGGAGATTCATTGAAGGATTCTCCAAGATAGCAGGCAATGACACAGCACCATCTCGAAGGGATCAAATTCACATGGATGATGAGTGTGAGGCGAGTTTCCAAACGTTAAAAGAGAAACCGACTAGTGCACCGGTATTAGTCTGTCCCATTCGAACAAAGAGTATGTTATCTATACCGATGCTTCCAAAATGGACTTGGTTGTGTATTGATGCAAGAAGGAAATGTAATAGCCACGCATCACGACAACTTAGACCACATGAGTTGAACTACCCGACCATGACTTGGAATTGGCAAATATGGTTCACGATTAAAGATTTGGAGACATCATCTTTATGGAGTAAGATGTGAAATCTTTCTCGACCACAAAAGTTTAAAATACTTTTTCGAGCAAAGGATCGAACATGAGACAAGGAGATGGCTCGAACTAGTAAAGACTACGACGTGGCATAAACTATCATCCAGAAAAGCTAATGTAGTAGCGAGATGCCTTAAGTCGTAAAGGTCAATCAAAACTTGGATGTCTCTTGACAATGGAAGGAAAACTCATTGAAGAGTTTGAGAAAATGTCAATTGAAATAGTCGAACCACCAAGGACAATCATGGATAATGTTGCTACACTTACTATGATGTCCGATTTAAGGAATAAAATCATAGAAGAACAAAGAAAAGATGAGGAACTAGAGAAAATAAGGGCTAAAGTGAGAAAAGGAGAACAGAAAAGTTTCAAGGAAGCAGCTGATAACGCTATATTGTTTGAGGAAAGGCTATGTATTCCAAACAATAACGAGCTCAGAAATGAAATCATGAGTGAAGCTCATGATACTCCTTATACCGCCCATCCAGGCAGTACCAAAATGTACCAAGACCTACGAGGAAAGTTCTGGTGGGAAGGAATGAAAAGGGATATAGCCTCTTTCGTCGAACGTTGTCTTACTTGTCAACAAGTAAAGGCATTACATCAAAGGCCATATGGAAAGCTGCAACCTTTGGAGATACCCGAATGGAAATGGGACGACATAGCTATGGATTTTGTAACGGGTTTACCAAAGTCACAAAGGGTAACAACGCTATATATGGGTAGTAGTGGATCGCCTTACAAAGTGTGCTCATTTCCTACCAATACGAATCACCTATGGGTCCGACAAGTTAGCTCAGCTATATGTGAAGGAAATTGTACGTCTGCATGGAGTACCAAAATCTATCACTTCCGATAGAGATTCGAAGTTTACTTCAAGATTTTGGGTAAGCTTACAAAGGAATTGGGAACGAAGTGAATTTCAAAGACGACTTTTCATCCACGCATGATGGCCAATCTGAGCGAACGATCCAAACGCTAGAGGATATGTTAAGAACGGTAGTATTGGATCGAGGCGCAACTTGGGAACAAGTTTTACCACTTATTGAGTTCGCCACAATAATAGTTATCGGCGACAATCAACATGGTCCCATATGAAGCATTATATGGAAGAAAATGTCGATCGCCACTTTCTTTGGGATGAAGTTGGTGAAAGAAAATCTTAGGGCCGATACGAGGAAATGATTGAAATTGTGCGTCGATAAGACAAAGAATAAAAGAAGCTCGTGATAGCGTAAATCATATGCCGATACTCGTGAGATCCGAGCTAGAATTTGAATGTGGAGACAAGGTTTTCCTTAAAACCTCTCCGCCCAAAGGCATTGTAAGATTTGGGGTAAAGGAAAGTTGAAACCACGATTTATAGGACCTTACGAGATCCTGAGAAAATAGGCCTCAGAGCTATAGATTAGCGTTACCACCAGCTTGGGTAATGTTCATAATGTGTTTCACGTGTCTCAATCGAGAAATCGTGTATGATCCGAAACACGTAATACACCATGATGACATGGTCTTAAATCGATATGAGCTACGAAGAGGAACTGTGGCTATTTTGGACCACAAAGTTCAGCAGTTGAGAAATAAATCAATTCGATAGTGAAAGTCCTATGGGCACCACGGACGGGGAAGAAGCTACGGGAACTCGAGGACGCCATGAAAGAGCGATACCGAACTCTTTTGAGGTATGCAAATTTCGAGGACGAAATTTTTTTTAAGGGGGGTAGAATGTAATATCCCGTAGTTTTAATACATGATTACATTAATTAATTACGTAATTAGCATTATTAATTCAATAATTAAAATCTTAATTAGTCAACTCTTGACTTTGACCAAGCATAATTGGATAATTTCTGTACGAGATTCACGAGCCTTAGTGAATTAAGGAATATAATTTTCAATATTCCTTCGAACGTAATTTTCAACGTTGAATGAATTCACGCTTACGCCTTCTGATATTATTAGCGTTTAGCTTAATTTGAAATTCCTATTATTATAGGAATAAATAAAGTTGTAACAAACTTTATTTTGAACATATTGGAGATAATTAAGCTATGGGAATTTAGAGACGCTTCAAACGCTCTACGTTTAGAATAATGCGATAACTTTAGCATATGATCTCGGAATTATAAAATTCAAATTCCTATAATTATATTATTATATAAGAGCATTATTTATCATTAAATAATGCTAGAAAATTCAAAGAATGCAATGTACATTATTTCATGGGTTTCGAAAACCCTAAGTATTTAAATTAGGGTTTTTAAGACCTAAATTATTTTTAAATACTTTCCTATTATTAAAATTTTTATCTAAGACATATAATATGTCACATAATTATGTAGTAGCTATTTTATACAAGGAAATAAAATGTTTGGAAATACCTTAGCAATTTTCGAAAATTAGGGTTTCCTAAGTGTAATTTAATTTTAATTCTTAATCAATTAATGATATATGATAATTATTATATTATTATGATGTCATTAAGAACTAAATGTGGTGTAATACAAGTTGCACAAGTGTGAGAGCACACTTGTGCCATAATGGACGAAAATGTGAGGCTTTTAAGCATGATATTATGTGATTTTATGTACAAATATCTTACTACCATTAATGAGGGATATAATTATAATCTTATCACATCATTAGGTGTAAAGTGACATTAATTAACAAGTTGAACAAATATCCTAAATTTTTGGACTATATGGCGAAAATTTTGACAAAATAAAGCTTGGGAGAATTAATTTCCAAACTATATAATAGGGACACTTGTGAGTTGAAATTTTGACTTTTCAAAAGCCACTTTATAACATGATAATACTATAATAAATTATAAGAAAAAATTAAAACCTATCCTAATCTATCAACATTGCAGTAAACTACACTATAAGTGTACAATGTTATTATCCTTTTAATTCTTGATAATTGATACAATTTATTAATTAAATAATAATACAATATAATAAAGTATATAATATAGGTGGGAAATAAAGATTTAATCCTAGGCTATACTATATAGCCGACACATATGTATATATAGTATAGTGTCACAATTTCTTTAATTAAATGGTGACAACTATAATACAAGTGGTGAAATAAGGATAAGGCTACATCATGAGGTGTATAAGATAAGAATTTAAAACTTTGTCCATATGCTCCTAGTGGTGGCCGATTTTTTTGAAAATGTGTAAAGGAGTAATAATTGTTATCTTATGTAATAATTGTTATACACTTGTCTAACTCTATAAATATAACATTAGCACTACAATCTCTCATTTTGCAAACCTTGGGACCGAAATTATAGTGAGGAAGTTGAGAGAGTGTTCTTCAAGCTCTAATCCCAAACCTTAGCAAATAAACCTTCAACAATTAAATCCGTACCGATTAAAAGGTTAGAAATCGTACGTTCTTCGTATACATGCTTAAATTTTCGAATTTCGTCCGTTAAATTTTAAGTTATGATCTTAGTTTATATATGTAATTTTCGAAAATTATAGGTATCATGCTAATATGTTTAGATATCATGTTTATACTATGTTGTGAAGCATGTATATTAATTATATCATGAAATTAAGCATAGTATTAATTTATTCATGTGGACCGAAAACTTAGGGGTTCTATATGTTGTTGATGTTAATTTTTAATTGTTGATTTAAGACTATGATGTATATATTTATGTTTGGCATGAAAAATAAAATTTAACCTATGTTAGGACATAAATGCCGAGAACTATATATGGGTAACAAATTTTAATTGTTTAACTTCTCCACTTTTACATGTATATCTTTTAATTGCTGCAGATTTTATATCAATAAACCTCCCACTAAATATATATATTAGAAATTTTCAAGATATCTTGTGTAAGACATTAATGATTAGGAACCCATTAGTGCGTAAAATAGTATTATAATGTGAAGAGTCTCTAGTGTGTGCAAGAGAGAGAGGGCCGAGATTTGAGTGATATGGGGGGGGAGGGAATATTCAGATTTTTATCCATTCTCCAACACACTCAAACACTTCTACACTCAACACTCTCCATTCTCTCTCAAGCTTTATCTTCTTCCCCCATTTTTCTACAAAAGCCGAAGGCTTCTTCCCCCATCCAAGATTCGAATTTTTCCTTCTCATCTCCATACAACACCTTGGTACCTTGTATATTGCTCCATTTAATCCATACACCAAGGTAGGTGTCGACTAGAGTTGGGATGTTCTTCAAAATTTTTAAAATCTTTCGAAAATGTTACAAGAACATTACATGTGCTCTTGATGCTTTATCTTGAAAGACTTTGTGTATGCATGTTTGTTGATGATAGAACAATATATAGATGCTTGTGTTCTTGTTTTAAATGTCTTGCATGTATGAATAGATTTCGAAAATTTTGAATCTATAAGTATGTGGTGTGTTAAGAGTGTGTAGCATGTTATTTTGAAACTTGGATCATGTTTTAAAAATTTATTCGAACATGTATGAAAAATTATTGAAATGGCCGAGACCTATGAGAGGTTATTTGGACTTGAATCTATGATCTATGATGTTATGTGTGTCTATATCAATTATTTGAAAATTTTAGAAAAATTTATGCTATTTTTTTATAATAGCCGAGACATATGAAAATATATAGGGGGATGTATGATTTTTTTTTTTTACATGCAATGTTATATTATTGATCTATGATGTATTGAGAGTGCATATAAATTATTTGGGAATTTTTAGAAAACTCTTGCTATTTTTTTTATATAATGACCGAGATATATATATATATAGTTATATGGTGATTGATTTTTATTTTGAGACATGCAAATGCATATAATCAATCTATGATTTTATGTGAGTCCATAGCCACTTATTTGAAATTTTTTAGAAAATTCCTATATTTTTTTTTATAACCGTGGGACATATATACATATATGTTGGTATACAAATTTTATTTACTACATGCAATGACATATTAATGATATATGGTGATATATAAACCCATAGTGTTTTATTTGAATTTTTTGAAAAATCCTACATTCTTCCCTTGAAAATACCGTGAGCTATGTATATATATATGTTAGTGTGTAATTTAATTTATAACATGCAATTGTGTTTTAATGATCTACGATATGATTTATACATCCTATGATTTAGTTGTAATTTTTGCAAATCAAATACCCTTTGAAATCAAATAAGCCGTGAGCTACATGCTCAATTATGGTGATGATTCAAATGGTTTTAATGTATTTTATGATGTTATATTGTTACACTATAGTTTATAAGCATGATATGATTGTTGGGAAATTTTATAAAAATGTTTGACATGTATTGTGAAGAAGCCGAGAGCTATGATACCATTTATATGGTATAGAAATGTTATATCATGGATTATATATCATAAATATGATATATACTAATGTTTGGACCTTGTAGTAATTTATTACAATTTTTGGAAAATTTTGGACAATTATTCCAAAAATACCGTGGCCTATAATATTAATAATGTGATGATCGATTGTTGTTTGGTTGATATTATATCTTATTAATGACCATAGTGTATAATAATACACTATATGAAATTAAAAAAAATTGGAAACCATTTGGTAATTTCTAATAATTACCGAGAATTATTAAGGATTTTTGAGGATTTTTAAATCCTTTTTGAATTAAGAGTAATAATAAATTATATGTCTAAATAATATCGTAGACATATTTAGATTTTATAAGAAATTTTTGAAAATATTTAAGTTATAAAAAGTTAAAATAGCCGTGAGCTATTTTTAGATTTGAATAAGGATTTTTAAATCCTTAAATTCATTATTTATAATGAATTATATGTTTAAAAATTATTTTTAAACATATTAATGAGTTTATAAAAAGAAATCAATTGGAAATTGATTTTTGTGAAAATTAGATATTAAAGTATGACTTAGTAATTAAATTACTAAGAAAAGTCAAAATTGTTGACTTTTGAAATCAACGAACGAAATACGTTCGATAAATACGTTAATACGCGTAAGACGTATCAGCTTGCTAATAAAATCACGTTGATACGAAAAGATTTCATGTTTGAAATCGTTAGATCGAAAAACGTGAGAAAACGTTGAACCATTTACCAAAAGGGGTAAAATGATAATTTCGAACATATCTCGTCTCTATTGAAGGACGAGAAATGTTGAACTTAGTATCGTAAAAGCAGTATTGAATTGTTAAGAATTCAATTTATATCGATATAGAATATCGAAGCTTATTATAGACTTTGTAAGTCTCGAAATACGTGAACGACGTACTAAAACATCCTTTTTATATAAAGGTGTGAATGACGCAGCAATTTGGGCGTTGACAAGTAAGCGAGTATTAAAGACGAACAATAGTTTCAGGTGAGCTTTATTTCTAAAACAAAATGTGGCATGACTACTTATTTCAACAAACTTTATTTATGATGCTTATTTCAACTGTTGATTAAAATGTTTACAAGATTACCTGCCAAAAATATTTATGTTTTGTGTATTGTATCCTATCTATGAGATTGATATGAATGATATAAATGTTGTTGGGTAACACCCAACTTATGAATGAAATCGATATCGGATCCTATCTTTGGAAGGACAATACAGCTAGGATTAACGTGTACACTAAGGTATTTGTGTCTTTGTAAGGACAATTCACGGCGGTCACGGCATCGTAGAGGAGGCCTCGCTTCACGACGTTCGACTATGATGTTCTGATGAAATGATGACAAGGATATGGATCATACACACCAAGAAAAATGCTTGGCAAGCAACTTTTATGAGCGATAAAAATGTTTTAGTAAGCACAAGACATTTTCAACTAAAACCCTTGTGTCTTACCATGATGTTGGCAGTGTAATTAAATTATGATAAAATGTTTTCGGCATGAGTCCACTGAGTGCAATTTTGTACTCAGCCCTGCATGTTTGTTTTTAAATGTGCAGGTTGAGCTCGGATGTTGATGATGGAGGAGTGTTGAGGAAGTCCAGTGTCCTTGATGTCTTTGTTAAAACTTGTTAACCTTGAATACATATCGTCATATATGTATTCACACACTTTCTGTCACGCCCCAATTCCCGAGGGAAGGCACGGATGTCGGGGTGTGAATAGGGGTGGGGGTTAAGAAGGGGGATACATATATAATACATAATAAGAAGATGTGACCATGAAATCGGGCAGCATCTCCTCTATAACAATCCTCCAACAGAATAATATCGATATCATAACCTCAGAAAACATGATCTTGGTTTATAATAAGTAATGCAAGGAAGCAAAATAGCATTACACCCTGTTGACTAGACCGGTCAACCACATAGCATGCTCGTATCGAGACTCACAGCAGAATAACATAACAAATCTTGTTCCCAATCAGAAAGCAAATAAGGGACAAGAATACATCAATATCAGAGTACGTATATAACACAACATCGCGGAAGCTTAGCATGAAGAACCCGCAGCTCCACCCCTCAGCGTCGCCCGCCCGACCCTCCTCCATACGTGAAAAGATTTGAAAAGAGTTTGGGGTGAGTACTAGCGCACTCGGTGGGGTTTGATCATAAATCAAAAGAATCATGATGCGTGTTCAGAGCACTTACCTTAGAAGGTTTTAAAACTTAAATCCACTTCTAATGTAATACCCCAGATTTTCATAGCTCTGATTAAGTGCTAAGTACGTAATTAATTAGAAATTAATTACGTGAGTGATTAGGAACAATGCATCCTCAGATATGATTTCATAAGTTTTAACTCAAAGATTTAATTTAGAATTCTCTGAGTTGGTGATTAAATGATAAGTCTTTCGTTATTATTCTAGTTCAACGTTTATTTTAGAAAGAGTAATTATAAAGATTTCAACTTACGAAGAATTTCAATATTATATTTGAATTATCTTGAGTTAATGATTTTAAAAGGATACTTTATATCCTTAAATTATTTTCGAAAATTTATATCTTTGAGAGCGAGTACATAACGTCTCTCATAAATTGGGCCTAGCATTAAAATGAAGAAATAAGCCCAAATGATCATCAAAGCTTATAGAATAAGCTAAAGAGACCATATCTTATGGAATAAGCTAATGGAATTCTCTAGAACTTAGTAGCTTCTTCAAGAAGCCTTTTTTTTAGCTTATCAAAGAAGACTCCTATATATATATGTGTGTTTAGCTTTCAATGGACTTTATTTCTTCCAACCCATTTCTCTCTCTTTTGCTCTCATTTTCGAGAGACACACACCCACACACACACTTAAATTTTCTTCTTCCAAGATCAAGAATCAAGCTTCCAATCCTTTTCAAGTTGATAGATCGACGTCTTAAGAAGGTAAATCACTAACTTTATTCAAGTTTTGAAGAGAAGATCAAAATGAAAACCCACCCCCAAACTCCCATATGTTTCGGCCATTTAGGCCTTTTTCTTACGGGTTTTGTTCTTCGATTTTTAGTTTACATATGCATAGATCTACCTATTAGGAGTGATATTATGTTGAGAAAACAAAGAAAAGTCCCTTTTTAAACCTCATAAGTTTCGGTCCTTTCTAAAGAAAATTGGGGAAAAACGTTGATCTTGTATGATATGTTTTAATTGATGCTAGATCTAGTGTTTATACTTGAATTGTGGGTTAATATGTCTATTTTCAAGAAAATCCCAAACTTTAGTTAAGAACCCTAATTCTTATCTTGAGAATGTGTTGATGATTTCTCAAATTGAGCATGTATCTATGTAATTAGAGACGTTTGAGCATGTTTAGAGTTGATTTCGGAAACAAAAATCGAAACCCCTAATTTTCTAGCCATGACCGAAAACTATGGCCTTGATTTCAAGATGATTTGGTTTTGATTTGTTTAAAATAAGTTAGTATATATGTGATTATACATATATGCTTGTGTTTAGTGAAAGGATTTGGAGTTAAAACCACTCATGCGAAAAACCCTAAATTAGTATGCTTATGGAATATCGAGAACTTATTAGTTTGATTTTATTTGGGTAGTTTGATTTCAAAAGTATGATCTAGTATATGAAATTAGCTTATTTTGATTTATTGAGATTTTCTATGCTTATATGAAAATTTTAGATTTCGTTAGTTTACGTTTTTCAAAGGACTTTGTGATTATAGTTTGATATTTGGAAATTTAATTCAAAGTATAGATTCTCGTGATTTTTTAACTTGATCAAGACTTACTTGATCAAAGTTTTCAAATGAAAAGATTTGAAAGTTAAAGATTTTCTTATATCGATATGGTATCTTTATATATATATAAGGAGTTGAAAAGATTCAAGTTCTTATAAAATACTTTCTTAATAAGTTGAATAGTTTAGTTTTGGATGCATTGACCTAGCAGAGCTTAGCTTAACCTTAGAGTATCGAGAGAGTTTTAGTAGAGGCTCAAGAGTTAGAAACTCTTAGTTCCTCTTTCCCGTATTTATTCATCTTATCTCTTTTTAAAGAGCAAGTGGAAGCGAGATAGAGATCAAGAAAGGAAAAATAGAAAGTCTCGAGTAAGCCGGATCTCCGGTGGGTAAAATCCTTCTTAAAATGAGAAATGATATGCTTTTGCATACAAGATGATATGATATGCATTTTATGTAAAGTTGGTGACTTGCCAAGTTTTTAAGCATGATGCATGATATATGTTGCCTATCTACGAGAGATGGGCGATATCGCCCTATCTTTGGACGATTTGCCGATGAGGGTTTGTGTACAGAGTGATCGTGAGTTAAATGGCCGATCACGGTGTTTGAGAAGAGGCCTACTTCTCAACACTGAAGTGCGTAGATATGGTTTATGAATGAGATTATGTCTGCAGACGCATGTTGAATGTTTCATTATGAATGCGTGAGCATGAAAGCAAGTAAGTTTATTTGTAAGTATGCATGAGTTATTTAGCGAAAACTCACATGTGTTGCATATGTTATGGCAAGTCAATCTTATAGCTCTAAGAGCAATGTTTTAAAATGTTTTCGGCATATACCCACTGAGTGCATCTAGTACTCACGCCCTGCATATATTTCTAAATGTGCAGGATGAGCTTGAGAGGATGCTGGAATCGAATGTTATGCAGAGAAGCTTCTCTAGAGGTTTTGTCTCCTGACAATGTTGTTAAATTTTGGTGTCATGTTTAGTTTGCCCAGAGTCTTGTGTCATCATACATGATTCTCAGCCACACTTCTTGTTGCTGAACTTTGGCCTTTGTTTGTTTTGTGCTTTAAATTGCTCTGATGTCAGTTTCATTTCGTTGTTGAGATTTTGACATCTCTGTTATGATGTCGACTTGCTTCTATGAACAAGGATTTCTTTAGAATGACAAGAATTGGTTGTTGGATCTTATATTGTATAAAATGCTTCTAAGTTATTGATGAGTCATGCTTTCGACCCTAGTTAGTCAAAGATTTTATTTTGGTGAAAGCATGTTTGAGCTCTTACATTCATTGAGAAATTAGTTTAACCTGGGATATCAGACTATTGACGTTCGTCTTTATCCAATTCTTTCCTTCCTTAATCCACGTAACACCTTAATTACGTGATTACGTAACTTGGGGTGTTACAGAATGGTATCAGAGCCGTTTTGAATTCTGAACCTGTGAATCCTTGTAAATCCTTGTGAGTCTTGTGCAGCTTGTGCACCTTGAGCCTGTAAATTCTTTTGAATTGATTATGATTTGAGAATCTGAGTTCATAGAGTTGGTTGTTTGACTCTATTTTGAGAACATGAATTTATAGAGTCAGTTGTTTGACTCTGTTTTGAGAATCTGAGTTATAGAGTCAATTGTTCTTAAGAGAAGCTCAACAATTCGATTCCATCATCTCTAGCTCACCAGGTAAGAGCTTATGATTATGATAATCATATTTTATAATTGAGCATGTGCTTTATGAAAGAATTGAGTTGATGTTGAGTATATGCCATATTAAAAGAATTGCTACATGCAAATGTATGCTTGAAAAAAAAGTTATTGCTTATTGAGCTAAAGTTGAGAGGATATCATGAGAAAAGAAGGCAGAGCAGCACGAGTATGTTTTCTGCAAGTAGTTGACATTCTTTATTCTGGAATGCCAAGGACCGTCCGAACCGCTCGTAAACATATGGCTCGTTTGTCACCATCAGCAAGGATGAGAGTGTGCTTCTATCTGTTATGCGGATGAGCGACTTACTTTGGGTAATTTCTCGCTTAATTTCATCGCTTGAGAGAGGAGGCATCTAAGCACGCGTGTCGGGACTAGATGGAATACTCGATTGATTCGTTTATTGCCCAAGAAGTGGCTTGATTTGGGCTGCTGCTGTAGCTATTAATTACATTGAGTCTGTTTTCATAGCTTCTGAGCAAGCTGATTTTCCCAGACTCCTAGTTACCATCAGTTCTCAGTATTATGTGTACTTGAGCCTTCCTATTGATTCATTTTTCCCCTGTTGTTGATTTTATTCCAGCTGTTCGTCAGCTCCAGTTGGCTGGTGTCCTTTCCTTTCGTTTTGATGATAATAAGGATCTTGAAACCATTGATGTTGATTCTTCTATTCTTGAGTATGACGCCAGTACCTCTACTCTAGAGATAGAGTTATCTTTATTAGATACTCAGTTTTCTATACCGAGTCTGTTGTAAATCCTACACAGTTGATTATTCTTATCTCGATTACCGAGATGTTTCCTATTAACCTAGATTGGTAGGGTCAGCCTTTCACATCTCTTGAGATCTCTATATCGATTAAGTCTATTCCTTTTTCTCATGTTCCAGAGACTTCTTCTTTAGAGGTCCCAGAAGAGACTCAAGCTAGTTCATTGAGGCCTTCAGGTGTCTCAAATTCTTTCATGAATGAACATGAGTTTTACTAGTTGTTGTACGACTGACTCTGACCCCTATATATCGATCAAATGCCTTTTGTGGTGATCACGATATCCTTTATCACGGGTAGTTCCTTGTACTCATTTCCCGAGCGTGCTATTGATCCGCCATCTCTTGAGATTGAGAAAGATGTAAAGATGATAGACTCCAATGAAGTCGTTGATGGCAGTGAAAATGGAGTAGAAGAGATTGAAGAAGGAGATAATGATGATGGCGATGATGTGACCTTTCATGGGCGAGTGAAGCCGAGAATGACAAGAGTGGAAGCTGTCAGTTTGTAGATAGCATGGATGCATATATATATGTATATATGCGTATATATTATATAAACATGTATATATAGACTAGTGATGTCTATAGATATCTTATGATCTGATGGCGTGCTTGAGAAGCCCTATCGGATGTGTTTGCCCAGATACCAAAGCCTCACGATGCACGAAAACCTTGATTTGCAAAGTCCTCCCGACTTTCGTAGATGTCCTCGAAGAGGTAATTTTTCCCTGATATCTATGATCATTCTGCTATCCAGCTGTATTATTTCATGTTATAACCTCGGGATAAGCAATTGTGAAGATCCTTGAGATATGCTGTATTTGGATATTCATTCACAATACGATATGCTACCCAGGAGAAGAAATCTTCAATCAAGAGAAGGAACAAGAAAGTGCAAAATTCTCCTTAAGATTCATCTGCCTTCACCTCCTTAAGCGGATCGTAGAATTACGAGCTTTTTTGCGTCGAGAATCCTCCATCTTACAATGGGTTGATAGACCGGTGATCTTTGAAGAATGAGTTCGCCTTGTAGCGAACTTCAAGTTTTGGAGTGCTCTAATCGAGTGTGTCCTATGCATATCCTTCCGGATAAAGGGTGCAGATTCCTAGTAGGAATCATGTCAGAAAGTTCTTTCTCCTAAGCAATTGGAGAATTTTACGTGCGAACAGTTCAAGGGAGAATTGTATGAAAAGTATATACCTTGAAGTTACCGCAAACAGAAGGAGATTAAATTTACGAACCTGAAGCAGGGCGGAAGACTGTGGCAGAATATGATAGTGAATTCTGCGGTCTAGCCCGTTATGCTCCTTTTAAAGTTGAGACAGATGAGAAAATGACAGAATAATTTCGTGCTAGTTCACGCCAAGAGATCATAATCATTTTGGCAAGCCAACCTCCAACGTCATATGCAGAAACGTTAAATCGTGCATTGGACATGGAGATGGAAATGCTACCAGACAAAGTGATGCTAGATCCAAATCTGGTACCTTTCTAGATTCAAGCCGCCAAGATTACTTCTTACAGATCAGAAGTCAAAAGGAAAAAGACTTAGGAGAATAAGACCTTACCAAACATGAGACGATGGCAGAAGCCGAGTTAGTTATACAGAGACAATCTTTCCCAAGTCAGTCAAGAATGCAGACGTGCCCCAGATGTAACAGTACATTCCGAGTGCGCAGACGGAAATGTGAGTTGTTATGCATGTGGACAAGTGGGCCACTATACAAATCAATGTCCGAGCCGTCAGAAAAAGACAAGTAACGGAGGAAAGCAGGATCATCCGAGACAGACGTAATCAATGACTGTCGTAAGTAGATATCTAAAGTTGCCGTTCCGTCAAGATCGAGATGCCGCTACATCAACCGCAACTGCAACCGCAACCGTCGCTATCGCCGCAATCATCGCCGTCGCCACAGCCGCAACCACCGATACCTCGACCGTACCAACCTTTGTATAAAAACGTATACGCTCTCTCTTACAAGCAACCTGAGAAGAACGTCAGCAACTTGACAAGTATGGGTACATTGAAAGGTGTACCTATCAAAATCCTTTTGATCTGAGAGCTTCAGATTCTTCTATTTCAGCATCATGTGTAGATGTTCTTAAGCTCAACAGCGAACGTGCCGCACAAGAGTTTAATGTGCTTACCCCGTTGGGTGGAGCTATCGTTATTATGCATGTGTGTCCTAACCTAGATTTCGAACTAGGATCCCTTAAGCTTAGAGCGAGATCGCTGCAGCTGTTACATATGAAGGACGTGGATCTTATATTAGGAATGGATTGGTTGACAGAGCATTATGGATCGATATGATGCGAGCAAAGAGAAATAGCATTTCATCCACCAGGAAGAGAACCTACCTGTTTTTATGGTATTGAGAAGAGAAGAAGTCATGTTCCTATGAATTCAGCCTTACAAGCCGAAAAGCTGATGAAGAACGAGGAAGCTTGTGCTTACCTTGTATTTCTGAATGTCGATGTCAAGTCCAAGAAGAAGGTAGAAGATCTAACTGTGGTTAAAGAATTTCAGGATGTTTTCCTGAAACATTACCAGGGCTACCTTCGGACAGACAATTAGAGTTTTTCCATCGAGTCAGAACCAGGATCAGTACCTGTTTCAAAAGCATGTTATAGAACGGCCCCAAAAGAATTTCAGGAGTTAAAGATCCAATGCAAAAGCTTTTGGACCTAGGTTTTACTCGACCTAGTGTATCTCCTTGGGGAGCGCCAGTTTTATTTGTCAAAAAGAAGGATGAAACTCTAAGGATGTACAGAGAGTTGAACAAGTTAACCTTGAAGAATAGGTATCCTTTACCCAGGATCGATGACTTGTTCGATCAGCTGAAAGGTGCCAGTGTTTTCTCAAAGATTGACCTGAAGTCAGGATATCATCAATCAGAGATTCGTCAGAAGGACATAAGCAAGACTGCTTTTCGAACGCGGTATGGCCACTACGAGTTCGTAGTAATGCCATTTGGCTTGACAAATAAACCAACTGTGTATATGGATTTGATGAATTATGTTTTCCACAATTATCTCGATAAATTTGTTTTGATATTTATCGATAATATTCTCGTGTACTCGAAGAACGAGTAAGAACACGAAGAACAGTTAAGAACCGTTCTACAGACGTCAAGAATAGAACAAATGGTTGCTAAGATTAGCAAAAGTGAGTTTAGCTAAGGAAAGCGAATTTCCTCAGACATATATTTTCAATAGAAGGAATCAGAGTTGACCCCGCTAGAGTTCAAGCGGTACACTATTGGAAATCGCCGACGACACAGACAAAGATTCGAAGATTCTTGGGCTTAGCAGGATATTACCGAAGGTTCATAGAAGGATTCTCCAAGATTGCGAGACCTATGACTCAATACCTTCAAAAGGGAATTAAATCCCCAATGGACCCAAGGATGTGAAGAAAGTTTTCAAGAGTTAAAGAACAGATTGACTACAGTGCCAGTTTTGGCAATACTAGAATCAGACAAAGGGTATACTCTGTATACCGATGCATCAAAGAGTGGACTGAAATTTGTCCTGATGCAAAAAGCAAGAATGATAGCTTTTGCTTCACGACAGTTGAAACCTCACGAGCCTATATATCCTACACACGATCTAGATTTGGCAGCTGTTATTCATGCTCTGAAGAATTTGGGGACTTCTTTTGTACGGATCCAAGTATGCGATCCTTATTGATCACAAGAGCTTGAAGTATTTCTTGAGCGAAAGATTAGAACATCGCCAAAGAAGATGGGTTGAGTTGATAAAAGATTATGATTATGATATCAAGTATCTCCCCTAGAAAAGCGAATGTTGTCGCTGATGCTTTGAGTAGAAAAAGCCCAAATCCAGCTAGGATTCGTCCTTACTCAACGAGAGGAGTTGATCAAGGAGTCTGAAAGGATGAGTTTTCAAGTGGTGTTACCACCTGAATCTACAAAAGAGACTATAGCCGCTATTGTCGTACCCCGATTTGAGAACAAGAATTGTGAAAGCTCAAAGACAAGATCAATAGATAGAAAAGCTATGAGTTTAGATCAAACAGAAAAGTACGAAGAATATCATGAAGCTGGGGATAACGCAATTATGTTAAGCAATAGAATTTGCGTACCAAATGATAAAGATTTAAAGAACGAGATTATGAGTGAAGCTCATAACACGCCCTACGCCGCACATCTAGGAAGCATAAAGATGTATCAAGATCTCAAGCAGAGGTTTGTGTAGGTAGGAATGAAGCGAGATATAACCTCGTTTGTTGATCGATGTTTAGCATGTCAACAAGATAAAGCTTTATGCCAGTAGCATGGTAGATTGCAACCCTTTGGAGAATTCTCGGTGAAATTGGATCACATAGCCATGGATTTGAAATTTGGTTACCCAAATCAAAGCATGGTATCTGACCATTTGGGTGATAATCGATCGACTCCCAAAGCGTGTTCATTTTATCGATCTCTATTATGTGTGAAGCTAACAAGTTAGCTCGGATATCGTTCGAGAGATAATGCGTTTGCGTAGAGTACCCGCCTTAATCACCTCGCACGAGACTCAAGTTTACATCTCGTTTTGGACAAGTTTCGACAAGAGATGGGTACAAGATTGAATTCAAATTACAACGTTTCATCCGCAAACATATGGTCAATGCGAAGGACCATTTAGGCGCTAGAAGATATGATCGAGCGATAGTATTAGATCGAGGAGATCAATGGGAGCGATTTTTACCATTGATTGAATTCGCATACAACAGTTACCAAGCAACGATTGATAAGGCGCTCTATGAAGCCCTTTATAGTAGAAAGTGTAAATCACCGCCTTGATAAGACGAAGTCGGAAAAAGAAAAGTGCTTGGACCAGAAGCAACTGAAGAAATGGTCGTAATCGTATGACAAATAAAGAAAAGAATCCAAGAAGCTCAAGATCGTCAAAGTCCTAGCGGATAAAAGGCGTGCGGAGCTAAACTTGAATTGAAGATAAAGTATTCTTGAAAGTATCTCCTTCCAAAGAAATACATCGCTTGAAAATCAAAGGAAAGCTCGAACCAAAATTTCCTTGGACCGTACGAGATTTTAAAGAAGATTAGGCGATTACCTCTGGATCGACATTGCCTCCAAGTTTTGGCAATATCCACATGTGTCCCATGTGTCACAGTTATGAAGATATGTGTTTGATCCAAAACACATCGATATCAAGAGAATATTGTTCGAGAACAAAATCTAAGCTACGAAGAAAAGCCATCGAGCATCTTAGATCAAAAGAAGAAGAACTAAGGAATGAATCAATTCCTTTAGCTAGAATCGATAGAAGCATCATGGTTTAGAACAAGCGACATGAGAACAAGAAGATTAGAGAGAAATAAGTACCACGAGCTTTTGCAAGGTACTAAATTCGAGGACGAAATTTTGTGAGGGGTGAGAATGTAATACCCAGTTTTCGTAGCTCGATTAAGCGCTAAGTAACGTAATTAATTAGAAATTAATTACGTGGTGACTAGGAACAATGCATCCTCGGATATGATTTCATAAGTTTTAACTCAAAGATTTAATTTAGAATTCTGATTGGTGATTAAATGATAAGTCTTTCTGTTATTATTCTAGTTCAACGTTTATTTTAGAAAGAGTAATTATAAAGATTTCAACTTACGGTAATTTCAATTTTATATTTGAATTATCTTGAGTTAATGATTTTAAAAGGATACTTTATATCCTTAAATTATTTTCAAAAATTTATATCTTTGAGGCGAGTACATAACGTCTCTCATAAATTGGGCTAGCATTAAAATGAAGAAATAAGCCCAATGATCATCAAAGCTTATAGAATAAGCTAAAGAGACCATATCTTATGGAATAAGCTAATGGAATTCTCTAGAACTTAGTAGCTTCTTCAAGAAGCCTTTTTAACTTATCGAAGACTCCTATATATATATGTGTGTTTAGCTTTCAATGGACTTTATTTCTTCCAACCCATTTCTCTCTTTTGCTCTCATTTTAGAGACACACCCACACACACACTTAAATTTTCTTCTTCCATGATCAAGAATCAAGCTTCCAATCCTTTTCAAGTTGATAGATCGGCGTCTTAAGAAGGTAAATCACTAACTTTATTCAAGTTTTGAGCGAAGATCAAAATGAAAACCAACCCCAAACTCCCATATGTTTCGGCCATTTAGGCCTTTTTCTTACGGGTTTTGTTCTTGATTTTTAGTTTACATATGCATAGATCTACCTATTAGGAGTGATATTATGTTGAGAAAACAAAGAAAAGTCCCTTTTAAACCTCATCGGTTTGGTCCTTTCTAAAGAAAATTGGGGAAAACGTTGATCTTGTATGATATGTTTTAATTGATGCTAGATCTAGTGTTTATACTTGAATTGTGGGTTAATATGTCTATTTTCAAGAAAATCCCAAACTTTAGTTAAGAACCCTAATTCTTATCTTGAGAATGTGTTGATGATTTCTCAAATTGAGCATGTATCTATGTAATTAGAGACGTTTGAGCTTGTTTAGAGATGATTTCGGAAACAAAAATCGAAACCCCTAATTTTCTAGCCATGATCGAAAACTATGGCCTTGATTTCAAGATGATTTGGTTTTGATTTGTTTAAAATAAGTTAGATGTCACGCCCCCACTCCGGATAACCCGGTCTAGAGGGTGACTAATACTAGGAATAGTATTATAGGACAAATTGACCAAGATAAGTGGTCACATTGGTTATAAACAAGCATGCATAATATGGCATAAGATATTATCCCAATAATTGAAAGGTTTAGGCCATCGGACCCAAAGATTAAACCGTGATCGATGAACCTCAATAGTAATGACGATGAGACATAATGTTTAAGAGTTTAGAGTTTAGCAATGAAAGTGTGTGAATACATATGTGACGATATGTATTGGCAAAACCAAATCTAAATAAGCGATCGAGGACCTTTGGACTCCTCAACTGACCTCCATCATCACCATCGAGCTCAACACGCACATTTAAAACAAACATGCGGGGCTAAGTACAAAAATTGCACTCGGTGGACTCATGCCGAAAACATTTGATGGTATTTAAATTCTGTTGCCAAAATCGAGTAAGTCGCGAGGGTTTTAGTTAAAATGCCTTGGCTTACCAAATCATTCGGTCAGTAAACATAGCTCGCCGAGCATTTTCTTGGTGTGTATGGTCCATATCTCATAGTCTGATACATAATAATAATAAATAATAAGCGTCGAGAGGAGGCCTCCCATCTACGACGCCGTGATCGACCGTAATCCCCACAAAGACACGGTCACTCTCTGCAAGCATATGTTAACACATCGTATAGTTCCGACCTTCACGCCAATCTAGCGGTGCATTTATCATCCGCACGGGACCCGACATTAAAAGGTTGGGTGCTACCACAACAATTGATATAATAGTTCCAACCATCTCCACAGCCCTACCGGGCATAACAGATAGGATCCATACACAAAACAAAATATTTTTGGCGTGTAATGCGATAAAACATTTGATAATGATTGTAGATAAGTCTTGTAAATAAACTCATTTGGTATGTGAGAAAGTCACATTTTTTTGAAGATAAAAGCCCACATTAGTGAGGTAAGAAAAGAGCCCACCGGACTATGGTTCGTTGTAAAAGTCCCAGTTCGATCGTTCGTCAAAATCCCGTCATTGCGTTTGCGTCACACTTCTACGGCGAGGCTTTAAGACGTCGCTCAAGTCTCGAGACTTTCAAAAGCTAAGATAAACTTGATATTTCATATCGATGTGAGTTAATTCCTCAAATGACTTGATATGCTTTCAAATCGTTATTTAATTGAATTGTTCTCGTTCTTCGAGATCGTTCGACTATTTCGGTTTAACGCCTACGCTTAAGCGTTTTAACGTATGAGCACGTTTCTCGATATAAGGTTTCATTTGTGAAATCCTTTCTTGCTAATAATTATTATACTCAATTAGCACATCTTACGCGCATCGGCGTATTTATCGAGCGATAATCGCGTCGTTTGACTTTAAAAGTCGGCGAAGTCGACACGGTCGACAAAGTCGGCGATTTTGACTTTCAAATAGTAATTTCTTACTATTTCATTTTATAAATCGAATTTGATCGATTTGAAAGCGTAAAGTCTAACTCTCGATTTATCACGTAAATCGAGGACTTTATAAATAATTTCGCATTTATTAAACCTTTTAATAATTAGAAAAGCGTATTTTCGATTTTAAAGCGTTAACAACCTAACGTTTGTCTTAAACATAGTAAACTATGTTTATAAAATTTTATAATTCAATTATGTCCGAATTTAAATAGACATATATTTCATTAATAAAGCTGAATTAAAAGGATTTTAAAACCACTTTTAATTATCAAAATTACGATAATTGACTTAAAAATACTAAATGACTTTTGAAATTTTTCTAAATTAATATAGTGTATTATTATACACTATGGTCCAGAATATAATTTATAAGATCCATATGATATTGTTTGTCATTTATTAGTATATTTACATATATATACATTTCGGTAATTCCATATAATATGGAATAATTATCCAAAAATTTCCAAAATTAATATACACATAGTATAATATCCCAACATCAATATATATCATTAATATAACCTATAGTCCATCTTAAGCATTCATTCCACAATATATAGCAATATTCACGGTAATTTCGATTTAATTACCCAATAATCATCAAACAATTTCTAAAAATTCTAATTAAATCACAACATGATTAAACATTATATTATAACATTGTAACATCACAATATCAACCAAACCAATTGAAATCATGACCATATGGAGCATATATGCTCTCGGCTTTTTTTGATTAAATTTTGGTATTTGGTTTTCAAAATTTCCAACAATTATATACTATGTTTATATACTATAGTATAACAATATAACATCATTTAATAATCAAAACCAATTGAATCATCACCTTGAAGAGCTTTGAAGCTCACGGTTTATTTGAAATTCAATGGGCATTTGATTTCCAAAAATTCTAATAATTATACACTATGTTTATACATCATAATACAACATTATAACATTAAAACATTCATCAAAACCAAATTAAATCATCACCATACTTAGGCTCAAGGCCTTCGGTTTTTTTGATTTAATTTTGGTAATTGATTTCCAAAAATTCCAACAAAATCACATATCGCATAATTAATATACTAAAGTATTAATATACTATTGTATGATCAAAATAAAAATTATACATCAACACATACAACCTTGAAGCTCTCGGCATTTTCAAATAAATTTGCATATGTTTCCCAAAAATTCTAAATAAATCATATAACAAATAAACAATACATTAAAGCATTAATATGTTATCACAAGCTTAAAATAAAAATTATACACCAAGGTATGGTACACACATGCTCTCGGTTTTAATGAAATAAATAGCTAGGGTTTTTCCAAAAATTTTAAATAACATACTATAGTCTTAAATCATAACATAGATCAAGAATCCATCATCAAAATAACTCAAAAACAATCGGTCATCATGTACCCATTTTATAAAGTTTTCGAACATTTTTTTAAATATGTTCAAAGTTTCGAAAACACAATATATATACTAGATCCATTCCTAAAAATTCAATACACAACATCTATGTTCATTCTAGCATATATTCCCACATATCTTTGAAATAAAATCATCAAGCCAATATATCTCATGCTCAAGAACATTAAAACACATATGTATACACATGAATATGCTCGACATTTTCGAACAATTGGGAGAGGAAAGTCGAAGCTTGGTCCATGTTTTACCTTTGGATATGGTATTGATTCAAAGAAATAATGCTAGGGTATCCAACCTTGGGTGGATGGAGGAGAAGGAATGAAAAGAAGAAGGAAGAAAATAGAGAGAAGCTCTCGAAAATTTACGGAATGGAGAGGGTGCTCATTGTTCCGGTTTTAGAGAAGGTGGAGTGTTTTGGTGTGTTCAAAATGTGGGAGAAGTAGAATGAATGAATGAAGGTGAGGTTCTCCCATGTATATCTATCCTCTCTCTCACTCGGTCACCTTTCTCACACACCTCACCAATAGGATAAATGCTGAGAAAAAAAATGATGAGAGTGTAGTTATCATTGAGCTAGGTTCAAAGGGTGTCCATGTATTGGGTAGGAAAAAAAGGTGCACATCATTGTGCATGGGGAAGGGTAGAATCGGCGCATGTAGGGGTGTTTAGGGCTGATTTTATTTTTATTCTATCCCAATACAATGTATTAATCATAGTATAGGTCATAGATATATAATACATGTCATTAAAATAATTAAATCACAACCTATACACATTTTCAAAAATACCGATAATGAATAGAAAAATAGGAATAAAAATACAAATTACACCTATTATTGATACTCATGCCCAATTCGATCAAAATATACATATATACATCATAATATATGATTTAGATATTAAATATTAGCATAGGATAAAATTATAGCATTAATTTATGCATATGAAACCCTAATTTCAAGAATTAGGTTTCGAAAATTATAAATATATGCTATCGAGTTTTAATGATCCAAAAACTGTTTTCATAGCTTAATAATACTCATATATATCATAACATATAGTTTAGATACCATATGATAATTTAATGGTGTCATTTCATGTGAAAAACCAAAGTTTATAAACTTAGGGTTTTGAAAATTTCAATACCAAAATATCGAATTTAATAACTAAAATTCGATTTTAATAATTAATAATACTGGAATTATATAAAATAATAATAGGAAATTAATTATTATAATTTACGAGCATTAAACTCATTTTATAAAACGTCTCAGGCGTTGGCGTTAACGTCTCAAAACGTTCAAAATCGACTCATCTCAAAATGGTCGTAGTAAGCTCGTACTTACTTTATAAATATATTCCTTTTAACAAGGAATTACGATGGAAATTAATTCCAAGCTTTACAGCTCAGAGATTTCCATAAAAGCTGACGTTCGATACGCGTTCGACGTTAAAATAATACTGTCGTATCATTTCATAAATTTCATTTCCATAATTCACAATCCTTAGTGAATTATAAAAAGAATTCGCTATAGCGATATCGTATCGAAATCATAATATTCGATGTCGTCAAGATTATATACGACAAAACCCTAATTACGGGTTTAGAATACCGTAATCGTACGTTCGTTTCTTTGGAATATTACATTATATATGTGATTATACATATATGCTTGTGTTTGGTGAAAGGATTTGGAGTTAAAACCAACTCATGCGAAAAAACCCTAAATTAGTATGCTTATGGAATATCAAGAACTTATTAGTTTGATTTTATTTGGGTAGTTTGATTTCAAAAGTATGATCTAGTATATGAAATTAGCTTATTTAGATTTATTGAGATTTTTCTATGCTTATATGAAAATTTAGATTTCGTTAGTTCACGTTTTCAAAGGACTTTGTGATTATAGTTTGATATTTGGAAATTTAATTCAAAGTATAGATTCTCGTGATTTTGTAACTTGATCGAGACTTACTTGATCGAAGTTTTCAAATGAAAAGATTTTAAAGTTAAAGATTTTCTTATATCGATATGGTATCCTTATATATATATAAGGAGTTGAAAAGATTGAGTTCTTATAAAATACTTTCTTAATAAGTTGAATAGTTTAGTTTTGGATGCATTGACCTAGCAGAGCTTAGCTTAACCTTAGAGTATCGAGAGAATTTTAGTAGAGGCTCAAGAGTTAGAAACTCTTAGTTCATCTTTCCCGTATTTATTCCTCTTATCTCTTTTTAAGGAGCAAGTGGAAGCGAGATAGAGATCAAGAAAGGAAAAACATAAAGTCTCGAGTAAGCCAGATCTCCAGGTGGGTAAAATCCTTCTTAAAAATGAGAAATGATATGCTTTTGCATACAAGATGATATGATATGCATTTTATGTAAAGTTGGTGACTTGCCAAGTTTTTAAGCATGATGCATGATATATGTTGCCTATCTACGAGAGATGGACAATAATGCCCTATCTCGGACGATTTGCCGATGAGGGTTTGTGTACCAGAGTGATCGTGAGCTAAATGGCCGATCACGGTGTTTGAGAAGGAGGCCTACTTCTCAACACAAGAGTGCGTAGATATGGTTTATGAATGAGATTATGTCTGCAGACGCATGTTGAATGTTGCATTATGAATGCATGAGCATGAAAGCAAGTAAGTTTATTTGTAAGTATGCATGTGTTATTTAGCGAAAACTCACGTGTGTTGCATATGTTATGGCAAGTCAATCTTATAGCTCTAAGAGCAATGTTTTAAAATATTTTCGGCATATACCCACTGAGTGCATCTAGTACTCACGCCCTGCATATATTTCTAAATGTGCAGGATGAGCTTGAGAGGATGCTGGAATCGAATGTTATGTAGAGAAGCTTCTCTAGAGGTTTTGTCTCCTGACAATGTTGTTAAATTGTGGTGTCATGTTTAGTTTGCCCAGAGTCTTGTGTCATCATACATGATTCTCAGCCACACTTCTTGTTGCTGAACTTTGGCCTTTGTTTGTTTTGTGCTTTAAATTGCTCTGATGTAAGTTTCATTTCGTTGTTGAGATTTTGACATCTCTGTTATGATGTCGACTTGCTTCTATGAACAAGGATTTCTTTAGAATGACCAGAATTGGTTGTTGGATCTAATATTGTATAAAATGCTTCTAAGTTATTGATGAGTCATGCATTCGACCCTAGTTAGTCAAAGATTTTATTTTGGTGAAAGCATGTTTGAGCTCTTACATTCATTGAGAAATTAGTTTAACCTGGGATATCAGACTATTGACATTCGTCTTTATCCAATTCTTTCCTTCCTTAATCCACGTAACACCTTAATTACGTGATTACGTAAGTCGGGGTGTTACATCTAAGTAAGCAAAAATAGATTTTTCATTTTTTCGATACCTGATCCGTTATTACTGTTACTCCCATCACAGAACCATGAACCACGGCTCGGAACGTATCCTGCCATTCCATCACATCTCATTCATTCGGCCCGAAACATATCCAGTCAGCCCATCACATTTCATTCATTCGGCCCGGAACATATCCAGTCAGCCCACGCCCGGAACGTATCCAGCCGGCTATCTCGGTGTGGACTTGTGGTCAAATCCCATCGAACCATAACCACCTCATTACCATTTCGTGTGGACTTAGGGGTCCATCCTTCGAACTATAACCACGTGTTGGGGTCTATCCTTCACGATCAATACTCAAGATGGTGATCAACCCACCGAATAGAGATCCGTGCACAACCATGATAGAACCATATCTTGGATCAGAGAACAGTAATAATTTCACAAAAACATTTTACGGCGTACATGTTTTATTTTGAAATATCAGAGTAAATAACTCAAAATAAGCATATATAACCCAACCTGAACAGACGAAAACGTCAACCGGGAGATATCTACGGATCCGATGACTTCACCGATTGCACTGGTAGGTACCTGGTAACAAGACGGAATAACTTTTGGGGTCACTTCCCACAAAGCAAAGCAACATCGTGATCCAAACGAAGATCGTAGCAAAATTAGGGTTTCGACTTTCTGAACCCACATTTGGCACTCTCCGGGTTTTCAAATCAACTCGATGCGAAGGAAATATATTCAGGCATCAAGACCTATAATAGGGTACTTTCAAAATATGCGTGCATGCAAGTTGACTCAAATCTTAGCGGTGAAGAAGCTTCAAAATCGATGCTTATCCTCGGATCTAGGATAAACCATCCAAAATCGATGCATGAAAATGGAAACATAAGCAATATGCATAACGAAGAACATGGAATGACAAACTACGTTTAAAATGGATAACCGGGCATGTCTTCCTTTAGAAAACTCAAGCAACGGAAAACATCCCGACATGCGTAAACGCTAAAAGCAGAAAAATGGAATCGGTACTTTAGTAGAATGCATAGCCGGAACTCAAAACCTAAAGGACCCGTAGCTAAAGGTGGCCGTCGGCCACCAAATCGGCGGCCAACAGCCACCCGGCGGCGGCGGCGGCGGCGGTTCGGCGGAGGTTCGGCCAAATTGGCGGCCTCGGCCGCTTTCCCATCCCGTCCGTCCCTTTAGTTTCGAGTTCTATGCTATACGATCTACTAAAATGCGGAATCAAAACAAGAAAAGGACAAAAATAGAAAACGGGCTGCGGGGAGGTTGATCGGCGGTGGTGGCTCGGCGGTATGAATGGCGCCGCCGAGCCTCCGGCTCGATCCCTACTCCTCCAGCTCCGCAGCGTGCACAGGGCTGCTCGGCTCTTCCGTAAACACGAGAGATGAAGGAAAATGAGCGTTGAAACTAAAGGCCCTAGCCTCCTATTTATAGGAAAAGCGGTGGGGTCGCATACTGCTGTAAGCGGCCTTTTTCGAAAACACAAAAGCGACACAACTTTGCAAACGGACTCAAATTTTGCAAACTTGGTACCCATGGACACGAAATAAAATACGGACACAACGACTATAAACAAGATATGCTTTTAAAGACCGATGAAAAGTCCGGTTTTCGATAACTTCCTGAGTGCCAAACCTTCATGGGTGGTCGAAAACGCATACTTAGTGTCTATGAATTGGTCATAAGACACTCTTCACAATGCCCGAGGTTTCATGACGGTCGATCACCGAAACAAAAGTCAACCTTTGACCTTTTCTCGAAAAGCGTGCCATGCAAAGCGAAGCTTAGAAAAGGCGGGTATTACATCCTTCCTCCTTAGAAAAATTTCTTCCCAGAAATTTCCAACACATGGAGAAAACAACTCGTGGTCTTGGTGTTCAACCAAAAGTATACTTTCAATCGACTCGCAATCGCATTGAGGTGTTATAGTAGGAAAGCTAACCCTAGTCGCCTCTCAAGGAAAACTTAACAGGCCTAATGTTCGTGTTGCTCCTGTAAAGCGATTAAATCCTAAACACTCTAATACCAAAAAGGGGTTTTGAAACATACGAGGAATCAAACACGAGAATTAAACAGAGAACCTAAGTCAGGGTTGTCAATCCCGAGCTAAAATACGAAAACAAAAGATCTAAACTAGAGGTTGTCAAACCCTAGATGATTAACTACCAAACACAGGAACAGGAAATAAATCAAAAACAATTAAACTAGATCTTCAAACAAGGATCAATGAAATTCAACAAAGAATGATTAAACATGAATTTGAAGTTCAACACCACTTGCATAGAATTCAGATTATTAACCCACAAACAAGAACTAATCAAGAACCGAATCAAGACAGAGATTAATCGAAACCAGAACGAATCAATATGCAAACAAATGATCAAGAACAATTGGAACAAAAACTGATCTATAACTTTCAATCCAAAACCAAGATTACACAATAGATTGCAAGAGGAATCCGTAAATAAAACACTGACTTGCTGGAATTCATAAACAAAATGAGTACCAATGTAAAGTAATGTCTGAATTGGAAATCGTCAAGAACAACGACACAAGCAATGGAATGAAAACAGAAAAAAATACGAAAGTCTCGACTCGAAAATAACCTAAAATAGGCTATATATAGAAGGCAACCGAGCCGGCTGGAAAAGATCGCACAGAGGGCGAGGCGCAGCGCTGGGAGGGAGTGCGCGAGGCGCGGCGAGGCGAGGCGCGCTGGCGAGGCGAGGCGGCGGCGAAGCGAAAGGCCTCCGAGCGCCACAGAAATTGGGAACGCGCGCCGGAGTGAGCCGGCGCTCATATGGCGGGTGAGCCTGGCGAGGCGCGGGCGAGGCGCGCTGGCGGGCGCGCGGCGGGCGCAAGGCGAGCCAGCGCTCACCCGAGCGCTGAGGGAAATTGGGAACGCGCGCCGGAGTGAGCCGGCGCTCGAGAGCGCGCGAAGCGAGGGCTGGCGCGCGGCTTGGCGGCGGGCGTGCGCGGGCGGCGCGCGCGGCGCGGCGTGCGCTGGCGCGTGCGCTGGGCGCGGCGCGGGGGCGCGTGCTGGCGCCGCCATGCGACCGGTCGGCGCGATTAACAATTGCTTGCTCTCCTTCGTCCGAACTCCGAAATAGGATCCGCCGCTTATAAACTCCTATCGCTATGCTCTTCATTACACCTGATCCTTGAAGATAGCTTTCATCCTATTTAATGCCGATTTTCTGCAAAACATTGAAACGAACCAAGTAAGTCCGAAACGATAAATAATAATTGAACTAACGGCATAAATGTGATAAACTAATGAAGACAACATGCAAAACAATACCAAGAATCAGCATGATTCATACCAAACAACTCCCCACACTTATCCATTTGCTTGTCCTCAAGCAAAGTCTATAATAACAAGAGTAGAAAAATAACTCATGCAACTTTAACTCTTAATCCAATCAATCAAACCTCTATTTGAAATTCCCCCAACATGATGAATACGTAATCAAGTTAATGCGAAACAAATCTAAGATTGTGAGAAAGTCAAATAAACAATAGGATCATTTTTGCTCAGACCCAACTCTCCGTCAGGGGTGAATTAACTAAAATGGTTACCTTTAGCAACAAGTTCCTTTTGAGAACACAAAGAAAATATTAATGATTTTGGAACAATGTTCGAAAGGTGAAGTCTCGATAAACTCGAGTCTCCTATCGTGGTTTCCCATGCCCATTTCTCAATTTACGAGAAAGAGGGGCAGAATTCCATCCTCCATTTATATAATCTCAACAATAAACATGGAAAGTCTTAACAGATTTTGGAACAATGGTCGAAAGGTGAATTCTCGATGAACTCGAGTCTCCTATCGTGGTTTCCCATGCCCATTTCTCAATTTACGAGAAAGAGGGACAGAATCCCATCCTCCATTTCAACAATCTCACATAAAAATACATATATATTTTTATTTTTTTTTTTTTTTTTTTTTTTTTTTTTTTTTTTTATTTTTTTTTTAGAAACAAGTATATAGGTAACCACATTGTTAACACTCCCCCTAACATTAGTCGGACAAATCACATCAATAACCCTTGATTTAAGATCAATTTCACAACCCCGTCAATTCACATTGCTCTTCAAAACGTAACAACAATATAAACGGAACACATCAAGGTTCGACCAATACCACGTAGTTCGTGCACAAATCACAATCCTAACTTATTCAGATAGACAAAAACTTGAGCTCAAGAAACCAAAGTAAGCATAGATCCATGGGGTCAATCATGCACATAACCCGAGCACAACATATACAACAAATCATCAACAACTCCCCCCCACACATAGATGAGCACTGTCCCCAGAGCTCAAAACATGAACAACAAAATAAAGCCAAAAGAGAACGAGACTTTCGATAACACCGAGAGAAAAGGAGGTCGGGCGGACATCGAGTTCCAAAGAGAATCTCGCAAAGAAACACACCACAAAAGGAAAACAACGAACCACCGAATAAGGACGAGAGCAAAAGAAATAAGGAAATATATATATACTCCAACAAAGGAAGCTTCACCGTTGGTCCGGCGGTGGAGGTGGTGGTGGAGAGGTGTGTGGGATAGGGACCAGGCCCCATCGGGCTTGAAGGTCGCCCAAATGTCGCCATGGGAGTCTCAGACGCGGTAAACATCTTGACGGAAATCCCCAAACGCCGTGAAGATTGATCAAGGCGTTGAGTGGCGATTTTGAGCGCCAAGACACCGATATACTCAAGACGGAACTCTCCGAAACCCGGGTCAAGATTGGTCGAACTCGTGAATTGTCGACCCATTTGCCGCCGATACCTCTCAAAGTTCTCGATTCCGTGAGGAGCTAAAGTCCCCAAACCGCCGTGGAAGTGGCTGCTGAAACCGCCAAAATCGAATCAAATGAGCCCTAAGACCACCAAGGCGCGCCTGGGGACCGATGGGAGTAGGGGTAAGCAAGGAGGGTGTGACATTGGGTGCCGCTTGTCCTTCTTCGGTGGCCTCGATCATCGTGGGAATCTTCATCCATTGGGTAGTTGTCCGACAATAGACCCGGATGGTCGGTTCGCTTGAATGTGATATACTGAACAAGACGCCGTGCTTCATAAGGAAGCAATGTTCTCGGTCAAGCAATCAACCGAAATCACCGAAAGTGATGGGAGATGCTCAATAACGCGGAGCCCGAAAAGGTATATCATCTCTAGTCACTCCCACAAAGTATTTGGCAAGTATAAAAGGGTATTGGCTCAAGGAGAGTTTGGCCTACGGTTCCGCCTCATATACTCAAATCGCCGCCATAAGAACGGTGTCGCATGCATCTTCTTATTATTCACAAAGACACCACAAGAAGAAAAGCTCTATAGCACTCACTTTATTGGCTTGCTCTTTCCCCGTAAGGTTGAATGCTAGGAACTTATGAGCGATAACCAAAGTGGTCTTGAATAAAGGCACTAGAAGTGCTCGCCGATGACCAATTGTCAAACCGTTAAAATTTTCCATGTCTCACCCATAGGAAATCCTCGTACATCGTAAAAGCCACTACTATGAAAACCCAAGATCTCACGCAGAACCTTAAGTGTAACGGCAAATCTATTCTCCCCAACCGACGTAACGCAGACTTGAAATCTTCACGGTCTCGAGTGACACACAAAATTCCAAGCAAAGGCTTAAACCATCTTCGGTTCCCTAGTTGCCAAACCAAGGCACCCACAATTTCAAATATCTTTTAATGATCCATCAACACCCAATGAAGCTAAAATATCCCAATCAAATGAACGTGGGTGACCGATATCTTCGAACGAATAACGGAGTAAAAGATACCTTCGGGGCGTTAAAATCGCGAATGGGGCATCAGTAGTTCGCCAGAGATCTTCGGGTTGTTCACCCGATCCCGAAGCACCTTCGTCAGTTCTTGCTCGTTTCGCCAAAGAGGCGAGAGGGTTTTTTGTGCGAACCATGCTTCGGAAATGTCCGGAAGGAGCTCGGAGCTAGGAGAACAGGCTGGGTGTGCAGGGTAGTGGGCTGGCTGGGCGTTCGAGTGTGCTTGCTGTTCGGAGGGGCGTGCGCGTAGGCGCGCGAGAGAGAGCGCGCGAGAGGGGGCGAGCTCGGCAGGTGAGCCGGCGCTGGGAATGAGCGCCGGCTGAAGAGACGGGACGGATGGCGAGCGCGCTGTGGTGGCGGGCGGAAGGACGAGGCGAGGTAGCTCGACAGGTGAGCCGGCGCTGGGAATGCGCGCCGGCTGAGGAGACGGGCGGTGCGAAAGTTGTCGGGCGTGGAACGAACGCGCGCACAAGCAAGCGGGCGGACGGTAAACGCCGGATCTGGGTGAAAGGGCTGAGCTGGAGCGGGCGCGGTGGATACGCGCCGGCTGAGGAGCGCTCGGGGTCGCTGAGACGGCGCGCGCGTTGGGTGAGGCGGGCGGACGGGCGAACGCCGGTTGAGCGGAGTGAGAGAGCGAGCAGGGCGAGCGCTGAGGGGCGAGACGGAGGCTGGGCGCTCGCTTGATGAGCGCCGGTTGAGGGGCGAGGCGTGGCTGGACGGACGGCGACGGGGGAGCTTGTTGGGAAGAAAGAGGCGACGAGGCGCGGCGCTGAGGGAGGAATAATGAATGAACCAAAAATAGGGCAAAAGCCCTAATATATGGCCGGTTTACTGAGCGCCGGTTCTTCCTTTTTTTTTTTTTTTTTTTTTTTTTATAGAAAAACCGAGCCGGTTGTGTTTGAACTCGCCGAGGGGCCTCTCTCAGAGGTTGAGCGCCCGCTTGGTATGAGCTTAAGCTGAAGAAACATTCTGCCCAACTTTTGAACGCCAGTTCACATTGAACGCCGGATGCAAAATGTTACTGCCCAAATTTTGAACGCTGGTTCATATAGAACGCCGGATGAGAAAAGCTACTGACCAAATCTTGAACGCTGGTTCAGATTGAGCGCCAGCTGAAAATGGTTTCTGTATTCTTTCTGAACGCTGGTTCAGATTGAGCGCCAACTGTGAACGGCTTCAGATTACTTTCAACACCGACAACTTTGAACGCCATCTTTGAAGGGCAAATATACCTCTTTTAAAACGCCAATCTCCACTATATAACAGCTGCATAAATAGGGAGAGAAAGATCAGGGTAACAAAACCAGATAAATCAAAGGATAAAAGAAAAGAACAAGAAAGACAAGAAAACTGTGGGTAAACTCCCACGTAGTACTCGCTTAACGTCGTGAGCCCGACATAATTCGATCAAAGATATTGGGGACCGACGAGCACAACGCCTCCACTTCTTCCGACTCCTCACGATCAAAGTACGGCTTGACTCACGACCGCTCACAAGAATGATCCGCTTGTTTTGGGTCGCAAAGAAACCGCCCATGGAAAACACCTCCTCAACGAAAAGGGCCACTCCACCGGAGTTGAGCTCGAAAAAGTTTCACGAGACCGAAATAACAAGACCTTCATTCCCTGCCTCAACTCTTTTCGACTATTCTCCGATCATGAATCCTCTTGACTTTGTCCTTGTAAATGCGGGCGTTTCATATGCTTCGTCCAAGTTCTTCGAGTTCGGTGATCCGAGAGCTCTCCCTCGCCGCTTCGTGATGTCAAGATTCATGGCCTTAATCGCCTGTAATGCTCGTGCTCGATCTCAACGGGTAGATGGCACGCTTTTCCGTGATACAAGCCGATAGGGCTCATCCCCAAAATGCTCTTGAAAGCGCTCGGTATGCCCAAAGTGCAAGATTCACTTCATTGACCGGCCCTTCCGGATGGTTGGACCGCCTTCTCAAGAACACCCTCGATCCGCTTGTTGCTTGTCTCACCGTCTCAAGTCCGTGGATGATATGGCGTGGAAACCTTGTGGGTGATGCCATTCTTCCATAAGCTTTTGAACAACTTATTACAAAAATGTGCTCCCCATCACTTATGATCGCCTGGGAAACCCAAACCGCAGAGAATGTTCTCCGCACAAACTTCAAGACAACATTAGATCACTAGTCCTCGTGGGAATTGCTTCACCCACTGGACACATAATCTACAAGAAGCAAGATATATTCAAAACCATTAGATTGGGAAAAGGCCCCATGAAATCAATACCCCAAACGCCGAAAATTTCAACTACTGTGATATTGTTCGTGGGCATCTCATTTCTCCTCCCCACATTCCCAACTCGCTGGCATCCGTCACATGAAAGGTAGAAGGAGTGGGGCCCCTGAAAAGAGTCGGCCGTAAGAGACCACTGCAAAGACTTGAAAGTCGTCTTTCGTCCACCAAAATGTCCCCGCAGTGGGCTTCATGACACAACTTAAGGACTGACTTTGCTCCTCATCGTGGATGCATCTTCTAACCACCTCGTCCTTCCCGAGTTTGAAAAGGTATGGATCATCCCAAAAGTAATTCCCGTGATACACTAAAAATCTCTTCCTTTCTTGGGAAGTTAAATCAGTCTCAAGGAGCCACAAACCAAGTAATTAACAATATCAAGATACCAAGGTGATGAATTGATTTCCAAAGCATGCTCAAAAGGATAAGACTCAAGAAGACTCTCTTGTGCGTGTAAAACAAAAGGACTCAAGACGAGATAAATGGTCACCACACCATTGTCACTACCCTTCCTATCTATAATTTCTAGATCAAATTCTTGCGTAAGAAGGACCCAACTAATTAATCTAGGTTTAGCCTGTGATTTAGTCAATGATATCTTAAAGCAAAGATGATCATCGTGAACGATTACCTTAGAACCAATGATATAAGCACGAAACTTATCCAAAGCAAAGATAACAGCAAAAAGCTCTTTTTCAGTAGTAGTGTAATTCACTTGAGCAGAACTTAAAGTTAAGCTAGCGTAATAAATCACACGTAACATTTTATCCACACGTTGACCTAATACAGCTCCCACAGCCACATTGCTAGCATCACACATTATTTCAAAGGGTAGTGACCAATTTGGGGCAACAACAACAGGGGCAGTAGTCAATTTCTCCTTAAGTAAATTGAAAGCATGCAAACATTTCTCATCAAACTTGAATAGAACATCTTGAGCAAGAAGATGGCATAAAGGTTGGCTAATCTTAGAGAAGTCTTTAATAAACCTACGGTAAAACCCGCATGTCCTAAAAACTTCTAATCCCTTAATATCAACGGTGGAGGTAATTTCAATTACATCCACCTTAGCCTTGTCAACCTCAATCCCATTCTTAGACACAATATGTCCCAATACAATCCCACTCTTAACCATAAAGTGACTCTTTTCCCAACTAAGAGTGAGATTGCTTCCACACAACGCTTCAACACACGATCAATCTTATCTAGGCAATCATGAAAGAAGATCCGAAAATCGAAAAGTCATCCATGAATACTCGAGGAAATCTCCAATCATCTCGGAGAAGATTGACATCATGCATCATTGAAGGTGCCCTGCATTGCACAGACAGCCAAAAGGCATCCGCCGGTAAGCATATGTCCCAAAGGGACTTGTAAACGCCTGCCTCGCTTGATCCTCCCGAGCAATTGCAACCGATAATAGCCGATAATCCATCAAGAAAATGTAAATATTCATGTCCAAGCTAATCTATCAAGCATTTGATCTATAAAAGGAGAGGAAATGGTCCTTTTCGTCATGCATTCAACTTCGGTAGTCGATGCACATACGCCACCGTAGTAGCCCTTGTAGGTACCATCTCCCTTTCTCGTTTCTCCACCACCGTGATGCCTCCTTCTTGGGCACCACATGTATCGGGCTAACCCACTCGCTATCCGAGATTGGGTAGATTAGCCCTCCATCAAAAGCTTCAAGACCTCCTTCTTCACAACTTCACCGAGGATCGGGTTCACCGCCTGGCATCAATCATCGGTTTAACTCCATCCTCAAGCGTGATACGATGCATGCATGTTGTCGGATCGATCCCCTTAATGTCGGCAAGACTCACCCAAATGCCGCCTTATTCCTCTTCGTAACCGAAAATGCTTCTTCTTCATCATCGAAAGCTCAGAGGAGATTATTACGGCTTTTCATTTCCTCCTCCGTGAAGACATACTTCAAGTGCTTCGCATTCCTTCATTTCTAGAGTGGGCTTGGGCATACTAGCAACTTCACTTGCCCACTCTTCCTCGTCACCGATCCTCGCAAAAACTTCCTCGAGGCTATGTTCCCGCAACAACACATTCTCGCCAAGGGATCAATAGCATCAATGAAAGCACAATCATCAATTGAATTAATGTAAGGAAACATCACATCGTCCCTAACGAAAAAGACATTGCTTCACCAAGCACAATCATTTTAAAGTGCCACTCTTAACATCGACAGTGTATTGGTTGTGGCCATGAATGGCCTCCCAATAACAAGGTGTGCTCCTTTCCATCTCTCTAACCTCACCAATTTCTAACACAACAAAATCAATGTGAACTATCAACCCACCTACCTTAACTAAAATATCCTCAATAATACCCTTCGGATATCCGACTTGACCTATCTCGCTAGTTGTAGACACATGCGAGTGGGTTTAAGTTCGCCTAATTCTAATTGTTTAAAAATCGAATAAGGCATCAAATTTATCCCGCCCCCAAATCAAGCATGCCAAGCCTCCTTACCATTACCTAGAGCAATTTTAATTATAAACTACCGGGTCCCGGAGTTTGGGAGGTAATCGATGTCGCAGGATGGAATTTGCCACCGGAGACCACGACTTTCTCATATTCTCCAAACTTCCTTTTCTTTGAAGCCCTCCTTGAAAAATTTGACGATGTCGGCACATTTCGACACGCCCAAAAGAGGTAAATTGACATTCACCTTGGAAAGGAGTTTGTAGAACTCGTTAAACCGCCGATCTTGTTTCTCATTTCTTAGCCAAATGGAAAGGTATCGGAGGAGTGTAAGGCTTTGTCGCCTTTATGCAATCGGACCTCAAGATCCTTCTTAGTTTCTACATCTTGAGAATTCACCGCTTATCGGATTTCTCCCCACCTCATTCTCAATCACACGACCACCCTCAAAATCAGAATCGCTGGGCTTGATGGGGTTGGCTAGGAGCTTGCCCACCGTTTCTTTGCCGCAGAGCTCGCTCAGCAGGCCGCAACCGCCCATTTCGCCTCCAAACGCTTGTTTGTGGATTCTGGGCATCCATCCTTGGGCGAAAGCATCCATTCTTTGGGCCATCGCATCCTCAAATGCTGGTCTCGAGGTGGCGGCGGAGGTGCTCACGATATCACTGGCCGCCGCGGGTATTGCCGATGCGAGAACCGCCGCGGGGGGGTCATGTGGGTATTGCCTCGTCCGAAATTGCCGTGGTCAGCCGAGGTCTTCGAACGGGGCGCCTGATTAGAACTTTGCCCTCGACTCGATTTCTCCATCCCACGTTAGGTCGATTCCTCCACCCCGAGCCAAATCAAGGTCGATTAGACTCGAATCGCTGTCTGGTTGGAATCCTTGCATGGCATAGCTTCGTCGCCCTCAAGAGTCGGCTCCCCATCCTAGGGCACGATCAACGTTATGCCCGGTTTCATTGCAAATTCCACATGGCTCTAAGAAATCCTCGGCCGGTTTGGTTGATCGGGCTTCTCAATTTCAGCTCTCAGACTCCCTCATCAACTCACCACTTGTTTAGTCATGTCGTGAAGGGTTCACGGCATGAGCCTTGCTCTCCCACCCCGATCGACTTCATAGAAGTAGCAGCCATGGCTTCAAAAATGTCGACGATATCCATCGCCGCCCTAGAACCGATGTCTCCTCCCGCCGCCGTTGTCCACCATGTATTGAAACTATGGGTCAATCCATCATAGAAGAATTGATACAAAATTTCGCCGTGCAAGGCATGATGAGGACACTTTGCAACAAGTCCCCGAACTGCTCCCAAGCTTCATGGAATGGCTCGTCACCGTTTGATTGAAAGTCATGATCCGAGACCTCAACTCGACTCTTCTTGTTCGGTAGTACTGTCATGAACTTGTCTACCACGGCTGCCCAGCCTCGCAGAGAGTTGGCAGGGAGAGCCAGAAACCAAGACTTTGCTCTATCTTTTAGGGTGTACGGGAAACACCGCATCTTCAACTGATCTTCATTTAGTCCTCCCAGCGGGAAGGACTGCAAAACCGAGCAAAACTCTCTTATAAAACCCAAAGCATCCTCACTAGCAAGCCCATGGAAAGTAGGCATGAGTGAGAAATGGTTCGGTTTCAACTCATAATCTCGGGCTGCCGGTCCAAGAACAATTGGGGACGTAGCTGCCCCAATCACCGGCCTATAAAAATCACGCAGAGCACGTGCATTCTCACCCATCTCTCAACGGGAGTATCTTCAACAATAGGTCGATCCGTGATAAACTGCGCTCGATTGCTCACCACTCGTAAGTGGTATTGAAACTCCTCCAGCCCGGAAAAGTGACCTTTAGTTCTTCGAACGTGGTCCAACGGGTAGCAAAATGTCTATTTAGATCATGCGCGACCTAGCATACAAAACACTCAAACAAGAAAAGATCACACGCAATCGGAGAATAACAAAATAAAACGAAAGAAACACGGAAAACAATCAACACAAACAATACGCTTAAAGTTTTTCAAGAACGGCGCCAAAATTTGTTCAACCAAAAGTATACTTTCAATTGACTCGCAATCGTACGAGGTGTTATAGTAGGGAAAGCTAACCCTAGTCGTCTCTCAAGGAAAACTTAACAGGGCCTAATGTTCGTGTTGCTCACAGAAAGCGATTAAATCCTAAACACTCTAATACCAAAAAGGGGTTTTGAAACATACGAGGAATCAAACACGAGAATTAAACAGCGAACCTAAGTCAGGGTTGTCAATCCCGAGCTAAAATACGAAAACAAAAGATCTAAACTAGAGGTTGTCAAACCCTAGATGATTAACTACCAAACACAGGAACAGGAAATAAATCAAAAACAATTAAACTAGATCTTCAAACAAGGATCAATGAAATTCAACAAAGAATGATTAAACATGAATTTGAAGTTCAACACCACTTGCATAGAATTCAGATTATTAACCCACAAACAAGAACTAATCAAGAACCGAATCAAGACAGAGATTAATCAAACCGTAATCTAATCAATATGCAAACAAATGATCAAGAACAATTGAACAAAACTGATCTATAACTTTCAATCCAAAACCAAGATTACACAATAGATTGCAAGAGGAATCAGAATAAAACACCGACTTGCCGGAATTCATAAACAAAATGAGTACCAATGTAAAGTAATGTCTCGAATTGAAATCGTCAAGAACAGCTCACAGCGCAATGGAATGAAAATGTAAAAATACGTAAAGTCTCGACTTCAAAATAACCTAAAATAGGCTATATATAGAAGGCAACCGAGCCGGTTGAAAAGATCGCGCAGAGGGGGCGAGGCGGCGCTGCGGAGAGCGGCGAGGCGCTGGCGAGGCGAGGCGCTGGCGAGGCGAGGCAGGCGCTGGCGTAGCGAAGGCCACTCCGAGCGCCACAGAAATTGGGAACGCGCGCCGAGTGAGCCGCGCTCATATGGCGGGTGAGCTGGCGAGGCGCGCGGGCGAGGCGCGCGGGCGCGCGCGGGCGGCGCGCGGGCGAGCCGGGCGCTCACCCGAGCGCGAGGGAATTGGGAACGCGCGCGGAGTGAGCCGGGCGTCAGAGTGCGCGCGAAGCGAGGGCGGCGCGCTGGCGCGCGGCGCGTGCAGGCGTGCGTGCGGCGCGGCGTGGCGTGGGCGCGTGCGCGCTGCGCTGGGCTGGGCGGCGGGGCGCTGGCGCCGCCATGCGACCGGTCGTGGCGCGATTCAACAATTGCTTGCTCTCCTTCGTCCAACTCCAAATAGGATCCGCCGCTTATAAACTCCTATCGCTATGCTCTTCATTACACCTGATCCTGAAGATAGCTTTCATCCTATTTAATGCCGATTTTCTGCAAAACATTGAAACGAACCAAGTAAGTCCGAAACGATAAATAATAATTGAACTAACGGCATAAATGTGATAAACTAATGAAGACAACATGCAAACAATACCAAGAATCAGCATGATTCATACCAAACACTCCCAGGCGGCAAAGCTAACCTATAGGCAACGGGCCTATTCTCTCAAGAACTTCGAAGGTCCAACGAACTCCGGTCGGTAATCTTACCCCGCTTCCCAAAACGAACGACTCCTCTCGTGGGAAACCTTAAGGAAAACGCGATCTCCGATCATGAATCGAAGATCCAGACGACGCTTGTCCGCATAGGGACTTCTACCGTCCCCGAGCTTCCTCGATCCTTCGCTGATCTCGATCGACAACCTCGACCGCCTCACGAACCATCTCGGTCCTAACATCTTTCTCTCGCCCACTTCGTCCCAATAAAGTGGCGATCGACACTTTCTTCCGCATAACGCTCATAGGGAACCATTCCTATGGTGGCCTCGATAATCGTTGTTATAGGCAAACTCCACCAAAGGTAGTATCTTCCCACTTCTCCTTTATCGCCACGATCGCCGCAGCATGTCTTCCAAGACCGAATCGTTTCTTTCCGATCGATCGTCCGCTTGAGGATGTCTTCTTGGTCCCCATGGCTTCCTCGCATTCTCCAAAACCTTGACGACAACCTCGGTCACGATCCGACGAATCGACATCGGCACACCATGTAACCATACGATCTTTCCGACGAAAGTCGAGCAAGCTTATCTAACCCGCACGTCATCCGAATCGGTAAGAAATGAGTGATTTCGCTACCATCGACGACAACCCATATAGCGGTGTTTCTCTCACGACCTTTGGAAAACTCACCCCAAAATCCATACCGATATGATCTCATTTCCACTCGATTGGTAGCGGTCAGAACAAACCCGACGGACGTTGTGTACAGACTTTCACTTGCCGACAAGCCAAACAACGCTCCACAAACGCTGTTATATCCTTTTTCATCCCTTCCCACCAAAAGTCCTCTTAAGGTCTCTCAGACATTTTGGTGCTTCCCGACGAAAGCAAGATACGGTGCCTCATGAGCTTCACTCATGATTTTATCTCTCAATTCCCTATCGAGTGGCACACATAACCTTCCTGGAATAGTAGCGCTGTCCTTCGCTCGTGAAACCCTTGCTATCTTCTAGCCTTGCTTTCAAACGCATCTTCTCCAGAATTCGCCTCCTCGCCAAGACTCACGATGGCTTCTCATCGACCCATCCTTATGCCGTGGAAACAAACTTCCACTCCTTCTGCTGCTCGAAAACAACTTCTCTCGAGACAACGATAGTTGCCCCTGTGCTTTTCCAACCAATCCATGCCAAAGATGACATCAAAATCTTCCATTCCGGACGACATGCACGACAGCGCCTTCGCTCACGTATTTCTACCTCCCGGTTCGGCAAATCTCTTTCGCTTTAGCACTTCGACGGGATGCTAATTTGTGGTACTGTGATTTCTTGGGTACCAAACCCAACCTCTCACACGCGATTCTCGAAATGAAAGAATGTGAGGCTCTCGTGACGAACAAAGCGAAAACGGTATATCACTCATACGGATTATACCGCGAGATTTCGGAGCTTGAGTCGCCTCGCTGTTGATTCAAGGCGTGACACCCTGCTTGTCTGCGTGGCCTTTGGTTTGTCGGGCCAGGTGACCTCCGCCGTTGTTTGTCCTTGGTGGAGCCTCGATTCGCCTTCATGAGTCGATGCCGCATCGCTGGCCCTCCTAACTGACAATCTCGAGCGTGAATGTCCGCACTTTTACAACGATAACACTCGTGCTACTGCTCGCAGACTCGCCGAATGATTCCTTGGCATTTCGCACAAAGGTTTTTCCACACCGCCGCACGGGTTGGAAATTCCTTCCCAAGGTCGCTTTTCTCACTGAATGCCTTGATTCCTGGAATCACCGACCGCCTGCCCTTCGAACACCGATCGCCTTCCTCGATCTTCCCATTTCTCTTACTCTTCCTCCGCCACCGGCTGTCCGGTGGCATCGTTTTTCCCCGTAACATCGACTCAATGTTTAAAGCCCTTGTTCAAGGATCGCGATATGTCGATCTCCCCGATCGACGAGCGAAATTCGATCTCCGTCGGAGTCCTCTCGAACTCGCTCGCCTGCAGCCTCGGGTCACTCGTGCACGTAGTATAACGTGATGTATTTATCAACGAGCGATCGATTTTTGCGGACCGCCCTTCTCCTCGATGAAGATTCCGTAACTCGTTGCTTTCTCTCGCCTCGTAAACGCCGTGCACGCATTTTTCCATGAGTTCTTCCTCGAAATCTTCCCATGTATACCTTCCCCACCGCCCCGGTGTTAGAGTCCTTCTCACGATTCCCACCGTAAATCGCCTCATCTGTTAGCCGAAAGATCGCGCATCAGCTTTTCTCGCTTCTTCACCGATGTATTCAAGATCCTTTCGTGGATCGATCCAGCCTGCCGATCGGTTCGGGCCGAGTCCGTCGAATGTAGGGGATTCGCCACGAAAACTCTCGATCACATGCCACTGAACCAAAGGTGGTTCCTCGGCTTCTTCCACGTTATTATTTCTCTCGTTCCTTGTTCTCAACATTCTGTACCGATATTTGAAACATTAGAAACGCTTTCGCCTAGATAACCGGGTATCATCGCATAACATATATCATCATCCATAACCACATATCACATATACCACATATCACGCACGGCCACATATAATCATGCAATCCTCGTTAACATATCATCGCTATGCATTTCACATAACATTATCATCACACATCACATAGATCATATATCATCACGGCATAGCTCATATCACATATAAGCATCAAACATAAACATCCCGCATAGACAAAGATTAGTATCAAGAATATTCAAGGTCCATGAAGGATCACAAAATACAAGATCAAGGTATGTCACCAAAAGGTCGATATGAGCAAAAGAATCGACTGCTATCACAAAAGATGCCGCCTGCCCATGCTTCTAGCAGATCAGGATCACACTGCACACACCGACTACCTAGATCTCTCGCCCTCCATATCCGCCCACTACTGCTCGTCCCCGCCGGTCCATTCTCGCTTCTCCTCATCCTCTCTTCCTTCCTATCGTGGCTCAATTGGGCCGCCGCCTCTAAAAGCGATCCCGCATGGAAGCAAGCCTCTCGTGGATATGATCCCATCCAAGCCGTGCCTCGATCGCCGAAAGTGTCGTGAAAGCCGTTCGAGTCCTCGCTCGCGCTGCCCTTCCTCAACACGCCCGACCCATCGTAGTCATCGCTATCCGATCACCGGTCCTCCGAGTCCTCACCGCCCTCCCTCATTCTCCTCCGGCTTCCTCCTCCTGAGTCTCCTTCCCCGACGCCAACCGACAGCCGCGGCCTCAAAATTTCGATCCCGGCCTCTTTCCCGCATCGCCGGATGGACAATCTCTCTCACCCGGAGGTTCCCCGCCAAAATCGCTCCTCGGTCCGTCTGAAAGTGAGGATCGAGATGGAGGTGTAGTGATCGTGTATCCTCGATGCACCGGTGATCGCTCGAGCGATGGTCGCTTCCCAAAGGCTCTTCGGGAACATCATCCCTATCATCAACTGGATCGGTCCTCGAACATGCCTTGCTATCACATCGCCCTCGATGGTATACTCGATGATCGGTCCATCGCTCCATACTCGAGCAGCGAACTCTGAAATCCAAGGTAAGGTGTCTCGTGATAGATCCCATCTCGAACATCACGTATCCTCGCCGCCCACGGCCGCCAACTCTGGTAGCCTCTCCACAACCGATAGTAAGCCTCATACTCGATATTTTCCCACTATCTCGGATCTTTCTCCATAATCCAACAAATCTCCCTGTAAATACTCCCCAACGGCTCATGGATATTCCCTCGCACATTCCCCGAACTTACTTGATCCGCTCATCCATCCTGTGGATCTTAACCAACGTTGTCTGCCATCAATATCCATAAACCTACATGTTATTTTATCAACATAACAACAAATATTCACGCTTCTTTTCTCGCCCCTAATATCCGGGTAATCATGTCTCAAACACATGTTCATTTCAATACATATCAATATCAATATCAATATCGATATTTATCATATTAATCACGTAAGCAAACACAGATTTACTTACAAGTACTGCTTATCAAAATAAACAAGATTTTCAATCAACAATACATCGCTATGTAAACACATAGACTTACATCAACCATACGTGATCACATTAATCACATCATATCATATAAATGATTTTCATATCATACCACACACGCCTTTTGTTCCATCAACAATCACTTCCACATCCACATCACCATCCAACCACATCTCATCCACATCACGCTTACTTCACGAACTCTTACCATGCCAAAGCACATGAAACCAAGATCACATCAAGATCACGTAACCACATAAAGCATCAAGAATAAACACATACATCATCCCCTTTTAAAGGAGGCGGATCGACATGAATGAGGGTAGTCAGACTGATAAACAGCTTTAGAAGAACAAGTTCTAAACACTCAATTTCAAGAACGCATATGATATAAAGCAAACAAACCGCTTGATATCAAACAATATGATACATACCCAAAGCCGTAAAAATCGCCTCGATACGATCGGTATCGGATAAGAAAGAATAGATGTCGGGCCAAGAACCTTTATACGTGCAATCATCCCCCAATTCAGGGGAAGGCACGGATCTTGGGGTGTGATTAGGGGTGGGGTTAAGAGCGGGGAAGAATGGGAATACATATAACATACCGATAAGAAGATGTGACCATGAAATCGGCGACATCTCATAACTAGGACATATCACGAAGGGGAGGGTGCACAAACAATCCACCAACGAATAATATCGTTATCATAACCTCGAAAAACATGATCTCGGTTTATTATAAGTAATGCGAGGCAAAATAGCATTACATCATGTAACTAGACGATCGACCACAGTAGCATGCTCGTATCGAGACTCACGGGACATAACATAATAAATCTTGTTCCCAATCGAGAGAAGCAAATGGGACAAGAATACATAATTATCGATGCGTATATAACACAACATCGGAAGCATAGCCAGAACCATAGCTCGGCCCCGTCGCCCGTCCGAGCCTCTCTCCGTTTGTGAAAAGATTTGAAAAAGAGTTTGGGGTGAGTACTAGGCCTCGGTGGGGTTTTATCATAAAACAAAGAATCACGAGGCCGTGTTTAGAGCACTTACCTTAGAAGGTTTTAAAGCGTAAATCCACTTCTAAGTAAGCAAAATAGATTTTCATTTTCGATAGCGATGCATTCTTGTTACTCCCATCAAGAACCATGAACCACGGCTCGAGCGTATCCCGACCATCACATGACATTCATTCGACGGAACATATCCGGTCGTTCGCCGGGCGTATCCGTAGTGCTAACTCGGTGTGGACTTGAGGGTGAAATCCGTCGAACCATAACCACCTCATTACCATTTCGTGTGGACTTAGGGGTCTATCCCGGAACCATAACCACGTGTGTTCGGCCAAATTGTTCTTTTCGATCGCTACGCAATGATACGAGGTCCTTATAGAGCGGTAAGGTCGACCAGTCGAATCTCGAGGAAGGCTTAAGGGCTACGGTTTTATGTCGAACAGAGCGAAAAGAAAAACTAACGTCTAACATAAAGGGGCTGTCACGGAAGGACGGAAGCGAGAAATAAAATAAAGCGAGGAAGCGGATGCACTTGAACAACAATAGGATTGAGGATACGGTGGAGCGGTGTTCTAGGGTTCGAATCTATCCTCACATCAATGAATCGAGGACCGCACAGTACCAAAACACCCACGCCTCGCCCAAGCGGTCGACAAACTAATCTCTCGATTACGTCGGCGTTAGATTCGAACTTAATGATAGGGGATCTCGATCAACCACCATCAACTACGAAGGATATTTTATTGCAAGACACACGTCAAAAACCTAACCACATATATCATTTATTGACAACAAACTAATCTCTCGATCACCATTGTCGAACTTATATTTAATATAAATGCTCCAGCTATCTTTATAATCAAACATAAGCATCTGATCAACCCTACACTATTCTTTCGAACACCATGCATGAAGATCATAAAATAAACAATTTATACGGATGAGAATGCTAAATCATCAATTCGATAATCACAATGCAAGGCGAGACAATCAAACATATATTTCCAGACAATTCGTAATTTATCTCATGATGAAAATTACTCCAATCTCAATTACATAGACATAATCAAAATCGGGAAAACTTACAACCATTCATGAACAAATTAGTCTTCCAAAATCCGGAATCGTACAATCCTAATTGTTAATCCAAGTACAAAATAATTAAAAGGAAAAGAAAAGGAAAAGAAAGGAAAAAGCGAAAGGAATCGCGTGCGTGAGAAAAATAAGAATGAGGCTTAGGGTTTCGGTAAAAAAATAGTATTTATAGAAATTCACTCGGCGCGAGGCCTTGGCTTTGGCGGCGAGTTCTGGTGAGCGGACCTCGACAACCCGAGCGGGCCGCAAAGCTCTGAGTCACGTCAGGCCATTTGAGATTGCGGCGCCGGACGGAGGCGAAGCAGAGGAGGTGGAGATGGCTGGGCGATGAAAGCGTCTTGTTGGGAGGCATCCGGCGTGGGAGCCTGGGTAACCCAGCGCCGGGTGAAAACAAATGCCATAGAAACGCATGGAGGTCTTAACGTGCGCTGGCGCGTTCCGGCGCCGGACGCGCGCGCGCGTGCGCGTGCGTCTTGGACCGCCGTTCGCTCCGTTCTCTCGTCCGAACTCCGAATTACGATCCGTTTGCGCCTATGGACTCCTATCGAGATTCTCTTCAATATAGGATAGATCTTGGAAGCTCCATTTCATCCTATTAAATGTCATTTTTCTACAAAACATCGAAACAAACGAAATAAGTCCAATTCGATAAATACTAATCAAACCAACGACATAAATAGGACAAACCACGGAAGCGACATGCATAAACATTTGAAAAATCGCACAAAATCATACTAAACAACTCCTCCACACTTAAACCTTTGCTTGTCCTCAAGCAAACATTATCATCACGACGAGAAAAGAAATCGAAAACATAAATTGAATGGATAAAACATGACTTCACATCATCCTAGAAATTCTAAACTAATACATTTCTCAACATGATAATAAATTAATAATTAATAGAGTATGAGGCTTAATCCAAGCAAATCATAAATCGATATACATGTATTTAATAATCGAATAATTGACTCGTATAAACACCTTGCATAAAATATCTCATTTCACATACACAACTTCGATACGGATGTGATGACTCGAGGAGGATTATAGGACAATATTCATTAAGTCGAACCTTTGAGTTGAAAACTTCGAGTATCTAATGTGGTTTTCCATACTCATCCTTTTGAGCTTCCATTCGAGAAGCAACATGGAGCCGAGAGAGTAGAGCCCTTATTCACCTTAAGCTCAGCTTATTGACCATCAACAAATTATTCCAACTCACTTTTTATAACAATCTTTTCATATTTTCATAATAATTTTTTTTTTTTTTTTGAGATAATACCTTGAGGCCGTATAAATAGGAGCGACAATCAACTACACATATCACTCATCAGATTTACTTGACGTGCCCACTAGATCAATCATCAACAATTATTATGCAGTCACGATAAAATTACTAGAAATCGTTCGGGCGTGCATCCAATCAAATCATGCTCACTCAACTCTGCTCATTACTGAGCGATAAAGCTACTCAAATCGAACAAAAGGTATAAAATGGAGACGACACGCGAACAAGCGCCAAGTCACATGCAAACACACAAAGGCGGCAAGCACGCCTCCACCTTGACAAAAGCCATAAAGGTAAAATGTGAAGTTAACTCCACGAAATTGGAAAAGCATGTCGGCGAGTGCGGCGGTGACATCGTCCGATGTGAGTGTTCATACTATCCTCTACCACATTCTCATCTCACTTATTAAAACCAAAAGAAAAGAAAAGAAACCAAGCGAAACAAGAAAACTCGTGGGTTTCCCACGTGGCGCTCGTTTCAATGGCACGAGCTCGCGAATGAAAAACGGACTATCCATGTCCCGCTGCGAATACCATCTCAACGAGCATCGGTTGTAACAGGTAAGCCTGAAGGGCAGTTAAGGTAGAAATAATGAATTAATTAAGTTCAAATCGAACATCTTATTCTCAGAAAAATAGATAACTTGACTCAAAGCCTATACTTTGGAGAATAAGGATGTTGAAAAATTATAAATGCTACGATCGTATGTCTCTTCCGTCTTCATTGGATCGGAAGATATCGTTTGTTCACACTTAGTCTCGGCTTGATGAATCCTCGATCTTCACTTTCATCAACTTCCTTATTCTCTCAACCGTCATCATCATAGACTATGATAGAAGAGTTTGCTCAATTGTCTCGCATCTCATCACACTGGTTGTGGACCAATTCTTCCTTATCAGGGTTAAGCAATGACTTGAGTCTCTAGCGTCGATAGGTGTTTCCAACATTCGAACCGCGTTGACTCATTGTATGAAAGGCGTCGAGTGTCTTCAATGTCGGCTTCACGTGACTCGCCGAATAAAGCTTAATGATTCATCAATGTCGGCTTAGGTGACTCACTGAATGAAAGCGCAATGACTCGCCGATATGAACTGGCTTCAGGTTGACTTGCAGAATGAAAACCTTCATGAATCCTCGATGTCGACTTTTGTTGGAAGAAGAGGTCGACTATATGCGAACTACGGGATGCCTCGGTAGGGATCATAGCGATGCTCAGCTGACGTGGTATCCTCAAAATAGTGAATTGGGCTCCTTAAAAGAATTTGCTCGACGACTTCCTCCTCGGCTGTTTGACCATATTCGTATCGCGGTAGCCTGCATTACTGACACCAGCTACAAAACAAGATCCGCCGGTTGGAGAAAAAGAAACAAAGAAAAGAAAGAAAGAAATAAAAAGAAGCACGGGAGAAAGCAGAAAAACAAGCGACACAAAATCAAAACTAAAGCTGACAGGCGCAAAATTTTTGACCAAATTGTTCTTTTCGATCTTCGCAATATACGAGGTCCTTATAGAGCGGTAAGGTCGACCAGTCGAATCTCTCGGGAAACCTTGAGGGCTACGGTTTTATTCAAACAAGCGAAAAAGAAAAACTAACGTCTCAACATAAAGGGGCTGTCACGGAAAGGCGGCGAGGAAATAAAATAAAGCGGATGCTTGAACAACAATAGATTGGGATACGGGTGGAGGCGGTGTTCAGGGTTCGAATCTATCACAATCAGATGAATCGAGGACCCGCGCTGACACTAAAACACCCGCCTCTCACCAAGCGGTCGACACTAACTAATCTCTCGATTACGTCGGCGTTAGATTCGAACTTAATGATAGGGGATCTCGATCAACCAACCATCAACTACGAAGGATATTTTATTGCAAGACCTGCGATGCAAAACCCTAACCACACTATATCATTTATTGACAACAAACTAATCTCTCGATCCTTTCATTGTCAAACTTATATTTAATATAAATCTGCTCCATATCTTTATAATCAAACATAAGCATACAATCAGACCTACACTATTCTTTCGAACACCATGCATGAAGATCATAAAATAAACAATTTATCGGATGAGATATGCAAATCATCAATTGATAATCACAATGCGAGGCGAGAACAATCAAACATATATTTCCCAACAATTCATAATTTATCTCATGATGAAAATTACTCAATCTCAATTATATAGAGCATAATCAAAATCGGGAAAACTTCACCATTCAGAGACAAATTAGTCTTCCAAAATCGGAATCGTACAATCTAATTGTTAATCCAGTACAAAATAATTAAAAGGAAAGAAAAGGAAAGAAAGGAAAAAGCGAAAGGAATCGCGTGCGTGAGAGAAAATAAGAATGAGGCTTAGGGTTTCGGTAAAAAAAATAGTATTTATGCAAATTCCTCGTGGGGCAGCCTTGGCCTTGAGGGCGAGCGAACGACCTCGGCAACCCAGCGTCGACGCGCAAAGCTCTGCACGTCAGCGCCGCGGAGATTAGCGCCCAGACGGAGGCGAAGCATGCGGGAGGTGGAGATGGGCGGGCGATGAAGCGTCTTGTTGAGGAGGCATCAGCGTGGGCAACCCGGCGCCGGGTGGGAACCAAATGCCATAGGAAGCATTTGGAGGTCTTAGCGTGCGCTGGCTGGGCGTTCCCAGCGCCGGACGCGCGCAGCGTCTTGGTCTGCGTCTGTGACTTCGCCGTTTGCTCGGTTCTCTCGTCGAACTCAATTACGATCCGTTTGCCTATGGACTCTTCGAGATTCTCTTCAATATAGGATAGATCTTGGAAGCTCCATTTCATCCTATTAAATGTCATTTTCTACAAAACATGAAACAAACCAAATAAGTCGAATTCGATAAATACTAATCAAACCAGCGACATAAATAGGACAAACCACGGAAGCGACATGTAAACATTTGAAAAATCGCACAAAATCATACTAAACAACTTGTTGGGGTCTATCCCTTATGATCAATACTCAAGATGGTGATCAACCCACGAATAGAGATCCGTGCACAACCATGATAGAACCATATCTTGGATCGGAAACGATAATAATTTCACAAAACATTTCGGCGTACATGTTTTATTTTGAAATATCGAGTAAATAACTCGAAAATAAGCATATATAACTGACTGAGTAGCGCCGGGAGATATCTACGTGATCCGATGACCACGTCGCCTGGTAGGTACACAGTAACAAGAGCGGAACAACTTTGGGGTCACGTCCAAGCAAGCAACGTGATCAAGCGACGATCGTAGCAAAATTAGGGTTTCGACTTTACGAACCCATTTGGCACTCTCGGGTTTCAAATCAACTCGATGCGAGAGGAAATATATTCGGGCATCAAGACCTATAATAGGGTACTTTCAAAATATGCATGCATGCGAGTTGACTCAAATCTTAGCGTGAAGCTTAAATCGATGCTATCGCCGGATCTAGGATAAACCGTCAAAATCGATGCATGAAAATGGAAACATAAGCAATATGCATAACGCGAACATGGAATGACAAATGCTTAAAATGGATAACCGGCATGTCTTCGCTTTAGAAAACTCAATCAGCGGAAAACATCCCGTGCGAAAAGCGAAAAAGCGAAGCGAATGGTACTTTAGTAGAATCATAGCGAACTCAAAACCTAAAGGACCGTAGCAGGTGGCCGTTGAACGCAAGCGGCCAAGAGGCGGCGGTGGCGGCGCAGGCGGCGGTTTGGCGAAATGGCCTCGACGTTTTCTCGCCTCGCCTTTAGAATCCGAGTTCTATGCTATACGATCTACTAAAGGCGGAATCAAAACAAGAAAAGGACAAAACAGAAAACGGGCTGCGGGGGTGGTTGATCGGCGGTGGTGGCTCGGCGGTATGATAGCCACTGGGCCTCCGCTCGATCCAGCTCATAGCATTCCAGCTGGCGTACTAGGCTGCTCGGCTCTTCAAGTAAACACAAAGGCGAAGAAATGAGCGTTGAAAATGAAGGCCCTAGCCTCCTATTTATAGGAAAATTCGAAATTTCTTGTTCTTCATACACTTAAAAAGCGGCCTAACTTTGCAAACGGACCAAATTTAGCAAACTTGGTACCCATGGACACGAAATAAAATACCGGACACAATGACTATAAACAAGATATGCTTTTAAAGATCCATGAAAAGTCCGTTTTGATAACTTTCGAGTGCAACCTTCATGGGTGGTCGAAAACATACTGTAGTACTATGAATTCAGTCGTAAGACACTCTTCTAACCTGAGGTTTCGTGGCAGTCGCACGCGAAACAAAAGTCAACCTTTGACCTTTTCTCAAAAACGTGCCATGCAAAGCGAAGCTTAAAAGGCGGGGTATTACACTAATTTCCTCCATTCTACAAAATTTTCGAGAACACACAAACACACACTGCGAGGTGTAAAATTTTCAAACTCATTTCTATGAGATCTAACAGATGGATTCACGATCCGTCTTCACACAAGGTAGATCTACACTCTAGAAACGCATTTATGGTTTAAAATTTTGAAAATCATGAAGTTTAGAGGCTCACAATTTTCGGTCCTTTTGAGTATGTTTGAAGGGTATGTTTTGTTCGATTATTTCTTGATATTACGTTAGATCTAGAACCTATGAGTAGTTTAATGTTGAATTTTCAAGCATGAGTTCATTCTTGGAATCTTTGAAATTTTAAAATGAGGAAGCCTAGATCTTAAACTTATGTTGTTGATAAACGATATGCTTTCATATATGTGTTGTTGGGTAGATATAAACATATTTTGAGCAAGAAAAGCGATTAAATCGAACCCATGTGAAAACCACAAATGGCGAATACTATGTCACACATGAGGTTGGATTTTGATTTTATTTGATCATTTTGACTTTATATTTGGATTCTATGATATGAATAGTCTTAAAATGATTTATTCGGATTTTTGACTACGTATTTTAAAGATGAAAATTTTTAGTTTGCGTCAAGTGGGTTTTCAATGTTAAAGCTTTAATCTTTGGTTCAATGGTTGATTGATGATCTTTGATGATAGTTGAGTATGTATAGAAGTTCGTTTATGTTAGATGATGTCTCGTAATTTTTCACGTTGGTCGTAAGTCGCGTTTGTAAAGTTGTTAGTTTGTGATTAGATTAGATGGCTTAAGTTTGTTTTTGAGTCATCTATGTTTGTTTAGTCACATGAGGCTTAGTTAAGTCTTGTTATATGTTTAGATGTTAAAGGATCGATGACCAGTGTTCATAGACTATAGAGTCTTGAATATCGAAGTTATAGTCGTGTTGCGACTTAGATAAGATAAAGAGTTTATCTTTTCGTTTGGCTCTGGTATGCTATACGCTACTTTATATTGATGAAGGCCAAGTTCGAGAGAAAGAAGCGAAGGACAGATTATCAGTCCACAGTGGTTATTACCGTGGGTAAATCTTTCTTAAAATGAGAAGTGATATGCTTTTGCATCTGATATGATATGATATGCATTTTATGAAAAATTGGTGACTTGCCAGTTTTTGAGCATGATGCATGATGTATGTTGCTATCTACGAGATGGGCGATATCGCCCATCTTTGGACATTTGCGATGAGGTTTGTGTACAGTGATCGTGAGCTAAATGGCGATCACGGTGTTTGAGAGGCCTCTTCTCAACACGAGTCGTAGATATGGTTAAAGAATGAGATAATGTCTGCAGACACATTTTTAATGTTGCGTCTTGAATATATAAGCATGAAAGCAAGTAAGTTTATTTGGAAGCATCTGGTATTTAGCGAAAACTCACATACATTGCAAATGTTATGGCAAGTCGAGTTTATAGCTCTAAGAGCAATGTTTTAAATGTTTTCGGCATATACCCTGAGTGCATCTAGTACTCATGCCTGCATATATTTCTAAATGTGCGGGATGAGCTCGAGAGGATCTTAGAATCGAATGTGGTGCTGAAGAGCTTCTCAGAGGTTTTGTCTCATGATGATGTTGTTAATTGTTGATGTCATGTTTTGTTTGCCAGTCTTATGTCATCATACATGATTCTCGACCACACTTCTTGTTGCGAACTTTGGCCTTTGTTTGTTTGTATCTAAATATTTACCGGTGACGAGTTTTATTACATTGTTGGGATTTCGTCATTTACATTAAAATGTCGATTTCTTCTATGACCGGACTTATCAAAATGATTGTGTGAAAAAGTTTCTTTTAAATACCCATTATTGTTTGTTGGATCTAATTGTAATACCCGATTATTTTAACGCCTAATTACGATATTAATTTAGTAAATTAGAATATTATTATGTTAAATTGATTAATAAATTATCAAATAACGATTTGATTATTTTGGAATAATAAATTCCTATGCACAATTTACGAATGAATGTGAATTGAAAATACGAATGTAACGTATTTCAAGATATAATTTCAGCGTCGATTACGTATCGATAATTAAATGCTAAGTGATATTTTCTAAGTTATAAGCTTAGAATTTAATTCCATTATTATTGGGATAATTTAATAAAGTGATTATAGCTTTATTACGACCATTTTGAGATGAGTCGATATTTAAGCGTTTGAGGCGTTTCAAGCGTTAACGTTTAGAGATGACTTAAAAATTTAGTCTAACGATCGAGGAATTATGATATTTAAATTCCTATGATTATTTAATATAATTAGAATATTATTTAGCATTGAATTAATCTAGAAATTTTGGAATGATATTTATGATTCTCGAAAACCTAAATCGAAATTAGGGTTTTTACCTATGGATTAATTCGATAAATTTTCCTATGATATAATTTATCATCTAAAGCGTATATTATGATATATATGTGTAATTGGCAAAAAATCAAATATTAACACACAAAAAATGAAATAGCCGTGGTATTTGGGAGCACTAGTTCACGTCATTTTGTGTACTCAATCTATGTTGTGGATTTAATTCATGCAAGTAGGATATATAATTGTGAGATAGCCGATTTTCTTGACTAAGGGACCCTTTGATGATGTATTCTTATATTTTTGGGATAGAGTGTATCAAATACACTTGTGTGATACAACAACAAAATCGAAAATTTCTTTTCTTCCTACGATGGCGATGGCTGGGCTACGAAACAATTAAATTGTTTCTCCCAAAATTTACTTTATAAAGCTATCCAAGTTAATATGTGTAAGGGATATTTGAGTGTGACATAATCACACTTTGACTAATTTCTTATTTGTTACGTGAGAGGCGAGAGAGTACATGGTTGTGTGCATTTCATTCCTTAATCACCTAAGTATATATTTATTCTTTTGAACCACAGAACACATAACACATAAAACATTTCTCATTCCTCTCTTTTCTTTCTTACGAGCATTCCTCTTGAAAACCAAACCCTTTTCTTCTTCTTCCTTAGCTTGAGCTCTAGCTATCTATAACAAATCGATACAGTTAACGAGGTTAGAAATCGAGCGAGCTTGATTATACCCTAAGTTTTAATTTTCTAATGGTTAGATTTAATTTTCAAGCATGTGTTCTTAAGCATGAATTATCTAAGCATGATACTTGTTCATTAATAAGTATATTAGAATGATTTTATAAGCATGTAGCATGTTTATTGTTATGATTAAAATGCTATGAAATTATTTCATGTGTGTAAAAAATTTTCATGGATGACTTAGGGTTGGATTAATGATATATGTTGTTGTAGAAGCTTATTGTGAATTTTAGGAAATTTATAAAATCCTATGCTTAGTTTTGAAATTATGAAAATTCATAGAAATTCTAGGTTTATGTATGATTTTAATTTGAGAAATGTAATAGCATATTGTTGATCAAGGGTATTGATTATGCATTACATGAATTAACTAGAATTTTGAAGAAGAAATGCTAAAATTTTGTGAAATGGCGAGAGTTCATGAAGAATTTTAAGTATGATTTAAGTTGTTTTGATTAATGTTATGATGTATTAGTTGTCACATCCCTAAATCCTAAGTAGGATTTAGAAGGATTATAACTCTAAACATGTATAATTAAGCAGGAGAATTCTCCTTAACAAAAGCCGTAATTCATATGAAGCATGTTCTTGGACTTTAGTACATAACTTAAGTTCTTGCGGTGAAAACATGTGATATGTACATATGACGATGTACTATCAAGGTATAAACTTTTCGTGACAATATTCTATTGCTCAACCTTGCTCCATCCATCATCTGCTCAACTGCACATTTAAAACAAACATGCGGTGAGTACAAGAATCACTCGGTGGACTCATGCGAAAACATTTGATAATATTAATTCTGTTGCCCATGTCGAGTAAGTCGCGAGGGTTTTAGTTATAAAGGCCTTGTCTTACTAAAATCATTCGATTCGCATAAAGTAGCTTGCCACATTTTCTTGGTGTGTATGGTCCGTATCTCATAGTCACAATACATAATAATAATAAATAATAAGCGTCGAGAGGCCTCCTCTACGGCCGTGACCGTAATCGTCTGACACGGTCGCTCTCGCACATATGTTAACCACGTATGGTTCCAACCTTCACGCCATCTAGCAGGGCATTTATCATCCGACACGGGACGACATTAAAAAGGTTTGGCGCGACCCAAATGACATAACTTGTCATAATAAAGTTCCAACCATCTCCGACCTAGGAAGCAGATAGGATCTACACAAGCGAAATATTTTGGCGGTGTCTGCGTAAAACATTTGATAACGGTTGTAGAATAAATCGTAAATAACTCATTTGGAATAACATTAAAGTCACATTTTAGTGGGGTGAAAAGGCCCATTTTGAAGATAAAGCCACTGGGGTAGATTGTCTGCAGATTTCTTGGATTGCGAGTCTGAGCTTGCTATCTATTCACGGCTTTGAGGTTTTGGAGTTGAAACATCCATCGGTCTTAGAACCCATATTTCTACTTGAGTGTATATCATGACATGATATCTGATCAATTGATCATGTAGTAGCTCTAGTCAAATATTTCACGTTAAGGCGTCTTGTAAAAATATCATATTGTTGTTTTATCCTAAATTGTGCATTTATTAATGCTTTAATGTACCTCGACATATCATATGAATGCATCAATTAATAGCATTTAGTCACATAAGGCATGTTTCACATAGGGGAGTTTCAACACTAGTTAAATTTCAGTGTTTAATTTTCACAAACAACTTAAAACAACCCAAGTGTCATACTTGACGATCTATAACTCTCGATTAAAAATAAGTATGACCGCACAAAGATACATTCTGAAACCTCTAAACATGTACTATAAGTTCTAAGAAGGAAGTTGATCCAAAAGAGTTGTGGTTCTGGAGATATAGGGTCTCAAAGTGGGCAACAGTGACTTCTATACTTAGAATATTTTCAGGATTTCCAGATTTAGCTTAACGACGAGGATTTTGCGAGGCTCGTAACTTTGACTCACAATACCAAAATGACCGTAGATACCATTTTGAAACCTTGTAAGAAGGGCTACATGTTTCATGAAGATTATACTGGAAGATATCTGACGCATCAAAAATACATAAGTTCAAAGTTGACTAGCTGGAATGGACAAATTTCAAGTAGGTGACTTTGGGTCAATGAACAGTATACTTATAAAGCTTGGTTTGGGATAAAACTTTCCAGATCAAAACTAGACATGGTAAGGAACATTTCTTATGAAGGAACCCAAGTCAAAGACGGATTACAAACAGCTCGAATATCTCACAAAAGTCGTACGCGGACAGTCAATTAGCATAGAATTTTACTAAGGCAGTTTGTCCAAAAAGCTTACTGTAATGCGTCAACTTTAAAATTCACCGTGAGTTCATTATAAGGAATCTAGGAATGCAACCAATCATATCGAAAAGCCACTTAAGTCTAGTTTAATCCAGAAAAGCCTTACTCAATGATTCAAAATAGATTGGGAGATAAAAATGTTTTACTACAAGCTATCACTACAGTGACAGTTTTTGCAGTTCGTTTGAAAATCTGGAATAAATAGTAATAATTTTAGAAAATTCTGAAAATTTACATAGATCTGCTAGACATGCTAATTTATGTTTATGCCAATTTTAGAGTTTTACCATTAGCCAAACTCGAAAAGAAAGCCACGGACCGTGGGTGATGAACACCGAAATTTTACAGATTTGTGCAGTGTTTTGAAAAATAGAATTAAAATAGAAAATTAAGTTGGATTGACTTGAAATTTTACAGAGACGTAATAGACATGTTTAATTTCAACATAGTAAAATTTCACATTCATCGGACCACTGTAACTTACTCAAATAATTTTATGAAGTTACTGTTTTCGTAACATACTTCCAGTTTTCAGTTTTAAGCTTATTCTTCTTGTATGCATTTCATATAACCATGAAAATGGTGAATCTATCACCCAAATCACCACCAAGATCATCAATCTAACCATGCAAGTATGATTTAATCATGTCTAAGAGTCATAAGAGATAGTTATACCTCAGCCACAATTTGAAGATGAATGAGAGAGATGGAGCTTGAGCTTCCTTTTCCATGGTGGAAATGGTGTAGGAGAAGAAGAAGAGAGGAAAGGAGAGGAGGTCTGAAAATTTTTGGGAGAGAGGGAGAAAATGTATTATGAGTGAAATGAAGTGTATGGGAAGAGTTTCTCCCATGTATCTCTCTCTCTCTCTTAGGCACACACACACACAATAGGAATCATGGTTGAGTGTGTAGAGTGTGGTGATGATTAGTGTAGGTAGAAAGGCTTTCCATGCATTGGGTGTTAAAGGAGGTGACAAGCATGCCTTGTCCATTCATGATAGCCTAAGGTTTAGGGGTCCAAATAGGTAGGATTTATTTTCTTTTGTACATCAATACATAATATATATCACATGATCATAGATATATAATCTGACCATAAAATAATTAAATCATACCTTGCCAATAATTGAAATTATCGAAGCTAAATTGGAAAAATAGGATTAAAAATATCAATTACACCTATTATTGATACTCATGTAATTTTTGATCATATATATCATAATATATGATTTAGATAATAATTAATAGCATAGGATAAAATTATAGCACATTTTGTGCGAGGAAAACCTAATTTCTATAATTAGGGTTTGAAACCATTCATAAATATCGAGTTTTAATAACTCAAAATTGATTTTAATATTTAATATTACTGTAATTATATAAATTAATGATAGGAAATTAATTGGGATAATTTCGGATCATTGAACTTCGTCTCTCAAAACATCTCTGGCGTTAACGTTAGCGTCTCAAAATGATCATAATCGACTCATCTCAAAATGGTCGGATGGTTTGAACTTACTTTATAATTAATATTCTAGTAACATAGGAATTAATATGAAAATTAATTCCATTTACTCTCAGAAAATTTCACAAAATCTTGATGTATGATGTGTAATCGGCTTAAAATAATCTTGTCGATATGCTTTACAAACTCTATTTCTAAATTCACAATTCTCGGTGAATATAAAATAGAATTAGTTCCTTAACTAAATAATCGAAACCATTATTAGTATCTCATTGATTGAATCGTCGGAATTCCTAATTTACGGGTTTAAAACCGTAATTAGGCATCTAATTCTAGGATATTACATCCTACCCCTTAAAGAAATTTCGTCCGAAATTTGCATATCTCATAAAGTATGGGGTATCTTTGTATCTTAACATCTTATCTTTCCACGTGTTTTCCTTTTGTCCATGGTTCTTCCATTGGATTTTCATTAAAACCAAACTTGATTCCTTAATCGTTGAATAATGCGATCAAATTATGTAGATTTTCTTCATAACTCATACGAGTCAAAGGTCCGTCATGTTGGTTTCGTGAATTGGGTCATTTCAGTATTTCCTTAACTATGACATTTGGAAAAGATATTTCGTATTTTTCGAATTTGGTGGAATACCAGTTATAGGCTACTAGGCTATTATTAGAAGCTCGTGGGTTCTACAAAGCGTGGTCTCGGCATTCGTGTCGATTTTGTAATTTCTCTAGATGGAGAAATCTTAAGAAACTTAATTTCGCATTTAAAATGCGGCTCAAATTTATGCGTATCGGTAAGACTTTTATGCGTCCTTAGCTTTTCTTATTCTTTGCCTTATTGGGTAGATATCTCGGTCGTGTTGCTTACGGACGTCGGGACTTTATACCTTTTCTACCTACTTTGTTCATAAAGTGGTGGTCGATACTTCTTTCATAGATATGCCTCATAAGGCTATATTGATTGTTATGACTACTGATGGTACATAAACTCACCAAGTGGTGCAATCGTTCCCACACACTTTGATCTAACATTAATGTTCTATCGTATACTTAAGCGTTTGGGTTGTCCTTCGATTGTCTATCTTTACGTGGTGGACATCTATGTTGAGCTCGATCTCGTGTGAACGCCTTTTGTGAGTTAGTTAAAACCTAGGGTACTCTTGAAGTTTCTATCGAAGCGATAGGTTTAGTACTCACGAAAATATACAATTTCCTTTTTATGCAATGAGCTAACTTTTGGGTCATACGAATAGGCGAGACAAAACATAATTGGTGAGTCGATCACTACTACCCATATAGTAGTGCGACTTCTTTATGACTTTGCGGAACCTGTCATAAGATTCATTGCTACATCATTCCATTTTCATTCGTGTAGCTCTAGAGATTATAACCTCTTATAAGGCCTTTGATATAATGCCTTCACTTGTTGGTAAGAGACATTGCTCGACAATCATGGTTACGTCTCGATTCATTCCTTACTATCTAACTTTTCTAGTAAATCGTAACATATCTTAAAGTTGTCTAGTTGGCGGTAAGAGAAGGTCTGACTTCATTCTTGGTTTCATCTCTCGACTTATTATTGCTTGGAGATATTTATATATATATAATCCTTCTTTAGGCGATATAACATTGTCCGTACTCCTTAAAATTCTTGACCTTTCATTCCTTATCTTAATTTGTATTCTCTCCATCTCCATTCTCTCTTTTAGTCATATGTCACCTTGGGTGTGAGGTACAACTTCGTTAAATCTTGAATGCCACTATTTACTTCTCATTTTCTTAAACTTTCGATGAGTTTTCCTTTTACATTGGGACATCTATGATTTAGGTTGAATTTTATAACTTTCGGTATTAGATTCTACATTTACCATCCTCGGTGATCATTTATCACACTTATAATCTTTTACTAATTGAGCCATCTTTCTCATTCGTATCCACATTTCTTTGCTCGAAGAATAAATTGAACTTTCATGAGTTGAAAGGGTTCTTAACTTATTGTCATAGGAGTGATGTCTTGAAGACTTTGGTATTTATACTCATCACTATTTCAAGTCGGAGTTGGAAAAATTCCATTCATGTGGCTAAGTCATTGTGATCATAAGCTATTATCTTTCTATTAATACTTAGCCTCTCTTTTATTACTCCACGTAATTTCATTCCTTTTGGGGTAGCTATGTTATTGGTCTTGCTACTTTAGAGAGTTCTCAAGGGCTCTTTGATAGCGATCAATTAATCTATGAAATTCTGGTCTCATTTTAGGTCATCAACGACTTTCATTCTTAATTGTTTTGCCCTTTGTCGGTCCACATTGATTTCTTCTAAGGATACTATATGCATGGAATATTTCTCCTTACTGCGAAATACAAATCACTTGGCAAAATCTGCGCTCTTAAAAGTCGTAAGGCAGTCCTTAAATGTTCTTTATGTTCTTCCTGTCTTTTGAATAGGTAAGAACTTTATCCACAAAGATTAAGATAAAAATTATCTAAATCGTGTGGAACACTCGACTTTTGAGGTTCATGATCGTTTGGTGCATTTGTCGGTCGAATGGCTAACTATTATCTCATATGACCATATCTTACTCGGAACTATTGCTTTTCGTATTTGGATACCATTCTACTAGGACCATATAATATTACATCAAAAATGCCTCGGAGGACTTTTCATACATTACTACGGTCGGTCTATTAAGCGGCGATTACGTGTCTAGTTACATTTACACCCAAAATTTTGACACCTCACAACATATTCATAAAATTTTCGACTACGTTTATTTTACATATTATAATCACACGTTTTCATCATGATCCATTATCTACATATAAGTCTTATAGGATCCTAGGATTCTATGTCTGAGTGACCTTTCGTCGTACTCCTCCTGAAACTTGCCTTTCTCCAATGCGTTTTGTTTCATACTTGATGATCATTCTCTTTTAGAGGCGGGGTCCAGTTGCTCCCGTTTCTTCTTGATACCAGAAATTGGTGTTACTTTTGTCGAAAGCATGGCTAGGTTGGTAGAGGTAATTCTCAATCCGAGAGGCGATAAGATCTGTCTTCCTTGCCTTCTCGTCTCTTCTTGGTACCATTGACGCGGGGCGTGGGGTGGCATTTGAAACATTAAGTGCAGACATTCTATCATGCCGTGCGGTGTAACTTGCGAGGACTAGGACAAGTACTTGTAGGTGCCGTTCATCGTATTATGGGTATACTTGAGCACATTGACAAATCTGGTAAGTGCGCGGACTTTGGAATTTGTATCATGGAGAAAATATTCTTTTGACACGTCCTTTTGCAAAACCACCTTGTCTGTTGGCAAGCGAGATAAGTCGTTGGATACCATCCTCGTTTGTCCTCTAAAAATTTGGCCCTCTAGAGGTGTAAAATTTTCTCCAAAAGCTGTTCAAATCCATCAGCTCGTAATAAAAGCCGATCGCTCGTGTGAGTTATAAATTGTAGGCCTGGGGTTACTCTCTAACGTTAAACACCCTTTTCACGCCATTTGTATGCGGATATTTTAGATAAGTCGACTTAATTTAAGCTATGGAGGAATTTTTAAACAAGAAGAATCTCTTAAAAATTTACACTTTAAGGCGTATACAACACATGAGACTACTTATGACACTCATGACACTTATCTTAATACTCGTTTCGTCTACACCTTTAGTAGTATATCGCTCTAAAATTTACTCGCATACGCGAATAGCGGTACTAATATCTGTCGCGTAAAACCTTTCATCGAAAAGATTAGGTCGGTCGGCGATCACGTGAATGAACCATTTTGAAGCTTCGACTCTAAAATTATATCTCGTTCCTCAGATATAGTGATCCAAATCATTGAGTAGAACTTTAGGCGATTCTAGGTTCGAATCTCGCGGAGCAACTCTTGCGATGGCCATGATTTTCGTATAGGTAAGGAGGTCTACATCTTGATCTTACCTAAATTGGGTTCTATCGACTTCTGCGTGCTTGCACGATGTCAAAGCGCAAACACCTAAATTGAACAAAATCTTATAGGTATTAGGAAATTTTCCTCATACCTATCTTGTCTTTTAGGTTTTGTTTGTTACATTTCGGTCTGAAATATAGGCTTTGGTCACGGTGTTCCGTTTATTAGTGAATATCTATTTCATATGTCATTGTCCTTTCCATTGGGACATTATGCTCCCTTGCTATTACGGTGCCTCATTCACCTTATACTTCTCGGGTATCATCGTTATGCTTTTACCAATAGCATTTGTGGTTAGATCTACATCAACCTATCCGTTGATATTGATATTTCGATAATTAAGTCTCCGTAGAGATCGTGTGTCTCAGCACTATCATTCATTCTAATCCGAGTATGAATGATTTAATTCCCTTTACTCCATCGATCTTGGGAATATATTTCTCATATATCCTTGCTTTAACTCTTTTCAGGAAATTCTTATTTATCAGTCTATGTCTCTTAGCTTATATTATGTGGTGCTATCTTATAATCGTATAGCTCATAGTTTCTTTAGTCATTTCCGACTTTTGTCCCTTTTTCTTGGACACGGTATTTGAAAGTAATCTTACTTTCGTTATAATTGGTTCCACTTCGGACTAGAACCGTTATCATTGTCGTATGGCTTGGTAGTTACGTAATCGCCATAACTTAAATTCAAGCATCTCTCTTCCATGTCTTGGCTTTGAAGATATTTTCTTTACACTTGATTTACATGCTAGGCTATCCTCTCGTTCACACAATCTCAAGATTATGATTCCTCCATCTCATTATCATTTGTTTAACAGTTTTAATTTCTTGGAATCGATTATGTAAGCATAATCTCTTATGAGATATAAGCGAGATCTATTTTTTTTGAGGCTATCATTTCCTTATATATATATATTCGAAAGGAATATTTTGTATCATCTTTATTCTTTTAAACATGTCCAACCTACTAACGAGGTTTCAGAGACAACCAACTATCTTAAGGATAAGTTGTAATCTCTCTTGTTATAAAAGAGAGTTCATATCCACGGATATCATATACTTTTCTTGCTTTACTCTTGCATTCAATGCTAAAGAGTATCTTATTCATAACTTGATTATCGTAACGTCGTATAAGGTATAACTTCATTGTTATCAATCTTTGTAAAGCCCATCAAGGTCATCACTCCATGTGTATTATAGGAAAATATCTCGTCTCGTGAGTTTTTCTTACATCTGATTTCTTGATGTCTACTACTTTCTTGATGCGAAACTTTTGGGTGACTAAAATAAGTCAACCTATTTCATCTGATGTTTATCGCTTCACTAATTAGTACTTAGGTGAAAGGTAAGTCGGCGTTAATCATACTTGATGGTTTAAGTAGAAAGAATTATCACGACTACTTAAAAAAGCGTTGTCTCACAAATTGAAATAACATCTTTTCAATGATTGATTCGATATGCTTTTAGACCGAATAAATGGGGCTCAGGGTCGAAGACCGAATGACGACTCGAGATTTCTTTGGTCATATGGGCTGGCGGACCGTCACAAATATTTTCTCGATCCACGCTAGGATTTGGGTTCAAAGGACACTTTATGAATTTTTGGGTTGAAAATTTTCTTGGAAGAAGTGAGAAACTCGAATGAATTCTCAATTGGAACTAGGTCATAGGTTAAACTCAACGACATATATTGGGTGATGAATATAATTTTGAAAGCTTATATACCCATAATAGGTCATCAACCAAGGTTCTTATGTACATCATGGCTCTACTTGTATTCTTGGCAATCTTACTTTCTTAGTAACATTCTAAGATTAGGTAATAATATAACGTTCTTTCTTCTATAAATCTTAGAGCTAGCCGGTGATCCTTGTGAATCACGGGTAGGAATCGGAATTTGGTCATTCATAAGAAATGAAATACGATGCGTTAGGGCACGTGGCGAAACCGTGCGTACATCGGAGTTCACACGATCGAGAACTAATCAAAACAAAATCACTGCGCAATGTGGATAATTTTCGCTCGCGCCGAGGTCATAGCGATGCCGACACCAGGTCGTGCATGCCGTTACCGATGCGCGGTAGTGCGGAGAAATGCCGCGTCGGTCGCATAAGCTACCAAGTCGATATGTCAAGTCGGCGTTATAAATTCCGAAATCAAAGTCGACGATCGGACATGCCGAGGTCGGTCGAGGTCGCCAATTCGTATAAATCCTTTGCCTTCGATACTCAAAATGGAATGAGTTCTCAAATCCATCGTTACTCTTGTTCTTGTAATGGAAGGAAGTTCTTACTTCTATGTTCTTTCGTAAAGGGATCATGCTTCTTAAAAGTCTACGTTGTTGAGCTAGCATGCTCGTCATCATAAACAACTTTGAAGTTTGAGTAAAACTTGAATATTCATCGTAGCTCTTTGTACACAAGTACTTCGTAATTTTGAATTCAACATATCATTTTGACAAATCGATGTCAATCTCAATCACTTTAAAGCATGAATAGCATAACTTTGTTCATAATAATGAACCCTTATTGAATTCGAGTTTCAAATATTTCATCTTTGGCATATCATGCGAAACTTTCTCACTCATTGTCATCATCTCTTATATCTTCCTTCTTTCATAACTTTCTCGACAAATCATTTGTCATAACATTCATTCTCAACCTTTCTCATAGCTCCCATTTCTTTTGAAAGATCATTTCAATCATCATTTACTTCAAACTTTTGATTTCAAAGCAGAAAATCATTTATCTTTCATAAATCAAATCATTTAAGTTTCCTTAAATATGCGGTCCATACGCATATTGTGGGAATCTTTGAGTTTTCCTTAAATATGCGGTCTCATACACGCATATTGTGGAATCTCTTTTGAAAAAATCATTTCCATCCTTTTCACTTTCAATCTTTTCAAAATCATTTCATAAACATTCATCGGCGGAAATTTTCAAAACTTTGGAAAAGAATCATTTACCTCATTTCGGTTGAGCTTGATGTGATGGAGTGTTGAGCATTGTCAGTGACCTTTAGAAGTCTAATAACTCAATCTAGACTTAATCTTAAAGGAGATTTTGGGTTCGAAGCGAACGCTCACGATACCACTCTGTCCGTCCCTAAATCTAAGTAGGATTTAGAAGGATTAACTCTAAACATGTATAATTAAGCGAGAATTCTCAACAAAAGCCGTAATTCATATGACAAGCATGTTCTTGGACTTTAGTACATAACTTAAGTTCTTGCAGTGAAAACATGTGATATGTACATATGACGATGTACTATCAAGGTATAAACTTTCCGACAATATTCCTATTGCTCAACCGCTCTCCATCATACGCTCAACCTTTGCACATTTAAAAACAAACATGCGGTGAGTACAAGAATCACTCGGTGGACTCATGCGAAAACATTTGATAATATTGATTCTGCGCGATGTCGAGTAAGTCACGGGTTTTAGTTAAAAGGCCTTGTCTTACTAAAATCATTCGATTCAAAAAGTAGCTTGGCAAGCATTTTCTTGGTGTGTATGGTCCGTATCTCATAGTCCGTACATAATAATAATAAATAATAAGCGTCGAGAGGAGGCCTCCATCTGACGCCGTGACGCCGTAATCTAAATGCGACACATCGCTCTCTGCTGACATATGTTAACACGTATGGTTCCAACCTTCACGCCAATCTAGCCGAGCATTTATCATCGCCGAGGACCCGACATTAAAAGGTTTGGCGCGACCAATGACATAACTTGTCGTAATAAAGTTCGAACCATCTCCACAGCCCTGCAGGCAAGCAGATAGGATCCGTACACAAGCGAAATATTTTTGGCGGGTATGCGATAAAACATTTGATAGTTGTAGAATAAGTCGTAAATAACTCATTTGGAATAACATTAAAGTCACATTTTAGTGGGGTGAAAAGGCCCATTTTGAAGATAAAGCCCGACTGTAGATTGTCTAGATTTCTTGGATTGCGAGTCCAGCTTAGCTTATCTATTCACGGCTTTGAGGTTTTGGAGTTGAAACATCCATCGGGTCTTAGAACCCATATTTCTACTTGAGTGTATATCATGACATGATATCATCAATTGATCATGTAGTAGCTCTAGTCGAATATTTCACGTTAAGGCGTCTTGGTAAAAATATCATATTGTTGTTTTATCCTAAATTCGTGCATTTATTAATGCTTTAATGTACCTTCGACATATCATATGAATGCATCAATTAATAGCATGTTAGTCACATAAGGCATGTTTCACATAGGGAGTTTCAACACTTAGTTAAATTTCAAGTGTTTAATTTTCAGCAAAACAACTTAAAACAACCCAAGTGTCATACTTGACGATCTATAACTCTCGATTAAAAATAAGTATGACCGCACAAAGATACATTCTGAAACCTCTAAACATGTACTATAAGTTCTAAGAAGGAAGTTGATCCAAAGAGTTGTGGTTCTGGAGATATAGGGTCTCAAAGTGGGCAACAACTGACTTCATACTTAGAATATTTTTCAGGATTTCAGATTTAGCTTAACGACGAGGATTTTGAGGCTCGTAACTTTTGACTCACAATACCAAAATGACCGTAGATACCATTTTGAAACCTTGTAAGAAGGGCTACATGTTTCATGAAGATTATACTGGAAGATATCTGACGCATCAAGAAATACATAAGTTCAAAGTTGACTAGCTGGAATGGACAAATTTCAAGTAGGTGACTTTGGGTCAATGAACAGTATACTTATAAAGCTTGGTTTGGGATAAAACTTTCCAGATCAAAACTAGACATGGTAAGGAACATTTCTTATGAAGGAACCCAAGTCAAAGACGGATTACAAACGGCTCGAATATCTCACCAAAAGTCGTACGCGGACAGTCAATTAGCATAGAATTTTACTAAGGCAGTTTGTCCAAAAAGCTTACTGTAATGCGTCAACTTTAAAAATTCACCGTGAGTTCATTATAAGGAATCTAGGAATGCAACCAATCATATCGAAAAGCCACTTAAGTCTAGTTTAATCCAGAAAAGCCTTACTCAATGATTCAAAATAGATTGGGAGATAAAAATGTTTTACTACAAGCTATCACTACAGTGACAGTTTTTGCAGTTCGTTTGAAAATCTGGAATAAATAGTAATAATTTTAGAAAATTCTGAAAATTTACATAGATCTGCTAGACATGCTAATTTATGTTTATGCCAATTTTAGAGTTTTACCATTAGCCAAACTCGAAAAGCCACGGACCGTGGGTGATGAACACCGAAATTTTACAGATTTGTGCAGTGTTTTTGAAAATAGAATTAAAATAGAAAATTAAGTTGGATTGACTTGAAATTTTACAGAGACGTAATAGACATGTTTAATTTCAACATAGTAAAATTTCATTCATCGGACCACTGTAACTTACTCAAATAATTTTATGAAGTTACTGTTTTCGTAACATACTTCAGTTTTCAGTTTAAAGCTTATTCTTCTTGTATGCATTTCATATAACCATGAAAATGGTGAATCTATCACCCAAATCACCACCAAGATCATCAATCTAACCATGCAAGTATGATTTAATCATGTCTAAGAGTCATAAGAGATAGTTATACCTCAACGAATTTGAAGATGAATGAGAGATGGAGCTTGAGCTTCCTTTTCCATGGTGGAAATGGTGTAGGAGAAGAAGAAGAGAGAAAGGAGAGGAGAGGTCTGAAAATTTTTGGGAGAGAGGAGAAAATGTATTATGAGTGAAATGAAGTGTATGGGAAGAGTTTCTCCATGTATATCTCTCTCTCTCTCTTAGGCACACACACACACAATAGGAATCATGGTTGAGTGTGTGAGTGTGGTGATGATTAGTGTAGGCTAGAAGGCTTTCCATGCATTGGGTGTTAAAGGAGGTGACAAGCATGCCTTGTCCATTCATGATGGCCTAAGGTTTGGGGTCCAAATAGGTAGGATTTATTTTCTTTTGTACATCAATACATAATATATATCACACATGATCATAGATATATATCTGAAGCCATAAAATAATTAAATCATACCTTAGCCAATAATTGAAATTATCGAGCTAAATTGGAAAAATAGGATTAAAAATATCAATTACACCTATTATTGATACTCATGTAATTTTTGATCATATATATCATAATATATGATTTAGATAATAATTAATAGCATAGGATAAAATTATAGCACATTTGTGCAAGGAAAACCTAATTTCTATAATTAGGGTTTTGAAACCATTCATAAATATCGAGTTTAATAACTCAAAATTGATTTTAATATTTAATATTACTGTAATTATATAAATTAATGATAGGAAATTAATTGGGATAATTTTCGGATCATTGAACTCGTCTCTCAAAACATCTCAGGCGTTAACGTTCAAGCGTCTCAAAATGATCATAATCGACTCATCTCAAAATGGTCGAGTAAGTTTGAACTTACTTTATAATTAATATTCTAGTAACATAGGAATTAATATGAAAATTAATTCCAATTTATTACTCAGAAAATTTCACAAAATCTTGATGTATGATGTGTAATCGGCGTTAAAATAATCTTGTCGATATGCTTTACAAACTCCTATTTCTAAATTCACAATTCTCGGTGAATATAAAATAGAATTAGTTCTAGTAAATAATCGAAACCATTATTAGCTATCTCATTTGATTGAATCTCACGGTGAATTCTAATTCTGGTTTAAAACGTAATTAGGCATCTAATTCTCGGGATATTACATTAGTGTTACACTATAGTATATAAGTATAGTGTAATTTAATTGGAATTTTATAAAAATATTTGGTTTGAGTTGGGACAAACCGAAACCTTGAGCATTTAATTATTAATGTAGAAATTGAATATGTAGGACTATAGGTTATAATTATGTTATAGATTAATGTTGGAACTTTGTATAAATTAACTAGAATTTTAGAAAATCATTTGGACAATTTTGGAAAGAACCGTGGACCTTGGACATAATTTAGCAATGTTCAAAATTTTCTATAGTTAATATTAATTCATATTAGTGATACTATGATAAAATAGTACACTATATGAATTCTGAAATTTTGGAAAAGAATGAATTTATAAGCTTAAACGAAAGCTTATAAATAAATATTAAAGTTCTAAATCCTTAATATCGAAAAATAATAAATTATATGTCAGAAATTAATTTAGACATATTAAAATTTTCGAAATTATTAAACATAGAATATTGTTTACGAAACGTTATATTAAATAACGTTAAAAGCGTAAATAATGCTTAAAGTATTAAAAGATTAATATTGAAAGAAAATATTAATCAAGTTATCGATTCGTGAAAATCGAGGATTAAAGCTATATGAAAAGAAATCGATTGAAAATCGATTTATATTGATTTATTCATTAAAATATGGTTTATTAAAATTTATAATGAAAAGTCAAAATGGTTGACTTTCAAAATTGACGTCTGAAATCGTTGTTAAATACCTGTCGTGAAAAGCGTATTACTTTTATCTGAATATCTCATTGTGAGAAAAGATTTCATAATTGAAATCATTTTATCGAATAACGTTATTATCGTTAATTATTTAACCTAAAGGTTAAAATGAGACTATAGATCATATTAAATGCTCCGATATCGAAATTATTTTTATTAAAATCGTCATTTCTACGTATAGAGTTTATTAGAACTTAATTATTTTAATTATCAAAGTTGAGCGAACTTTGAAAATCTCGGCGTGCTGACGTGCTAAGCGTAAATTTTTTCGTAAAGGTGGGACGTGAAGCTCGCGCGGGAGAAGAACATCTTCGAGATTGAGTTTAAAAGTCGAGGTGGGCTTTACTATACTCAATGGTAGAATTTACCAAATGATTTATTTATGATGCTTTATTAGAGCAAATATTTACGAGCGATTTATTTAATTACACCCAAAATATTTATGTTTTATGTATGTATCGATTCATGATTGTTGATGCATAATGTTGGGTAACCAGCTATGACATGCTTGAATTCGTATTCTTGGAAGTACCCCAAGGATGATGGAGAATTAAGTATCTGTCGAGATGGCTTGGATTTTATGCTGATTATTTTGTATTGTGTCTTGAAAGGGTGCTCGGCGGTCGCGAGTCGTGAGAGGCCTCTCTCCGAGGCGGTATTGTGAATGATTGTTGTGGTGGATGTGGATCATACATACGTGGAAAATGCTTGGGCGATATTTATTGAAAATGACGAAAATATTTAGTAAGCACGAGTATTTCAAATTAAAACCTCGTTTATTCTTGTGATGGGCGAGTAATTCAAACTCGATAAATTATTTTGGCATGAGCCATTGAGTATTATTTGTACTCGAACGCATATTTGTTTTTAGATGTGCAGTTGAAGGTGATGGTGATGGAGCGGAGATGTTGAGTAGTCGGAGGTCTTTTGGTATTTATATATGTTTTGAAAGAAAATACCCTTGGTGCATATCGTCATATATCGCTTCACATGCTTTCATTGCATATTATGAATATTTTGTATGTTGTTAATGGATTGTATACATGCGAATTATCGAACCTCTTGTTAGAGGAACTTGTAGCCTTTACTTCTATATATGACTTATACCTTGTAAATAAGGTTTGAATTGCTTTTGCCTGTAAATAAGGTTTGATTATTGAAGTTCGATAAATATTGTTCGAAATCTTTTGATTATTCTTATCAATTGTTTTACATTCAACATTCAGCTCGGTTTTCTCTAATCTATCCTTTGGATTTGAGAAATTTGTGACACTAATATTGTATAAAAGGCTTGAAGTTATTGATGAGTCATGCTTTCGACTAGTTAACCAAAGATTTTATTTTGGTGAAAGCATGTTTGAGTTCTCACATTCGTTGTAAAATTAGTTTAACTGTGATATTAGATCAATGTAGTATTTGATCTCGATTATCTTATTTTGAAAATTTTCCTCGCCATTGTTTTCTTTGTTCGATTACTCCTTGTGGTTTGAGGATCTAGAATCATTGTTTGTCGGATCTACCTCTTTCAACAATAATTTATTCATTCATGATGAAAGTTGAGGTCGAATATTGTTTGACATGTATATTTCGGAATTGTTGTTATAAATTATCGAGAGTTCTTTCTTAACCATGTGACCTAATTACTTAACCAATTGCTTGGTTAAGTAAGTCGATGTTCTGAGAATAATTCGAGCGGTTTTGTATTACGAACAGTGAATCCTTGTGAATCCTTGTGAGTCTTGTCGGCTTGTGCTTGAGCTTATAAATTCTTTTGAATTGATTATGTTTTGAGAATCTAAGTTTATAGAGTCGGATGTTTGACTCTATTTTGAGAATATGAATTTATAAGTCGGTTGTTCTTAAGAAGCTCGACAATTCGATTCCATCATCTCAGCTCACGGATAAGAGCTTATGATTATGATTATTATATATATCATAATTGAGCATGTGCTTCATTGAATGAAGTGAGTTGATGTGGAGTATATGCCTTATTAAAAGAATTGCTACATGTGAATGTATGCTTGAAATGAGTCATTGCATATTGAGCTAAAGTTGAAGAGATCCTTAGAAAAGGCAATGAGAACATGAGTATCTTTCGCAAGTATTTGAGCATTCTTTCTATTTAAGATAGTAAAGACCATCCGACAGCTCGGAAAGATCGGCTCGTTTATCACCATCAACAAGGATCGGAGCGCTTCTATCATTTATGCGGATGGCACTTATTTTGGAAGAATTTCGCTCAATTCGCGTTTGTAGAGAGATATATCTTATACGGCATATCGGGACTAGATATAATACTCCAATTGATTTGTTTATCTCACGAGGTGGCAAGATTGAGCTATTCTTGTTGCCATTGATTACATTGAGCACGGTTTTATAAGCGTCTAAGTAAGCTAATCTTCCATTTCTAGCTACCATCGAGTTCCGATATTTTGTGTATTGAGATTTCCTCTGGTTCGACCTTGTTCTTGATTTTATTTGATTGTTCATCGACTTGATTGGTTGGTGTCCTTTCTTTTCCTTTTAATGATCTTGAGGATCTTGAACCCATTGATGTTGATTCCTTCACGAGTATGAAGCTAGTGCTCTACTCACAGAGATAAAACCATTCTTATCGGATACTCGGTTGTTTATGCAGTCTAAATTAGATCTATCGTTTGATTATTCTTATCTACATCTTGAGATGTTTCCTATTAACTAGGCTGGTATGGTCATCCTTTTCATCTCCGAGATCCTACATTGATTAAGTCTATTCCTTTTCTTTCATGTTCACGAGCTTCTTTAGAGGTCCGGAAGAGACTCAAGCTAGTTTATCAAGACCTTGAGTCTCGAGATCTTTCATGTATGAACGAATTTTTACGAGTTGTTGCTACAGGCTACCCCTAGACATCGATCAAATGCCTTTTGTGGTGATCTTGATATCCTTTATCTGGTAATTCCGCTGTACTCGTTTCCGAGCATGCTAATAATCCGCCTCTCTTGAGATTGAGAAGATGTAGAGATGCCGGGCTCAATAAAGCCATTGATGGCGATAAAGGATCAAGTAATAGAGATGAAAGAAGGAGCGATGATGATGGCGGCTATGATAGCCTTTAGTGGGCGGGCGAAGCTAGTAGCGACAAGTGGGGCGGTTTATAGATAGTATGGATGCACATATATATACATGTGTATATACTATATAGATGTATAATCTGACTAGTGATGCTATAGATATCTTATGATGCGATAGCGTTTGAGAAGTCGTCAAGTGTGTTTTGCAGAGATACCAAAGCCTCCATATGCGAAAACCTTGATTTGCAAAGTCCTCCAGACTTTCGTAAATGTCCTCGAAGAGCAAATTTTTCCGATATATATGATCATTACGCTATCCGGTGTGTTATTTCATATTATAACCTCGGGATAAACAATTGTGAAGATCCTTGAGATATCTTGCATTTGGATATTCATTCACAATGATATGCTACCGGAGAAGAAATCTTGATCGAAGAGAGGAGAAAGTCAAAATTTTTCTTAAGATTCACTGTCCCCCTCTAAATAGATCGTAGAATTTGAGCTTTTCTGCGTCGAATCCTCCATCTTTCAATGGAGCTAATAGTCGGTGATCTTGAAGAATGGGTTCGCATGGCAATTTGTAAGTTCGAGTGCTCTTATCGAGTGACTCCTATGCATATCCTTCCGGTTAAAAGGTGCGCAGTTCACGGTGGGAATCACGTCGAGAAAGTTCTTTCTCTGACGATTGGAGAATTTCGTGGGAACAATTCGAGGAGAATTTGTACACATGATTTAAATGCTAATTATGGTATTTAAAAACCCGTAAACTAGAGTTTAGCGAGTTATTCAATCACTAAGATATCGAATAATGATTTCGATTGTTTCGAAGGAATGAATTCTATTTTATATTCGAGAATTGTGAATTAAGGAATAAAAGTTTATGAAGTGTATCGGCGTGTTATTTTAACGTCGATCGGCGTATCGATAGTTAAAATTCATGATATTTTCTAAAGCATTAAGCTTAGAATATAATTCCATTGTCAATGGAATAATTTATTAAAGTAATGCGACCATTTCGAGATGAGTCGATAATGAGCGTTTATAGCGTTTTCAAGCGTTAACGTTTTGAGATGAAGCAAAAGCATTTTAATCGATCAGAAATTATAGGAATTAATTTCCTATGATTAGTATATGTAATTACAGTATTATTAAGCATTAAATCAATGCTAGATCAACAAGAATTGATAGTGACCAATTTTGAACGTTGAAAACCACAATTGTTGAACTCGATTTTTATCGCATAAAATGATGCCATTAAATTATCCTATGCTATTAATTATCATCTAAATCATATACTATGATGTATATATCTATGTTTAACATGAAAAATAAAATTTAGTCCATGTTTGGGCATAAGGAGAAAATGTTATAAGTCTTTATAACAAAGTGTGTTGTTAATCTTCCACTATTACATGTATCTATTAAGTGGCAATGTGATTAATTATATATCATAATTAAATAATTAAATACTGAAATTTATATATATATATGCACAAAATCGTGCATATATGTGTGTGTAGAGAGGAGTGCAAGATGTGTGCATGTGTGTTGTTTCTATGCATGTACTAGGGTGACAAATGTCACTACAAGCACCCACTACCACATACCCCTCCCCAAACTTCAGCCACTCTCCCTCATTTCTGCGTCCCCTTCTCTCTCTCTTCCCCATTTTCGTCCATCCCCCTCCAGAACAGCTCCAAGATCAGCCCACTCCACCATTCAAAAAAAGTGGACATAAGCTCCTAGCTCAAGATGGACAGCGAAGCCTTTCAGGCTATGAGCCTCTCCTCAGCCAACCCTTGATTCCCCACTGAATTTCACACCAAGGTGAAGAATCTAAACCTTGGACTCAATAGTGTTGGAGCTACATACATGCATGTACACATATATGCTTGAATGTGCTAGATTTATAAGCATAGGTGATTGCATGTTGATTTACCTGGACGAACAGCAACTTAACGAATTTATTTGACTAAGTTACAGTGGTCCGATGATTGTGAATTTTAATATGTTGAAAATATATGTGTCTAATATGCCTCTGTAAAATTTCAAGTCCATCCAACATGATTTACTATTTTAATCGTATTTTTAAAGCATTGCGAAATCTGTGAAATCGCCGTGTTCATCACCCATAATTCGTGGCTTTCTTTTAAGTTTGGCTAATGATAAAACTCTGAAATTTGGCAGAAACATAAAGAAGCATGTCTAGAAGATTTATGTAAATTTTCAGAATTTTCTAAAATTCTTACTATTTATTCAGATTTTACAAGTTAACTGCACAAAACTGTCACGGGAGTGATAGCTTGTGGTAAAATATTTTAGCTCCCAATCTATTGTGAATCATTGAGTGAGGCTTTTCTGGATAAAATTAGACTTAAGTGGCTTTTCAATATGATTGGTTTCATTTCCAGATTCCTTATAATGAACTCACGGTGAATTTTTAAAGTTGACGCATTTCAGTAAGCCTTTTGGACAAACTGCCTTAGAAAGTTTCTATGTTAATAGGCTGTTCGAGTATGACTTTTACGTGAGATGTTCAAGCCGTTTGTAGTCCGATTTGGACTTGGGTTTCTTCATAAGAAATGTTCCTCACCATGTCTAGTTATGATCTGGAAAGTTTGATCCCAAACCAAGTTTTATAGGTATACTTTTCATCGACCCAAAGTCACCTCTTGAAGCTGTCCATTTCAACTAGTCAACTTTGAGCTTATGTATTTCTCGATCGTCAGATATTTTCCAGTATGGTCTTCATGAAATATGTAGTAATTATTACAAGGTTCTAAATTGGTAGCCTGCAGCCATTTTGCATTTGAGTCAAAAGTTCTGAGCCTCATAAAACCCTCGTCGTTAAGCTAAAACTGAAAATTAAAAACATTTCTAAGTATAGAAGTCAGTTTGAGTTGCCCACTTTGAGACTCTATATCTTCAGAACCACGACTCTTTTGGATTTAATTCCTTCTTAGAACTTGTAGTACATGTTTAGAGGTTTCAGAATGTATCTTTGTGCGACCATCGTATTCTGAATCGAGAGTTATGGGTCGTCAAGACGTCACTGGTTGTTTCAAGCTGTTTTGCTGAAATTAAACACTTGAAATTTGACTAAGTGTTGGAAACCCTATGTAATATGCCTTATGTGACTAACATGCTATTAATCGATGCATTCATTATGTTATGTCACAAGTGCGATAGAACATTATAAGATGTAGAATTATGATAAAACATCATGATACGATATTTACAGCGTACCATAACGTGAAATATTTGACTAGGTCTTACCACGTAGTCGATTGAGTGTATATCATACCATGATATACACTAAAATAGAAATATGGGTTCTAAGACCCAATGGATTTTCAGCTCCAAAACCTCAAGGCGAGAATAGATAGGTAAAGCTAGGACTTACGGTCGAAATGGGATTAAGGCGATCTACGAGTCGGTGGGCTTTACTACCTCAAAAATGAAATCTATTGAAATATTTTATTTACGATGCTTTCTTACAAGAAATGCTTATAAAATGTTTACATGATTACACAAAATATTTATGTTTTGTGTATGTATCTATCCGTGAGATTGATATGAATGACATGAATGATATGAATGTGTTGGGTCGCTCCCAACTTATGAATGAAATCGATATCGGATCCTATCTTTGGAAGGACAATACAGCTAGGATTAGCGTGTACACTTAAGGTATTTGTGTGCTATAAGGACAATTCACGGCGGTCACGGGGTCGTAGAGGAGGCCTCCTCACGACTTTCGACTATGATGATATGATGAATGATGATAAGGGATATGGGTCATACACCGAGAAAATGCACGGCGGTGATGATTTTATGAGCGATGAAAATATTTTAGTAAGCACAGGCATTTTCAACTAAAACCCTGTGTCTTACCATGATGTTGGCGATGTAATTAAAGAAAATAAAATGTTTTGGCATGAGTCCAGGTGCATTCTTGTACTCGACCCATGTTGTTTTTAAATGTGCGAGTTGAGCGATGATGGATGGGCGGTGTTGAGCAATAGGAATGTTTCGATATGTTTATACCTTGATAGTACATCGTCATATGTACTTATCACATGTCTTCATTGCGAAACCTAATTTATGTACTAGAGTCGAGCATGCTTGACATATGTATTCACTTATTAATGAGAGTCTCATGTTTATTCTTTCATGTATCTGACTATAGTCCGCTAATCAGTAATTAGGATTGTGGGGCGAATGATGGTGTCGAGCCGTTCGCTCTTGAACCCAAAATCTTCTTTAAGGTTAAGTCTAGATTGAGTCATTAGACTTCTAGAGATCGGTGACAATGCTCAACACTCCATCACATCAAGCTCGCGAAATGAGGTAAATGACTCTTTTTCAAAGTTTTGAAAATTTGCAGCGAGGCGAATGTTTATGAAATTATTTTCTCTGTTTTGAAGCGAAAGTTGAAAGTGAAATAAATTTTAAGTGAAATGAATGTTATGTGAATTTATTTAAAGTGAAATTTATTGCAAAGCCGAAATGAAAAATTATGTTGTGAAGTGAATGATAATTGAAATAATCTTTCAAAAGCGAAAACTATGATAAAGGTTGAGAATGAGTGTTGTGACAAATGATTTGTCAAAGAGTTATGAAAGGAAGGAAGATATAAGAAAGATGATGACAATGATATGAGAAAGTTTTGGCGTGATGTGCGAATATGAAATGTTTGAATTTACGAAATGTACTAAGGGTTCTTATTATGAACAAAGTTATGATTTTCACGTTTAAAATGATTGAGATTGGACATTGAATTGTCAAATATGATATGTTGAATTCTTTAAATTCAACGAAATACGTGTGTATAAATGAGCTACGTAGGAATATTGAAGTTTTACTTCTATCTGAAAGTTGATTATGATGATGAGCATGCTAGTTCAATGAGCGTAGACTTTATAAGGCAGCATGATCCTTTTACGAAAGAACATAGAAGTAAATTTCCTTCGATTACGAGAACAAGATTAGTGATGGATTTGAGAACTTCATTCCATCTTGAGTGAAGAAAAGTGAAATAGTTATCTGAAATTGTTCGACCTCGACATATGCGACCTCGGCCGATATCGGCATGTCGATTGTCGACTTGAAATCGGCATTTATAACATCACCTTTGACATGTCGTGGGGTAGTTTGTCCGACCTTGGTGTCGACAATATCCTGTACTACCTCGGCATCGGTAGCGGCATGTACGACCTTGGTGTCGGCATCGCTATGATCTCGGCAGGCGTGTAAATTTCCACACTGCGCGGTGATTTTGTTTTGACTCGTTCTCGGTCGTGTGAACTCCGATTCACGTCGGTTTTGTCTCACGTGCTCCTAATGCACTATACTTCATTTCTTATGAAGGACCAAATTTCGATTCCTACTCCAGAATTCATGAGAATCAGTTGAAGTTAGTTCTACGATTTGAAAAGAGTAAAATGTTATAGTATGATCTGAATCCTAGAATGTTACTAAGAAAGTAAGATCTTCAATAATACAAGTAGAACCTTGACATACATGAGAACTTTGTTGATGACCTATTACGGGTATATAAGCTTGCAAATTATATCCATTACATTTCGTCATTGAATTTAACCATGACCTAGTTCGATTGAGAATTCATTCGAGTTTCTCACTTTTAGAAGAAAATTTTCAAACCAAAATTCATAAAGTGTCCTTTTGAACCCAAAGCCTTATGAGGCGAGAATATAATTGTGGCAGTGCAGCCCCATATGACCAAAGAAATCTCGTAGTCGTCATTCGGTCTTGGACCTAGAGCCCGTTTATTGATCGAACATATCGATTGATCATTGAAAGATGTTATCTTGATGGGTGAGGATACCTCCGTAAGTAGTCGTGATAATCTCTTCTCGACTCTTGAAACCATCAAGTAAGATGAAAGTTGACTTACCTTGTCACCTAAATGCGAATTAGTAAAGCGATCGATATTAGACATGAAATAGGTTGACTTATTTTAGTCACCCAAAGTTTCGAGACTAGTAAAGTGATAGACATCAAGAAATTATGATGTAAAGAAAATCTCGATGAGCGAGATATTCTTCCTATTATACCTGCGATGTGAGATACTCTTTAGCATTGAATCAGAGTAAAGGAAGTATATGATATCGTGGGATATTAATTTCCCTTATTATGTCATGAGCAATTACAACTTATCTTTAAGATAGTTGGATGTCCTGAAACCTCGTTAGTAGGTTGGACATGTTTAAAAAGAATGAAGATGCATCTGAAGATATTCTTTTCAAAGAATATATATATATAAGGAAATGATAGTGTCTCGGACAATAAATCTCCGCTTATACCTCGATCAGTATGAGATTATGTTTGAGCATAATCGATTCAGAGTAATTAAAACTTAGTTAAACAAAAGATAATGAGATTGAGGAATCATAATCCTCAAGATTGTGTGAGCAGCGAGGATAGCCTAATATGTGAACTAAGTATGGAGGAAATAACTCAGAGGCGAGACATGGAAATAAGATGCTTAGAATTTAAGTTATAGATGCAGAATGTACTACCCTACCAAGCCATATAGCGATGATAGCGGTTTTAGTCACGAAAGTGGAAAGAAGTATAAAGAAAGTAAGATTACTTTCGGATACCATGCTCGAAAATGGACAAAAGTCGAAAATAGCGGAAGGAATTATGAGCTATACAATTAGATAGTCCATGATATGACATAAGTTTGAAATGTTATGACTTGATAAGTAAGGTAATTCCCTTGAAGTAAGGAAGCGGATTAAGAAATAGATTCATTATTTTGAAATGAATCTTAATACCTAAGTTATAATGACACAAAAGCTTGTCTGTGTAACTTAATAGTTAACAAGCAAGATAGTTTCTATAGATCTTGCAAAGGAAATACATCGAGAGAACAGGAAAAGATTCACATGGAAGGATCTTAAGGTGGACCTAATTGTAAATCTTACCCCATATTTTTGTGACGATCAATAAAGTGAGGTATTAAGTATCTCGACATGGAAATGAAGAAATCATTGAATGTCGAGAAAATGGTAAAGATATTTGACGTCAAGGTAAAAGTATAATACATCCCGGTGGACAAAGTTTTATCTTATACGAAATTGCATGATGAATCAATAAAAGATTAAGAAGAAATGACTATATCAAAGGATATTACAAATGATGGCACTAAATGCCGGTCTGAGGATTTCTCGGAAAGGAGTTTAAAGTAAGGATATATGAGAAATATATTCCTAAAATCGATAAACCGAAAAAAAGGAATTTAATCATTAATCTTGGATTAGAAATGAATGATAGTGATAGAGACATAATGACCTCTACGATAAGATTTAATTATAAAATATCGATATCAAAGGATAGGTTGATGTGGACCTAACCACGAATGCTATTAGTAAAAGCATAACGATACTAATACCGAGAAGTATAGGGTGAATGAGGCAACAGAGGACCATAGCAAGGAACATAATGTCCCAATGGAAAGGACGAGGACATATGAAATAGATGTTTACTTGAATAAGCGGAAACACCGTAGACCAAAGCTATACCTTGCATCGAAAGCAGCAAGCAGAACGAAAAAAGCGAGAATATGTATGAGGAAAATTTCTCGAATAGCCATAAGATTTTGTTCAATTTAGGTGCTTAGCTTTTGACATCGCACAAGTATATGTAGAGCGATAGAACCCAACTCGAGGTGGCGAATCGAAATGAAAATTCCCACCTATCACGAGAATTTTGACCATCGCAAATGTTGCTCAAGCTCGAATTGAACCTAGAATCGCCTAAAGTGCTATCGATGATTTGGATCATTATATCTATGTGGAGCGTAGATATAATTTGAGAGACAAGTTTGAAATGGTGTCATTCGTGTGATTAGTGGCCAGGGCCTAGCCTTTTCGTTAGAGGTTTTACGACAGAATATCGGTACCTTTGTTAAACTTATCACGAATATCTTTAAAGCAACATCTGAATGAAAATGTAAAAGCGTAAAATGAGTATTAAGATGAGTGTCATGAGTCGTGTCACAAGTAGTCTACAGGTTATATACGTCTTAAAGTGTATAATTCATTAAAAGATCCTTCTTATTAAAAATTCCCTCCATTGCTTAATTTAAGTCGGACTCATCTAGAACTATATGGTTACAGATGGCAATAAAAGGGGTCTGACGAGTAAAAAGAAAAAGAAAAGAAGAGTTAACCCCAAGGCCTACAAGATTATAACTCACACGGCGTATCGGCTCTTTTGATATGAACTAGGAATGAATTTAGAACAGTTTTGGAGAAAATTTTTGCACCTCTTGATGGATACTAGTAACTATAGAATGTTAAATGAGGATGGTACCCAACGACGTATCATCGTTTGCCAATGATTGGTAGAATTTTGCAAAAGAAGTATCGAGAATATTTTCTCCATGATAAAAATTCAAAGCACAGACGGACTTACGAGGATTTGTCGATAGGCTCAAGTATACATATAATGCGTATGGAGCGACACCTACAGTACTTGTCCTGACCCGGCAAGTTACACGGCATGGTATAAAGGAATGGTTGTACCATGATATTCCAAACACCATCCCGTCTGTGCCGTCAATTGTACGAGAAAGAGGCGAGAATAGCAAAAGGCGAGATTTTATCGCCTCATGGATTAAAAGAATTACCGCTACCAACCCACCATACTTTCGATAAAAGTAACACCAACTTCTAGTATTGAAGAAGAAGCGAGGAGCAATTTGGACCCACGGCTCTACGAAGAGAATGATCATCAAGTATGAAAATAAAAGCGTGCTTGGAGAAAGACAAGTTTTCGAGGAGAATGCGACTCGACAAAGGTCACTCAAAGATATAGAATCTTAGGATCTATGAGACTTATATGTAAATAATGGTTTATGATGAAAATGATGTGATTATAATATGTAAAATAAATGTAGTTCGGAAGAGTTTATGAATATGGTGAAGAAGTGTCGATGTTTTGAGTGTAAAAAGAGCTAGACGCTTTGTAATCGTCGACAGTAGACCGACTCTCGTAAGTAATGTATGAAAAGTCCTCACCGAGGCATTATGATGTAATATTATATGGTCTTGAAGAATGATATCCAAAATACGAAATGAATGGATTACGAATAAGATATGGTTACTATGAGATAATAATTATGTCATTCGGACTAACCAATGCACCAGCCACATTTATGAACCTCAAAAATCAGTGTTTCACACATACAGATAATTTTATCTCAATCCTCATGGATGATGTTCTTATCTATTCAAGGACGAGAAAGAACATAAAAGAAAATCGAAGAACATCTTCGACTTTTAAGAGCCAGGCGAATTTTGCAAATCTGATTTTGTAAATTTGACAAGAGAAATATTCCTCGGGCACATAGTGTCTTTAGAAGAAAACAATATAGATCGACAAAGGACAAGCAATTAAAGATGAAAGGCGTCGATGACCTAAAATAAGATCGAGAATTTTATTGATTAATTGACTTATTGAGATCCATTAAGAACTCTAAGGTATGAGACCAATAAGATAGTTACCCCAAAATAGAGTCACAATTCTCAAGGATTAATAAAGTAAGGCTATGTATTAATATGAGATAAACAATAACTTGTGTGTCGCGATGACTTAGGCCACATGAGCGAAATTTCCCAACTCATGACTTGAAATAGTGACGAATCGATTTAAGAAAAGGATCGTCGAGAGACAAAGGATGGAGGAAAAGTTAGAAAAGATCAGAAAGGGTAAGGGCTGGAGGATTTAAGAACTTCCGGGGCGTCGGACAACGCCTTATTATGCGAAGGAAGAATATCGTTCCATCTGACGCAAAACTTCAAAATGAAATAATGAGTGAGGCTCGCGATACACCCTACACCGCCCACCCGATAGTACTAAGGTGTACAAGACACGAAAGAAAAGTTTTGGTGGGAAGGCATTAAGCGAGACATAAACTTCTTTCGTAGAACACCGTCTTGTTTACCAGCCAGATAAGCGTTACACCAACGTCCATACGGAAAGTTCTGACCGTTGGAAATACCCGAGTGGAAATGGGATGAAATAACGATGGACTTCGTTCGAACTTACCCAAATCAAAAGAGGAACACGCTATATTGGTAATTGTTGATAGACTCACCAAGAGTGCTCACTCCTACCAATCAAAGTACTTATGGATCGACAAGTTAGCCCGGTTGTATGTAAAGGAAATTATCACGATTTCACAGTGCGAAATCTATTACCTCGATAGTGACGATGGTATAAATACCAAAGTCGCGAGGACATCACTCCTATATCAATAAGTTAAGAACCCTTCACAATTTACAAAAGTTTGAACTTATTCTTGAGCAAAGAAAATTGGATACGGGATAGAAAAGATGGCTCGAATCGGTAAAGATTATAAATATGATAAATGATCACCTATGAGCGGTTAATGTAGAATTTGATGCCTAAGATATAAAATTCAGTCTAAATCATGGTATGTCCTTATAGAAAGGAAAACTCATCGAAAGGTTAAGAAAACGAGAATGAAATAGTCGGGAAATCGAGGGCGAATGTAAGTAGTATTCCCACAACCAAGGTGAAATATGACTAAAAGAGAAAATGAAGATGGGAAAAGAATGCAAATTAAAATAAGGAATGAAGAGCTAAAGGATATTTTAAGGAGCACTAGGCAGTGTTATATTGTCTAAGAGATAGATATATACATATATTCCCAAGCAATAATAAGCTTAGAAATAAAACCAAGAATGAATTTCATGATCCTTCTCATACCGCCAACCGGGCATTATTAAGATGTATTATGATTTACGTAAAGTTAGATGGCAAGGAATGGAATGAGATGTAACCATGATTGTCGGCGATGTCTCGGTTGCCAACAAGTGAAGGCATCGTATCAAATGCCTTATAAGAAGTTATGATCTCTAGAGATATCGAATGAAAATAGAATGATATAGAAATAGATCTTATGATTTTACCAAAGTCGTAAAGAAGTTGCACTACTATATGGCTAGTAGTGGATTGACTACGCCATTATGTTTTGTCTCGCCTATTCGGATGACTCATAGATCCGATAAGTTAGCTCGATCGTACATAAAGGAAATCGTATATTCTGAGGAGTACCAAAACCTATCGGTTCGATAGAGACTTGAGAGTACCCTAGATTTTGAACTAACTCATAAAAAGGAGTTAGATACGAGATTGAGCCTTAACATATATGTCCACTCATGGGTGAAGGACAATCAAAGGACGAGATGAATGTTTAAGGATCTGATAGACGAATGATAAACGAGGCATCGGTCGGAACTTATTGTACCACTTGTTAAGTTTATGTACGACCGTAGCTGTCAAACAATGATTAATGTAGCCTTATGAAGCGTATTACGAAAAGAAGTATTGACCACCACTTTATTGTAACAAAGTAGGTGAGCAAAGGTATAAAGTCCTGACGTCGTAAGGGAAACGACTAAGATATCTGCCCAATAAAGCAAAGAATAAAGAAAGCTAAGGACAAACAAAAGTCTTACCGACGTCGCATAATTTGAACTGCATTTTTATGCGGAATTAAAGTTTCTTAAGATTTCTCCATCTAGAGAAATTATAAGTTTAGATCTGAGAATGTTGAGACCACGTTTTATAGGACCTTACAAGCTCCTAACAATGATAAGCTGGTAGCTATAGGTGATACTTCCACCACATTTGGAAATCTGAAATGTTTTTCCACGTATCGCATTAAGGAAATCTGAAAATGACCCAATTCTAGTAAACCAATATGATGATGTGACCTCTTTTCGAATGAGTTATGATGAAAATCTCGACTAATTTGATCGTCGATTCAACGATTAAAGAAACAAGTTTGGGTCTTTTAATGAAAATCGAATGAAGGAACCATGGACAAAAGAAAGTCGTGGTAAGTTATGATGTTAAGATACCCATACTTTATGAGGTATGCAAATTTGGACGAAATTTCTTTTAAGGGGTAGGATGTAATACCATGATTTAAATACTTAATTATGGTATTTAAAACCCGTAAACTAGAGTTTAGCCGAGTTATTCAATCACTAAGATATCGAATAATGATTTCGATTGTTTCTGAAGGAATGAATTCTATTTTATATTCATGAGAATTGTGAATTAAGGAATAAAATATATGAAGTGTATCGGCGGTATTATTTTAACGTCGATCGCGTATCGATAGTTAAAATTTATGATATTTTCTAAAGCATTAAGCTTAGAATATAATTCCATTGTCAATGGAATAATTTATTAAAGTAATGACGACCATTTCGAGATGAGTCGATAATGAGCGTTTATGACGTTTTCAAACGTTAACGTTTTGAGATGAAACAGCGTTTTAATCGATCAAGAAATTATAGGAATTAATTTCCTATGATTAGTATATGTAATTACAGTATTATTAAGCATTAAATCAATGCTAGATCAACAAGAATTGATAGTGACCAATTTTTCAACGTTCGAAAACCCTAATTGTTGAACTCGATTTTATCGCATAAAATGATGCCATTAAATTATCCTATGCTATTAATTATCATCTAAATCATATACTATGATGTATATATCTATGTTTAACATGAAAAATAAAATTTAGTCCATGTTTGGGCATAAGGGCGGAAAATGTTATAAGTCTATAACAAAGTGTGTTGTTAATCTTCCCACTATTACATGTATCTATTAAGTGGCAATGTGATTAATTATATATCATAATTAAACAATTAAATACTGAAATTTATATATATATATGCACAAAAATCGTGCATATATGTGTGTGTAGAGAGGGAGTGCAAGAGTGTGTGCATGTGTGTTGTTTCTATGCATGTACTAGGGGTGACAAATGTCACCCACAAGCACACCACTACCACATACCCCTCCCCCAAACTCCAGCCACTCTCTCCCTCATTTCTGCCGTCCCCTTCCCTCTCTCTTTCCCCCATTTTCGTCCATCCCCCTCCAAGAACAGCTCCAAGATCAGCCCACTCCACCATTCAAAAAAAAGTGGACATAAGCTCCTAGCTCAAGATGGACAGCGAAGCCTTTCCAGGCTATGAGCCTCTCCTCAGCCAACCCTTGATTCCCCACTGAATTTCACACCAAGGTGAAGAATCTAAACCTTGGACTCAATAGTGTTGGACTACATACATGCATGTACACATATATGCTTGAATGTGCTAGATTTATAAGCATAGGTGATTGCATGTTGATTTACCTGGACGAACAGCAAATTAACGAATTTATTTGACTAAGTTACAGTGGTCCGATGATTGTGAATTTTTAATATGTCGAAAATATATGTGTCTAATATGCCTATGTAAAATTTCAAGTCCATCCAACATGATTTGCTATTTTAATCGTATTTTTCGAAAGCATCGCGAAAATCTGTGAAATCGCCGTGTTCATCACCCATAATCCGTGGCTTTCTTTTTAAGTTTGGCTAATGATAAAACTCTGAAATTTGGCAGAAACATAAATAAGCATGTCTAGAAGATGTATGTAAATTTTCAGAATTTTCTAAAAATTCTTACTATTTATTCCAGATTTTACAATTTAACTGCACAAAACTATCACGGGAGTGATAGCTTGTGGTAAAATATTTTTAGCTCCCAATCTATTGTGAATCATTGAGTGAGGCTTTTTCTGGATAAAACTAGACTTAAGTGGATTTTCAATATGATTGGTTGCATTCCCAGATTCCTTATAATGAACTCACGGTGAATTTTTGAAGTTGATACATTACAGTAAGTTTGTTTTGGACAAACTGCCTTAGTAATTTTTCATGTAATAGGCTGTTCGAGTATGACTTTTCGTGAGATGTTCAAGCCGTTTGTAGTCCGATTTGGACTTGGGTTTCTTCATAAGAAATGTTCCTCACCATGTCTAGTTATGATCTGGAAAGTTTGATCCCAAACCAAGTTTTATAGGTATACCTTTCATCGATCCAAAGTCACCTACTGGAAACTGTCCATTTCAACTAGTCAACTTTGAGCTTATGTATTTCTCGATCGTCAGATATTTTCCAGTATGGTCTTCATGAAATATGTAGTACTTATTACAAGGTTTCTAAATTGGTAGCCTGCAGCCATTTTGGCATTTGAGTCAAAAGTTCTGAGCCTCGCAAAACCCTCGTCGTTAAGCTAAAACTGAAAATTAGAAAACATTTCTAAGTATAGAAGTCAGTTTGAGTTTCCCACTTTGAGACTCTATATCTTCAGAACCACGACTCTTTTGGATTTAATTCCTTCTTAGAACTTGTAGTACATGTTTAGAGGTTTCAGAATGTATCTTTGTGCGACCATCGTATTCTGAATCGAGAGTTATGGGTCGTCAAAGTCGTCACTGGGTTGTTTCAAGCTGTTTTTGCTGAAATTAAACACTTGAAATTTGACTAAGTGTTGGAAACCCTATGTGAAGTATGCCTTATGTGACTAACATGCTATTAATCGATGCATTCATTATGTTATGTCGCAAGGTGCGATAGAGCATTATAAGATGTACAATTATGATAAAACATCATGATACGATATTTACGAAAGCGTACCATAACGTGAAATATTTGACTAGGTCTACCACATGGTCAATTGAGTGTATATCATACCATGATATACACTAAAATAGAAATATGGGTTCTAAGACCCAATGGATTTTTCGACTCCAAAACCTCAAGGCCAAGAATAGATAGGCTAAAGCTAGGACTTACAGTCCAAGAAATGGGATTAAGGCAATCTACAGTCCAGGTGGGCTTTACTCTACTCAAAAATGAAATGCTATTGAAATATTTTATTTACGATGCTTTCTTACAAGAAATGCTTATAAAATGTTTACATGATTACCTGCCAAAAATATTTATGTTTTGTGTATGTATCCTATCCATGAGATTGATATGAATGACATGAATGATATGAATGTGTTGGGTCGCTCCCAACTTATGAATGAAATCGATATCGGATCCTATGCCGGAAGGACAATACCTGGCTAGGATTAACGTGTACACCTAAGGTGACTGTGTGCTGTAAGGACAATTCACGGCGGTCACGGGTCGTGAGAGGAGGCCTCACTCGCGACTTTCGACTATGATGATATGATGAATGATGATAAGGGATATGGGTCATACACACCAAGAAAATGCTGGCGGTGATGATTTTATGAGCGATGAAAATATTTTAGTAAGCCTGAGGCATTTTCAACTAAAACCCTTGTGTCTTACCATGATGTTGGCGATGTAATTCAAAGAAAATAAAATGTTTTGGCATGAGTCCACCGAGTGCATTCTTGTACTCGACCGCATGTTTGTTTTAAATGTGCGGTTGAGCGGATGATGGATGGGCGGTGTTGAGCAATAGGAATGTTGTCGCCGATATGTTTATACCTTGATAGTACATCGTCATATGTACTTATCACATGTCTTCATTGCGCAAGAACCTAATTTATGTACTAGAGTCCAAGAGCATGCTTGACATATGTATTCTGCTTATTAATGAGAGTCTCCATGTTTATTCTTTCATGTATACAACTATAGTCCCCGCTAATCCGTAATTAGGATTGTGGGGCGTGATGTAGTGTATGAAAAGTATATATCTTGAAGTTACCGCAAATGAAAGAGATTGAAATTACGAACTGAAGCAAGGCGGGAAGGCGAGGCGAATATTATAGTGAATTCTGCAGTCTAACTGTTATGCTCTTTTTTAAGTTGAGACGGATGAGAAAATGGCGGAATTGTTTCGTGCTAGATTACGCAAGAGATCATAATCATTTTGTCAAGCCAACCTCTAACGTCATATTGAGCGTTAAATCATGCCTTGAACATGGAGATGTAAATGCTACGGACAAAGTGGCGCGATCCAATCCAATGCCTTTTTAGATTCAAACCTCGTCAAGATTTCTTCTTACGGATCGAGTAAAGAATGGGAGAATAAGACCTTCCCAAATAAGAGACGATGGCAGAAGCCGAGTCGATTCTGTGAGATAATATTTCCCAAGTTAGTCAGAATGCAAACGTGCCCAGATGTAATAGAGTACATTCTGGAGTTTGCAGACGGGGAAGTAACAGTTGTTATGCATGTGGACAAGTGGGCCACTGTGCAAGTCAATGTTCGAACCATCAGAGGACAACTAGTGACAAAGGAAAGCAGAATCATCCGAGACAGACGTAATCAATGAAAGTCATAAGTGGATATCCATAATCGCCGTTATGTTAGATCGAGATGCCGCTACATCGACCGCAACTGCAACCACAACCATCGCCGTCGCCGCAACCGTAACCACCGATGCCTCGACCGCACCAACCTTGATATCAAAACGTATACGCTCTCTCTTAAAAGCAACCTGAGAAGAACGCCAGAAACTTGACAAGTATAGGTACATTGAAAGGTGTACCTATCAAAATTCTTTTCGATCTGAAGCTTCGTATTCTTTTATTTCGACATCATGTGTAGATGTTCTTAAGCTCAACAGCAAACGTGCCACGCAACATTTTAATATGTTCACCCCGTTGGGTGGAGCTATCGTTATCGTGTATATATTTTCTAACCTAGATTTGAACTAGGATCCTTAAGCTTAGGCGAGATCGCTGCGGTTGTTGCACACGAAGATCGTGGATCTTATATTAGGAATGGATAAGTTGGCGGCGCATTATGGAATGATATGATGCGAGCAAAAAGAAATAGTGTTTGACCACGGAAAGAGAACCTACCGTTGTTATGGTATTGAGAAGAGAAGAAACCATGTTCCTATGATCTCGACCTTACAAGTCGATGGTGATGAAGAGCGAGGAAGATTGTGCTTACCTTGTATATCGATGTCGATGTCAAGTCCGAGAAGAAGGTCGGAGATGAACCCGTGGTTAGAGAATTTCGGGATGTTTTCCCGAAATGTTACGGTGGCTACCTTCGGACGAGACAATTAGAATTTCCATTGAGCTAGATCCGGGATCGAGATCTGCTTCAAAAGCACCTTATAAACGCCCCAAAAGAATTTCGGAGATAAAGATCCAAATGCAAAGCTTTTGGACCTAGGTTTTAATCGACCTAGTGTATCTCCTCGGGGAGCGCCAATTCTATTGTTAAAAGAAAGATGAAACTCTAAGGACGTGTCTTGATCACAGAGAGTTGAACAAGTCAACCTAGAAGAATAGGTATCCTTTACCCAGAATCGATGACTTGTTCGATCAGCTGAAAGGTGCCAGTGTTTTCTTAAAGATTGATCTGAAGTCAGTATATCATCAATCAAAGATTCGTCAGAAGGACATAGCCAAGACTGCGATTTGAACGCAGTATGGCCACTACGAGTTCGTAGTAATGCCATGTAGCTTGACAAATGCACCAGCTGTGTATATGGATTTGATGAATTGTGTTTTCCATAATTATCTCGATAAATTTGTTTTGGTATTTATCGATGATATTCTCGTGTACTCGAAGAACGAGTAAGAACACGAAGAACAGCCGAGAACCGTTCTACAGACATCAAGAATAGAACGAATGGTTGCTAAGATTAGCAAAAGTGAGTTTAGCTATGGAAAGCAAATTTCCTTAGACATATCTTTACAATGACGGAATCGAGTTGACCCGCTAGAGTTCAAGCGATGCGCGATTAGAAATCGCCGACGACATGAACATAGACTCGAAGTTTCTTGGGTTTAGCGAGGATATTACGAAGGTTCATAGAAGGATTCTCCAAGATTGCGAGATCTATGACTCAGCGCCGAAGGGAATTAAGTCCCAATGGACCCAAGAACGTGAAGAAAAGTTTTCGAGTTAAAGAACGGATTAAATACATCGCCGGTTTGGCAATACGAGATCGGACAAGCGGTATACTCAGTATACCGATGCATCAAAGTGGACTAAAATTGTCACGATGCAAGAATGAAGAGTGATAGCTTATGTTTCACGACGGTTGAAACCTCACGAGCTTATAGATCCTACACACGATCTAGAGTTGACGGTGATGTCCATGCTCGAAGGATTGGAGACATCTTTGTATGGATCAGTGTGAAATTTTCTTGATCATAAGAGCTCGAAGAATTTCTTTAAGCGAAAGATTTGAACATCGCTATAGAAGATGGCTTAAGGTGGTAGAAGATTACGATTGTGATATCAAGTATCTCCTTAGAAAAGCGAATGTTATCGCTAATGCTTTGAGTAGAAAAAGCGAATCCAGCTAGGATTAGTCCTTACTCAAAGAGAGGAGTGGATCAAAGAGTTTGAAGAAATGAGTTTGCAAGTGGTGTTACCACAGAATCTCTGAAAAGATTATAGCCGCTCTTATCGTTACCCGATTTGAGAACAAGAATTTTGAAAGCTCAAAGACAAGATCGATGGATAGAAAAGCTACGAGTTAAGATCAAAGCGGAAAAGCGGAAGAATATCATTAAGCTAGGAATAACGCAATCATATTCGAAAATGAGTTTGTGTGCCCAATGATGATGATTTAAAGAATGAGATTATGAGTGAAGCTCATAACACGCCCTACATCACACACCCGAAGCGCAAAGATATATCAAGATCTAAAGCAAGGTTCGTGTGGGTAGGAATGAAACAAGATATAGCCTCGTTGTTGAACGATGTTTAGCATGTCAACGATTAAAGCTTTACACCAGCAACGCATGGTAAGCTGCAATCACTGGAGATTCCTCAGTGGAAATGGGATCACATAGCCATAGATTTCGTGACTGGTTTACCCAAATCAAAGCGTGGTAATACAACTATTTGGGTGATTATCGATTGACTCATGAAGTTTGCTCATTTTTATCTCGATCTCTATTATGTATGAAGCTGACAAATTAGCTCAGATATACGTTCGAGAGATAGTACGTTTGCGTAGAGTACCCGTCTTAGTCACCTGAGCGGAGACTCCAGTTTACATCTCATTTTGGACGAGTTTTCAACAAGAGATGGGTACAAGTTAAAATTCGGTATAGTGTTTCATCAGAAACATATGGTCAATGCGAAAGGACCATTTAGGCGCTAGAAGATACGATTAGAGCGATGATATTAGATCAATGAAGATTTTGAGGCGAATTCTACCATTGATTGAATTAGCATACAACAACATTACCAAGCAACGATTAATAAAGCGCTCTATGAAGCCCTTTATAGCATAAAGTATAGATCACCGCTTTGATAGGGCGAAGTCGGAAAAGAAAAGTGCTTGGACGAGGCGATTGAAGAAATGGTCGTGTCGTCGACAAATAAAGAAAAGAATCCAAGAAGCTCAAGATCGTCAAAAGTCCCACGCAGGATAAAGATGTACAGAGCTAAGTTTGAGTAAAGACCACAAATTCTTGAAAGTATCTCCTTCCAAAGGAATACATCGCTTTAGAATCAAAAGCTCAAACCAAGATTTATTGGGTCTGCACGAGATTCTAGAGAAGAATTGGGCGATCGCCTCTGATTAGCATTGCCTCCAAGTTTCGCAATATCCACAATGTGTTCCATATGTCGCGATTATGAAGATATGTGTTTGATCCAAACACATCGGATATCACGAAAATATTGTTCGTGAACAAAATCTAAGCTACAAAGAGAAGCCATCGCGCATCTTAAATCAAAGAGAAGAAAAACTAAGGAATAAATCAATTCCTTTAGTTAGAATCGATGGAAGCATCATGGTTTAGAAGAAGCAACATGAGAACAAGAAGATTAGATGAGAAGTAAGTACCACGAGCTTTTGCAAAGGTACTAAATTTTGAGACGAAATTTTTGTAAGGGGTGAGAATGTAATACCCGTATTCACAGTGTAAAGATTTGCTCTGATTAAGAGCTTTATAAGAAGGGCATTGCATCCTTAAGAAAGAGTTATTTAAGTTAAAAGCTTTTATGTTAAGCTTTGAGTCGAGAAGATAGAATCGAGATAGATTAGAAAGAATCGAGATAAGATTCTTAAGTCTTTATTAGCATGAGAAGATCTAGATTTGAAGAGTCTTGAAATGATAAGATATGTGTTCATAGAAGTTTTGATCCTATAGTCATAGAATTTGAGTCTTTCATCTTTTAATATATGTGTTTGCTCAATGAACTCAAATCGAGAGCAAATTTTCCAAAATGGTTTTGAGACAAAAAATGCTTTTAATAGTCATATATGATGTTTATTTTAGAAAGAGGTAATTATGAAAATTTCAACTCATTAGAAATTCCTATATTTCTATTTGATTTATATTGAGTTAATAATTTCAAAAGATAGGTTATATCCTTATTTTTAAGCTTATATAATAAGCTAAGGAGAATTCTAAATTTAAGGCTTACCAAAGAAGCCGTTTAAAGCTTATGTAATAAGCTAGGAAAATTCTAGAAAACTTGTGGCTTATTAAAGAAGACATGAATAGTATAAGGGTATATATATGTGTTTAGCTTCCAAAACACACTAATTTCCTCCATTCTTCATAAAATTTTCGAGAACACACACAAACACACATTGCAAGGTGTAAAAATTTTCAAACTCATTTCTATGAAGATCTAACCGATGGATTCACGATCCGTCTTCACACAAAGGTAGATCTACACCTCTAGAACGCATTTATGGTTTAAAATTTCGAAAATCATGAAGTTTAGAGGCTCCTAATTTTCGTTCCTTTTGAGTATGTTTGAAGGAGTATGTTTTGTTCGATTATTTCTTGATATTACGTTAGATCTAGCACCTATGAGTAGTTTAATGTTGAATTTTCAAGCATGAGTTCATTCCTTGGAATCTTTGAAATTTTCGAAAATGAGGAAGCCTAGATCTTAAACTTATGTTGTTGATATGCTTGATATGCTTTCATATATGTGTTGTTGGGTAGATATAAACATATTTTGAGCAAGAAAACGATTAAATCGAACCCATGTGAAAACCCAAAATGGCGAATACTATGTCACACATGAGGTTGGATTTTTGATTTTATTTGATCATTTTGACTTTATATTTGGATTCTACGATATGAATAGAGCTTAAAATGATTTATTCGGATTTTTCTACCACGTATTTTAAAGATGAAAATTTTAGTTTGGCGTCAAAGTGGGTTTTCAATGTTAAAGCTTTAATCTTTGGTTTCAATAGTTGATTGATGATCTTTGATGATAGTTGAGTATGTATAGAAGTTCGTTTATGTTAGATGATGTCTCACGTAATTTTTCACATTGGTCATAAGTCACGTTTGTAAAGAGTTGTTAGTTTGTGATTAAGATTAGATGGCTTAAGTTTGTTTTGAGTCATCTATGTTTGTTTAGTCACATGAGGCTTAGTTAAGTCTTGTTATATGTTTATATGTTAAAGGATGCAATGACCCAGTGTTCATAGACTATAGAGTCTTGAATATCGAAGTTATAGTCGTGTTGACGACTTAGATAAGATAAAGAGTTTATCTTTTCGTTTGGCTCCTAGTATGCTTATACGCTACTTTATATTGATGAAGGGCCAAGTTCAGAGAACAAAGAAGCGAAGGACAGATTGTACAGTCCACCCGAGTGGTTATTACCAGGTGGGTAAAATCTTTCTTAAAATGAGAAGTGATATGCTTTTGCATACAATATGATACGATATGCATTTTTATGAAAAATTGACTGTCTTGCAAAGTTTTTGAGCATGATGCATGATGTATGTTGCCTATCTACGAGAGATGGACGATATCGGCATTATGCTGGACGAGCTGCCAGTAAGGGTTTGTGTACACAGAGTGATCGTGAGCTAAATGGTCGATCACGGTGTTTGAGAAGAAGGCCTACTTCTCAACACAAGAGTGCGTAGATATGGTTAAAGAATGAGATAATGTCTGCAGACACATTTTAATGTTGCATCTTGAATATATAAGCATGAAAGCAAGTAAGTTTATTTGGAAGCATGCACGTGTTATTTAATTGAAAACTCACATGCATTGCAAATGTTATGGCAAGTCAAGTTTATAGCTCTAAGAGCGATGTTTTAAATGTTTTCGCATATACCCATTGAGTGCATCTAGTACTCACGCCCGCATATATTTCTAAATGTGCGGGATGAGCTCGAGAGGATCTTTGGAATCGAATGTGGTGCGAAGAGCTTCTCAGAGGTTTTGTCTCATGATGATGTTGTTAATTGTTGATGTCATGTTTTGTTTGCCCGTAGTCTTATGTCATCATACATGATTCTCGACCACACTTCTTGTTGCCGAACTTTGGCCTTTGTTTGTTTGTATCTAAATATTTACCACAGTGACGCTTTATTACATTGTTGGGATTTCGTCATTTCATTAAAATGTCGATTTGCTTCTATGACTGTGACTTATCAAAATGATTGTGTGAAAAGGATTTCTTTTAAATACCCATTATTGTTTGTTGGATCTAATATTGTATAAAAGGCTTGAAGTTATTGATGAGTCATGCTTTCGACCCTAGTTAACCAAAATTTTATTTTGGTGAAAGCATGTTTGAGTTCTCACATTCGTTGTAAAATTAGTTTAACTCGTGATATTAGATCAATGTAGTATTTGATCTCGATTATCTTATTTTGAAAATTTTCCTCGACCATTGTTTTTCTTTGTTCAATTACTCCTTGTGGTTTGAGGATCTAGAATCATTGTTTGTCGGATCTACCTCTTTCAACAATAATTTATTCATTCATGATGAAACTTGAGGTCAAATATTGTTTGACATGTATATTCCGTCGGAATTGTTGTTATAAATTATCAAAAGTTCTTTCTTAACCCACGTAACAGCCTAATTACTTAACCAATTGCTTGGTTAAGTAAGTCGGGGTGTTACATGATGATAGTTAGGAGTCTGGAAAAATTAGCAAAAACGAGAGTTACGTGTCATTAGATGGTCCAGGGTGTTTATAGTTGATAGGTTGAAACCCTAATTCTCATCAGGTCATGGTGCCTAGCGGTCAGACTAGCGATCGCGAGGTCAGTCGCTAATTATAATGCAGAAACTTTTCGGAGGATTCTCACGGCCAGGTTAGCGAACGTTAAGGAGATCACTAGTTTTGGTGCATATATTTCTGGAATAAACTCACAAGTTGGCTTGCGATTACGAGGGTGATCGCCAGTCTCGTTTTCTTCTTATTTTTGATTACTTCTTTGCTTGTATATCAATCATCACCTAGAAAGCTAATCTCTTTACTTCTTAAGCAATAATATAAACTGGAGTATCCCATCGAGTCCCGTTGCATCGTACTCATATGCCTCTCTCACCAGCGATGGGATTGAGCGAGATATTTGTTCAAGATAAACTACTCATCTGATCTTTGCTGATGAAGATAAACAAAATGACGACAAACGTAATGACGACAACGAGATAACAACAACAAGACGATGACAAACAAGTCGTACTCTTCCGAATTGTCTAGACGATCCTCGTTATCGTAGACATAAAGAATATTCGAACACTTGCAGAAAACATATTCATGTTGCTCTATCGTCTCTTCTCAAGATTTCTTTTCAACTTAGCTCATAAAGCTATAACTTATTTCAAGTATACATTCTCATATGGCAATTCATTCAATAAGGCATATACTCAATCATCAACTATGATAATCATGATCATCATACTCATAAGCATAATCATAATCATAAGCTCTTAAATCATAATCATAAGCTCTTACATGGTGAGCTAGAGATGATGGAATCGGAATGCTGAGCTTCTCTTAAGAACAACTGATTCCTTAACTCATATTCTCATGATAGAGTCCAACAATTGACTCCATAAACATAAATTCTCAAACAGAGTCAGCTCAAAAGAATTCATATGCTCAAAGTGTACAAACTGTACAAGACTCACAAAGATTCATGAATTTAGAATTCAAGACAGTGCACAAGCTGCACAAGGATTCACAAGGATTTACAAGTTCAGAGTTCAAAACTGTACTCAACTGTGCAACAGTTCACAAGGATTCACAAACTCAGAATTTCAAAACTGTGCACAAACTACACAAATTTACAAAAGCTCACAGGTTCAGAATTCAAAACCGCTCTGCTACCATACTGTCACAGCCCGACTACTTAAACAAGTAATTAGGCTGCGACTTGGGGTTAAGAAAGAACTTCTGATAATCGATAACAACAATGTAACCAATAATTTATATCAATTCATATCAATTCATATCAATAGCAATGTGTGATATCAAATTTCATCATGAAGAAATCAAACGTTTATGGTTAAAAGAAATAAAATGGAATTTCGGATTAATTTTAGGTTCTCAATTCATAATAAAGGATCAAATGTAGAGCAATAACGGCTGAGGACGGATAATCACAAAAGAATAACCAATATCAAGAATGTACATCTTCAAGCAAACTTTTACAACATTGAGAACTTATTGATGTTTCAAAGCATGGTTTAACAATGTTTCCAAGACTTGATATAAGCCTTATCGGATCTAACAAAATAATTTTGAACTTTCAAGTAAATGACGTTCCAAAGTATGGTTCAAAATGATTCAATGACATCATATTGACTTCAACAACATCTCTGAACCTTCAAGTAAATCTTTGCGTGCATAGGCATTTCAATAATTCATGTTCTTAGAATCAAATCGACGTCATAACAACAATGCCGAGATCACAATATCAAAATAAGACTATCATCACTATTGAGTCAATTCGGCATAACAAAACATAGCAACAAGTGAAGGCCAAAGTTGGGCAACGAGAAGGGTGGCTGAGAATTATGTATGATAACATAACTCTCTGGGCAACAAAAACATGTTGACATCAAATGAATAACATCAACAATTTATAAATATCATCATGAATCAAATTACTTAGAGAAGCTCCTTTGCACAACATTCGATTCCAGCATCCTCTTGAGCTCAACCTGCACGTTTAGAAATACATGCAGGGCGTGAGTACAAAAATGCACTCAGTGAGTATAAGCCAAAAACATAAAACATTACCCTTAGGGCTATATAATTCACTTGCCATAACATTGCAATACCCCAAATGGGCTTAAAAATTTCGAAAATAAAGAAGGAATAGTACGATAGGAACGAGTATAAAAGTGAACGTCGGTAATTGTCAAATTTGAATAAATCGAAATTTCTCTTGAAAATTTGAACAAAATAATTTTTAAATATGTTTTTAAGTATGTTCGGGATATTATTTACACTAAGGAAGAAAAAGAAATATTTTCTCCTATTTGTTTCATTATTTTCGAAACATATGTGGATATATGATTAAATTATGATCAAGATCACCTTAATTTATGTGAAAAGATGTTATTTGGTACAAATAGGATATTTACTAGACAAGTATTATACAAATAAAGAAAAATTTATATCCTCTTAGGAAAGACCTATGATTTTCGAAATTTAAGGATAAACATGAATGAATTTTGATTTAATCAAAGTGATAATATGTGATGAGTTGTTATGTTTTGTTTGTATATGAAAGATATTTTAAATTATATGATAAGGTTTGATAACGACCCTTAAGAGATAAGATAAGGTTGAAAATGACATTTTAAAGATAAGTATAAACTAAGATATTTTATTTAGAGATAAGATAAGGTCATGTTTATCTCTTAGAAAGGTGTAGTAATGTGATAAACATCATAAAAGATAAAATCTTGTCCTTAGTGTATGGAATTTTGAAATTAGCTTATGATTTTATGTGTGATTTTGAAAATCACAATTAATGTGATAATTGTATTAAATAATTTATTTAATTATATAATTGATAAATATCATGATTCTAGATCAATCTTATCTCCTAGAAATTATGAAAATTTCGAAATTAATAAAATAGGGTAAGAATGGAATTTTATGAAAATTAAATCTGAAAACCTAGTTTTCGAATAAATTGGGAAATTGCTTAGAAATGTTTCAAAATATATTTTATGATATAATATCATTATATTTATGTAATTACTCATGAAAATAATATTGGTTATAAAAAGAATAATAGTTTGATAATTTATCCTTAGTTTCAAATTATCTGCCGATAACTTTACTAAAATACATAGAAATGATCTTAATTAATTTTCCTATGATTTATTTTATCATCTAAGATTATTATTATGTCATATAGTTATTAATTGGAGAAAAATAAAATATTTGGCATATTATTATTATAAGAGCCGAAATATTTGACTTTTAGGTGTAAAAATGATGAAAAATATCATGCCTTAATTAATGAGGGTCATAATTATAAAGATAAGATAAGATTAGGTGTAAAGTAGAGATGGTTATCAAATTAAACAAGTAACCTATGATTTTTGTCATGTAATGGCCGAAAATAATGATATAAAATAAGGTTGGAAATATTTTTAAAACTCTTTGAAAATGACACCTTATCCTAAAGTTGAAAACTTTGACTTTTCAAATGTGATATTATTACATGATAATATTATAGTATATGATATGGAAAAAAATAAAAATTTATCCTAAGGTTCTAGTAGGGCTTGAAAATTTCAATAAACATTATATAAAGTGGTAATTTAATTATTCTATGATAGATGTAAGATACATTAATTAAATAATAAAATAACATGATAAACAATAGGATAAAATAAAATAATTGTCTCATGAGCTAAGGGGTGGCGAAAATTATAAAATAAGGTATGAGTTGTCGATTTTGATTTTACTGACTAGAATTGTATAATTTCAAAAGATAAGATAAGATTAATAATTAAAATTATAAGATAAGATCAAAATGAGTCATTGACAACTCATAGGGCGAAAATCAATGTGATAAGCATGAGTTGTAATTTTGACTTTATATTAAGATATTTTATAAAGTAATGATTAAAACCACTTTATAACTTCTATAAATAGAGACCCCATTAACACCATACCAACCGAAAATTAGTAAGAATAGAGAGAAAATAGAGAAAATAATAAGAGGTGTTCTCCAAAGTTGTCTTGATCATAGTTCAAAACGCGTCGTGAGCGTCGAGCAAAATCAAATAGAAGGTTAGAAACCTTACTACTCTTATTATTTTATGTAAAATATTAGAAAATCATATGTGATATGTTGTGTTACATGCTTTCGAAAATTATGTGAAATCGTGAAAATTTTGTTATGTGTCGAAGTTATGAATTAAATTTGTTCATATGGCGTTTATAAGCATATATTATGATTTTAATACAAAGTTAAGCATGTATTAAAGATACTATGATATAATGAAAATAAGTATGGGTTATATGTTAAAATACATGAATTTTAATTGTTGTTTTAAACATGAAATAATAATAGTTGTTCATGTTTAAGATTCGATGATTTTATGTGGAATTTCTTGGAAAAATATAAAATATTATGGGGTGGTAATTTCGAAATTTACTAAAGCATGAAATATTGATGTACAAGTTGTATATGATGAAAATTATATCATAAATATATATATGATAATAATATATATTATGTGAAAATTTTCAAAAATATATATATATATATATATATGTGTGTGGAATTTTTGAAAATAATGAAAATAAAGAAATATGACATCTCGTGAAACGTGATATGTGAATCATATGATATGATACGTGAGAAGTTGAGACGTAGGAAAATACGTCTGTGATTACATAAAATTTAAGTATATATGTAAGCTAAGAAGTAAAGTCAGTATGTAACGACGTTAGGTATGAAATTAAGATTCATACGTCACGATGAATGATTTGAACTGAGAAAGAATGAAAAGTTAGGATATTATATCTTTTCGAGACGCAATAAGTATAATAGTGGTTAAGATATGAAAATAGGATCCTTGACGTTAGAAGGATTGATGTAGTAACTCCGTTGTTTTTGGATCGATGATTATCGAAAAGTATAAGCGATGTACTAAACCTCGTTTCTCATGTTGAAAAGGGGCCTGCTCAGAGGAGAAAGAAGACGACAGTTAATTTCTAGTGACGTAGGAACTTTAAGTTCCCGAGGTGGGCTTTCTTATCAAAACCATTTACGGAGCTTTCTTGGAAAATCATTTACTTTCTTGTTTTTCGCAAATGATAAAGTACGATATTATGCGCGAAAATGTTTTATGTTTTGTATATGTCCATTCGGGTTGCACAGGCGATAGGAAAAGTATTACAATTCGGATCTAATTTGGAGGTGAAGGGAATCTAGCTTAGGGTTGTGTACACTTCACACGAACAGAGTTACGGTCGGATGATTGACCTATGAACCGTTCGCGGTCGATCGTGCGTCCGGGTGAAGGAGGCCTCACTCGGTGCGTTAATCCATATGTCGACTTAGAATATCGTTGTGGTGATGTAAAATGCTTGCTGGCGATATTTTGAGAAAGTATGAAAATTTATTTAGTAAGCACAAGGCCTTTTCAAACAAAACCCTTGTGTCTTACTGTGATGTAGGCAGCACAATATTTCGTAAAGTAAAATGTTTTCGGCATGTGTCCACTGAGTGCATCTTTGTACTCGACGCATGTGTTGTTTTAAATGTGCAGGTTGAGCAGGTGATGGAACAGAGCGAGAGTTGAGCGGAATCTTTTGAAGTATGAAGTATTTTTGGTTCACCTTGAGAATGCATCTCCATATGCATGTCTCACACGTTTTATTCCGCTGCTAAACTCTTGAGACTCTGTTATCTTTTGTTACTATGTTAAGCTTTGTAAAAGCTGCTGTTTTGTTGGAACCGTGAAACCTTCTTATATATATCTAAAAGCTGTTTTGCTCTATCATGATTCTCGTTTCTGTTTGAAACATCTATATTTCTTCATAGATGAAATGAGTTGAAAACCTTATTCTTTTCATATTCACTTAACCCAAACCCCAAGTCACGGTCTGGTAAGGTTTAGCCAAACCGGGCTGTGACAGAGTGGTATCAGAGCAGTTCGTTTGCTTTGATCCAAAATTATTCTTTCTATCCAAAGTCTAGCTTGAATCACTAGGCTCTTTATGTAGCAGTCATCACCGCTCAACGCTCCTGTTCATCACGCTCAACCAGCAAGGGAAAAGTAGTTTATGATAATAAAGGTATGTTTTAAAAGCTTTGAATGTTATGTACAGTTTTGAGAAAGTATTTGTGAAAAATGTTTTTAAAGTGGACATGCCGTTGAAAAGTGAACAGGTTTGAATTTTGATAATTCATTGATTAGACAACAAGTGGATTGTCTGAAGAAGTATAGAAGCTCATACTCGATTGGTATGTGATCATTTTGATGAAAATGAAAGAAATTAAAGCTTATACCCAAGGGGTATATGAGTATTGATGATAGACATATAAAGATTTATATGTCAGTAAAGTATGTTTATGAAACGAAGATGAATTGTGAAATTGTTTTGATTTTCAAAAGAACGTAGATGAACTCTAAGTTTCACGAAGAACTTAGATTGAACGAACCCATAAGAAATTCTCTTCTATGTATAACATAGTGTTTTGATGAAAAACGGGAATTTGTGGACCTAGAACGCTCTTAGGTTCGATTGACAAACGTAAAATGAAAAGCTACGAAGGAATGAAGGCTTCAACGAACGAATGTCACTTGCAACCTAAGGCGCAGTTTCTTCACTTGAGATTCTATGCGATGTAATCGACTGTTTCTTACGCAAAGTAATAGATGAATTTGGGAATTAGAATGATAAGTGATAAGTACTTGAGAAATTATGTTAAAGAGTGTTCACAAACTTTGTGTTTTGTGATAGTTAAGAGATCCTTATGATTTAAGTTTTTCCCCCTTATTGCTTTTAAGTCTAAGACAGACTTACTTCGAACTATCTGTATTCAGATGGCAGGAAATGGGAATGATAAGAGAAAAAGTACGGACACATATGTTTCTGACCTAGAACTCACAAGGGAGTATCGACTCTTCTATTACAAAATAGGCACCGATTTAGGGCAATTCTTGGACGAGTTCCTATAACTATGGACGGAGGCGCATAACCATGGAGTCACGGACTTGGATGGCATCCAGCGATTCATCCACCGTTTGCTAACAAATTGGCAAAGGTATGCGAGAGAAATAGCAAGGGAATATGTTTTCTACAAAGAAAACTCGAGATTCAGCAGTTACGAGTTTATCAGCCAGCTCAGATACACATACAACGTGTATGGAGAAGCACCAATGGGGCGGCCTTTTTCCGTGTTGGATGAGCGACATGAAAAGATAAAGGAATGGTTGTATCAGGATATTCCATACACCGAGCCATGTTATGTTCCTACTGGTTGTGCGAAATAGATGAAAATGGGCAATGGGCGGGATCCTATCGCCCGAGGGATTAGGAGAACGACCGGTGGAGACGAGGGCTACTACTTGGAGAAATAAGCAAACCAACACTATAAAGGACTTGATCGTTCTCTAAAGTTTGGATCGTCTCATAAAGGAGGCAAAACATACTTGGAGGCGGAAAGTTTCCAAACAAGGAGAGCGATTACGATGAAGGACCATCCCGTGAAAACCTAGATCTAGTAAGACTTATAAAATTAAACCATGATATAGTTAGCATGTATGTGAAGTAAGCGTGGTTTGGTGACATTCATAGTAAGTATGTTTAGTGGTGTCAAAATTTTGGTGTAAATATGATATCACACTATGTACTAAGTTAAAGAAACAAATCGTTATAAAAACTTATATATAAAAGTTCTCGTTGATTTATTTTGGTGACACATAATGTTTGCATGACTTATGAAAAGTATCTGGCATATGATGTTCTATGAACCATAAGGAGGTTATGTGTTAAGATATTGAATTAGAAATTGACGTTTATTTTGTATAAAACATTAAGAATGCCTCCTAGAAGAGAATTGGGACGTAGAAGAGGAGAGGAAACTCCAGAACCCTAACTCCAACAACCACCACCGCCTCGTAAGATAGAGGCACTATTTCTCAAGCAAAACCCGCCCACATTTAATGGGACAGGAACTCCCAGCGAAGCTGAACTTTGGGTAAGGTCAATAGAGCGAATCTTCAATTTCCTACATTGTACGGATCATGAAAGAATTTCTTGCGTTACCTTTCAATTAACGGGTTCGTGAGACTTACGGTGGGAGACGAAGAAAATTATGTTGAAGGAAGATGGAGGAATTTACTTGGGAGGATTTCAAAACGGTATTATATGATAAGTATATTCCCAAGAGTTATAGAAAGAAACAGGAAAACGAGTTCTTCAGTCTCAAACAAGGGAATAAGTCGATGTGAGAATATGATCGTATATTACGTGACATGTCAAGTTAAGCTCAAAATTTAGTGGATCTGGAGTGAAAAGATGGTGACAAGTTTAGATCTCGACTAAGGCACGAGATTAGGATATCTCTTGCCGACCATGGAACAATGACCTATACCGAGGCCTTGGAAGGGCTTTGGATATAGAGGAAGCATTGGGGAGGACAAACCGGCATGGTGCAAGCAGACAAAGGAAAGAGAAAGGGAAGATAACCCTAAGGAAATTACTACGGCGGTGGGAAGGAAGCCATGGCCAATAATCGAGGCCCCAATGGACCCAAGTGCGAGGCGAGGTCGTCAGCGACTTTTGGACAAGGTAGAAACGACCAGAAACAACTGTCAAGCCCTCAATGCCCACGATGCCCTAAGTATCACTCTGGCACTTGTCTAGCCGGGGTGTGGACAGCAAGGACATTTTGTGAACAACTGTCCATAGCAAGAACAAGCGATAATAGATAAACCTAACCCGCCACGACAAGCCCAACCGCAAAGGGCAATGCAGCAGCCACGACAGGCAAGGGCTTTTGCTCTCAACCAACAAATCGAAAATGACCAAAACAACCCGACAGGTACGAATACGCTTTCGACATACTTATAATTATATTATTGCTATGAGAATTGCAAGACCACGATATTATACGTGAGTATTTTAGAACTTCTCACGAAACGAGATGAAGGAATACGAATCTTCTTCATCGAAGGCAGGAGATACGACGTTAGCATAAGTTCGCTTAAAACTTAGATTTGAACATAGGATTCACCGTCTATAAGAATCGATGGTACGAATGCAAGTTAAGAGCGTCTGACGAATCAATGGGTGCGAGGTACCAGCGTTGGAATGGAAAATGCAATATGGAAAAAGAAGAGAACGTTGTGAGAATCGTAAATTTCGAGGACGAAATTTCTTTAAGGGGGGTAGAATGTAATACCCCAAATTTCCAGGCTTAAAATTTGAAAATAAAGAAGGAACAGTACGATAGGAACGAGTATAAAAGTGAACATCGGTAATTGTCAAATTTGAATAAATCGAAATTTCTCTTGAAAATTTGAACAAAATAATTTTTAAATATGTTTTTAAGTATATTCGGGATATTATTTACACTAAGGAAGAAAAAGAAATATTTTCTCCTATTTGTTTCATTATTTTCGAAACATATGTGGATATATGATTAAATTATGATCAAGATCACCTTAATTTATGTGAAAAGATGTTATTTGGTACAAATAGGATATTTACTAGACAAGTATTATACAAATAAAGAAAAATTTATATCCTCTTAGCCAAGACCTATGATTTTCGAAATTTAAGGATAAACATGAATGAATTTTGATTTAATCAAAGTGATAATATGTGATGAGTTGTTATGTTACGTTTGTATATGAAAGATATTTTAAATTATATGATAAAGGTTTGATAATGACCTTAAGAGATAAGATAAGGTTGAAAATGACATTTTAAAGATAAGTATAAACTAAGATATTTTATTTAGAGATAAGATAAGGTCATGTTTATCTCTTAGAAAGGTGTAGTAATGTGATAAACATCATAAAAGATAAAATCTTGTCCTTAGTGTATGGAATTTTCGAAATTAGCTTATGATTTTATGTGTGATTTTCGAAAATCACAATTAATGTGATAATTGTATTAAATAATTTATTTAATTATATAATTGATAAATATCATGATTCTAGATCAATCTTATCTCCTAGAAATTATGAAAATTTCGAAATTAATAAAATAGGGTAAGAATGGAATTTTATGAAAATTAAATCCTAGAAAACCCTAGTTTTCGAATAAATTGGGAAATTGCTTAAATTTGTTCCAAAAATTTATTTTATGATATAATATCATTATATTTATGTAATTACTCATGAAAATAATATTGGTTATAAAAAGAATAATAGTTTGATAATTTATCCTTAGTTTCAAATTATCTGCCGATAACTTTACTAAAATACATAAAAATGATCTTAATTAATTTTCCTATGATTTATTTTATCATCTAAGATTATTATTATGTCATATAGTTATTAATTGGAGAAAAATAAAATATTTGGCATATTATTATTATAAGAGCCGAAATATTTGACTTTTAGGTGTGAAAATGATGAAAAATATCATGCCTTAATTAATGAGGGTCATAATTATAAAGATAAGATAAGTTAGGTGTAAAGTAGAGATGGTTATCAAATTAAACAAGTAACCTATGATTTTTGTCATGTAATGGCCGAAAATAATGATATAAAATAAGGTTGGAAATATTTTTAAAACTCTTTGAAAATGACACCTTATCCTAAAGTTGAAAACTTTGACTTTTCAAATGTGATATTATTACATGATAATATTATAGTATATGATATGGAAAAAAATAAAAATTTATCCTAAGGTTCTAGTAGGGCTTGAAAATTTCAATAAACATTATATAAAGTGGTAATTTAATTATTCTATGATAGATGTAAGATACATTAATTAAATAATAAAATAACATGATAAACAATAGGATAAAATAAAATAATTGTCTCATGAGCTAAGGGGGTGGCCGAAAATTATAAAATAAGGTATGAGTTGTCAATTTTCATTTCACAACTAGAATTGTATAATTTCATAAAGATAAGATAAGATTAATAATTAAAATTATAAGATAAGATCAAAAATGAGTCATTGACAACTCATAGGGCCGAAAATCAATGTGATAAGCATGAGTTGTAATTTTTGACTTTATATTAAGATATTTTATAAAGTAATGATTAAAACCACTTTATAACTTCTATAAATAGGAGACCACATTAACACCATACCAACCGAAAATTAGTGAAGAATAGAGAAAAATAGAGAAAATAATAAGAGGGTGTTCTCCAAAGTTGTCTTCGATCATAGTTCGAAAGACGTCGTAGACGTCGAGCAAAATCAAATAGAAGGTTAGAAACCTTACTACTGTTACTATTTTATGTAAAAATATTAGAAAATCATATGTGATATGTTGTGTTACATGCTTTCGAAAATTATGTGAAATACGTGAAAATTTTATTATGTGTCGAAGTTATGAATTAAATATGTTCATATGACGTTTATAATCATATATTATGATTTTAATACAAAGTTAAGCATGTATTAAAGATACTATGATATGACCGAAAATAAGCATGAGTTATATGTTAAAATACATGAATTTTAATTGTTGTTTTAAACATGAAATAATAATAGTTGTTCATGTTTAAGATTCTATGATTTTATGTGGAATTTCTTGGAAAAATATAAAATATTATGGGGTGGTAATTTCGAAATTTACTAAAGCATGAAATATTGATGTACAAGTTGTATATGATGAAAATTATATCATAAATATATATATATGATAATAATATATATTATGTGAAAATTTTCAATATATATATATATATATATATGTGAAATTTTCGAAAATAATGAAAATAAAGAAATATGACATCTCGTGATACGTGATATGTGAATCATATGATATGATACGTGAGAAGTTGAGACGTAGGAAAATATGTCTGTGAATACATAAAATTTAAGTATATATGTAAGCTAAGAAGTAAAGTCAGTACGTAACGACGTTAGGTATGAAATTAAGATTCATACGTCACGTTGAATGATTTGAACTGAGAAAGAATGAAAAGATAGGATATTATATATTTTCGAGACGCAATAAGTATAATAGTGGTTAAGATATGAAAATAGGATCCTTGACGTTAGAAGGATTGATGTAGTAACTCCGTTGTTTTCGGATAGATGATTATCGAAAAGTATAAGCGATGTACTAAACCTCGTTTCTCACGTTGAAAAGAGGCCTGCTCAGAGGAGAAAGAAGACGACAATTAATTTCTAGTGACGTAGGAACTTTAAGTTCCCGAGGTGGGCTTTCTTATCAAAACCATTTACGAGCTTTCTTGGAAAATCATTTACTTTCTTTGTTTTACGCAAATGATAAAGTAAATCACAGATTAACTAAACATTTCGATTTCGAGATATGTTCACTTATTTTATTTTAACCTTTAGTTAAACATTTAACGCATTTCTACATCGTTTCGATAAAAAGATTTAAATTTTGAAATCTTTTCACAAATGAGATTTTCTTATATAATTAATGCTTTAACGTATTAGCAGATTTATCGAACGATTTCATATCGTTGATTTCAAAAGTCAACATTTTGACTTTTCTTTATTAACTTTTTAATATCTCATATTTTAATATCTTATTTCCTTGTAAATCGATTCTCAATCGATTTCTTTTCATAAAGTCTTAATTTCGATTTCGATAAACTTCATTAATATTTTCTTAAATATTAATTAACTTATTCCTTTAAAAATTATTTTTCATTTCTAACGTTATTTAATATAATCAAGTCATAAACATAGATTCTATGTTTATAAAATTTTCTAAATTTTAATATGTCTAAATTAATTTCTGATATATAATGTATTATTATTATTCTCGATAAAAGGATTTAAAACCCTTAGAAATTTATTCCAAAACTCACTGCTTCAAGGATTAAAATCCTTAAACATTTTAAAATTCTAAATTCATATAGTGTACTATTTTATCATAGTATCACTAATATGGATGAAACCCTAATTTTCAAACTAGGTTTTCAAAATTAATACTTTGCTCAATAATCAATCCAATGCTCTAGCATTATTTTAATGCTAAATAATATTCTAATTACATATAATAATCATAGGAATTTAAATATTATAATTCATTGATCATTAATCTCATTTTTCTATTCATCTCAAACGTTAACGCTTGAAACGCTCCAAACGTTAATTATCGCCTCATCTCAAAATGGCCGTAATAAAGTTGTAGTCACTTTATTAAATTATTCCATTAATAATGGAATTAAATTTAAGTCACTTTAGAAAATTTCTAAATTTTAACTATCGATACTCAATCGACGTTAAAATTATACGCCAAACACATTATAAACTTTATTCCTTAATTCACAATCCTTTGTGAATATAAAATAGGAATTTATTACCTTGTAAAATAATCGAAATCATTATTCGATATATTACTAATTCCATTATTTCGGCGAAACCCTATAATTTACGAGTTTTTAATATCGTAATTAGGCATTTAATTCTTCGATATTACATTCTACCCCTTAAAAGAAATTTCATCCCAAATTTGCATATCTTAGAAAATTTGGGGCATCGCTCCTTCATGGCATCCTCAAGCTCCCACGCGACTTCTTCTCGTCTACGACGCCTCTACAACACTTTCACTGGTAGACGGACTGCTCTTTAACTCGCTGAACCTTACTGGCCAGATAGTCGTAGGTTCTTCTTCATAACTCATATCCGGCCGAGGATCACGCCGCCTTGATGGATCACGTGTTTTTTTTTTTTTTTTTTTTTTTTTGTACATGTATTTTCTTAATCATGACACGCAAGAAATATGCACATTACCAAACTTTATGAAATGCCAATCAGAGCAACCGCCTATTCCTTTTAGGATTTCATAAGGTCCTATAAAACGCTGTCTCAATTTTCCTTTCATTTTAAACTTTATAATTCCTTTCAATGAGAGACTTTATCTCCACATTCAAAAGTAGCTCGATTCACGCAGACGTCAGAAGACCTTTGTCTATCTTCGAGCTTTTTTATTCGCCTAAATCGACGGACGATCTCAATCATCTTATTTACATGTGCCAAGCCCTAAAATTCTTCTCTCACCTAACTCATCCCAATAAAGATCGACATTTCTTTACATATATGCTCAGATGGGCAATATTAATCGCCGCCCGATCATTCATCGTCTGTGGATGAAACGTGTTGAAATTCAATTTTGTGCCCATTTAAGCTAATCCAAAATCTCAAGTGCCTTGGAATTCTTATCCGACGTGATAGGTTTTGGTACCCCATGCAAGCGCATATTTCTTTTACGTACTATCGACTAATTTATCGTATCCATAAGTAAATTGATTGCGTAAAATGCCACACGCACTTTGTAAGTCGATCCACTATTATCCATATAGCAAGTTCTTTCGATTTTGGCAACTCCGTAATAAAATCTATTGTTATATCATTCCATTCCCATTCGGTATTTACAAAGGTCAGAATCTTCCGTAGGTCTTCGCACAATGCTTACTTTCGACATACAAGACAACACTCTACAAAAGGGCTACGCCTCGCTTTACGCCTTCCTACCGCACCTTTTCGTAAGTCTCGATACATTTAGTGCTTCCCGGTGCGAGATATGAGTATCATGAGTTTCACCTATGACTTCATTTCGAAGTTCAACATTGTTTGAAATACACCACTTTCTTCAAACAATAAGACATTTTTTCGAATTGCTAGTACAGCACTCAGAATCGATCGATTAAGTCAACTATCCTTAGCAAAGGATACTTATTCTCGAGTGTCGCTTTATTCAAGGACCCCCTTTTTTTTCGTGACTAAAAGACAAGCGCCTCATGTAAAACGCTAGTCCGAGAAACCTAGGTCCAAAAGCTCGATCGATTTTCAACCCTTCCAGCTCCTTCGAGCCATTCTAAGGTGGTTTCGACATCGGTGCCGCCCGGTTCCGTGTCGATGGTGAATTCCAACCGCTCATCGTGGTAATCCCGTAAATTGGGAAAACACTGAAAAAAAAATCTAACAATCCCTACATCTTCAGCCTTTTATCTCTACTTTATTTTCTCCATTTAAGTAAACAAGAAACGCCGACCTCCTTTTTTGTTTATCATTCTTCTTACCTTCAAAGCAGACACAATCGTGATTTTCTTCCCATGTCGATTCCATGAAAATACGTAGTTTCTCGTCCGTGAAAATGAAATTAAGTTTTCCTCCTCGCACGTAATCTTGAATGGGTCGCTAACCAATCTATTACTAGATTATATCTTCATCGCCCATAGGTATTAGGTTCAAGTTATTTGCTAGAACCTTAAGTGATCCTAGTTCAACTCTAAGTTCGAGCAAACATGCGAACAATCATATGATGTAGTAACTCCGTTGTTTTCGGATAGATGATTATCGAAAAGTATAAGCGATGTACTAAACCTCATTTCTCACGTTGAAAGAGGCACCTCGAGGAGAAAGAAGGCGACAATTAATTTCTAGTGGCGTAGGAACTTTAAGTTCCCGAGTGGGCTTTCTTATCAAAACCATTTACGAGCTTTCTTGGAAAATCATTTACTTTATTGTTTTTACGCAAATGATAAAGTACGATATTATGCGCCAAAATGTTTTATGTTTTGTATATGTCCATTCGGGTTGCACAGGGCGATAGGAAAAGTATTACAATTCGGATCTAAAATTTGGAGGTGAAGGGGAAATCCTAGCTTAGGGTTGTGTACACTTCACCTTCTGAACCGAGTTACGGTCAGATGATTCAGCCTCTGAACCGTTCGTGGTTAGTCGTGTGTCCGAGTGAAGGGAGGCCTCCCTCCCGGCGTGTTAATCCATATGCCGACTTGGAATATACGTTGTGGTGATGTAAAAATGCTTGGCCAAGCGATATTTTTAGAAAGTATGAAAATGTATTTAGTAAGCACAAGGCCTTTTCAAACAAAACCCTTGTGTCTTCGTGATGTAAAGACAATATTTCGTAAAGTAAAATGTTTTCGGCATGTGTCCACTGAGTGCATCTTTGTACTCAGCCCTGCATGTTTGTTTTTAAATGTGCATGTTGAGCAGGTGATGGAATAGAGCGAGAGTTGAGCGGAATCTTTTGAAGTATGAAGTATTTTGGTTCACCTTGAGAATGCATCTCCATACGCATGTCTCACACGCTTTATTCATTGCTAAACTCTTGAGACTCATTATCTTTTGTTACTATGTTAAGCTTTGTAAAAGTCATTGCTTTGTTGGAACAAGTGAAACCTTCTTATATATATCAAAAAGCTGTTTTGCTCTTTCATGATTCTCGTTTCTGTTTGAAACATCTATATTTCTTTGTAGATGAAATGAGTTGAAAACCTTATTCTTTTCATATTCACTTGACCCAAACCCCAAGTCACGGTCTGGTAAGGTTTAGCCAAACCGGACTGTGACAGAAATAACCTGTGCATGCTTTTCATAAATAACCACTTATTTGCTTTCATTTCATAGCATTAAAACAATTGCATATGCATGATCTCATGTTGGGCGATAACTTTTCCTTCCCATATCCACGGACTTTCTTTGAGTTGATCCGAGGAGTAGACCTCATCCTCAAACACACCTTGACCCGAAGGTCCATATCATACCCGACGTCGGTACATTCTTTCATTCATACTTTCTTTCTTTTCTTTCTTTCTTTCTTTCATTTCTGTGGATAGGTAAATGCATTGTGTTCATGCTCATGCTCAAAACAGGCAAGTCATTTAACTTTGAAACTTTGCACATAAACGCATTTCATATCATTTTGTAAATATATGACAACTTAAGTATATCATTATAGAAAATACTTATACCCACCTGGTAACAGTCACTCGGGACTGTACCTTCTGCCTTTCACTTCGTTTTTCTTTCCACTTGGGTCATCAATCCACATAAAATGGCATAAAAGCCTATCAAGAACCAAACAAGAATATAGCTTATCTTAGTCGTCGATACGACTATATCTTCTCAATTTAAGACGTTATGGTCTATAAACACTTGGGTCATTGCATCCTCTAACATCTTAAACATATAAAAGACATCCCGAAGCCTCATATGTCTAAACGTGCATAGAAAACTTGATAACAAGCTTAAACCATTCAACCTTAGCAAAAAACCTAACGACCCCTTAAGACATAGCTTATGTCCGACGTAAAAAATCACGTGAGACGTCATCTAACACCAACGAACCTCTATATATGTGTCACGCCCCCACTCCGGACGACCCGGACTAGAGGGTGACTAATACTAGGAATAGTATTATAGGAAAACAGACTAAGATAGAGGTACATATCATCTATAATTAGCATGCCCGATAGGTTCGATAATACAATATCCAAATGATTAAAAAGGTTTAGGCCATCGACCCAAAGAATTACCATGGTCTGATGGACCTCAATAGTTCATGACAAAAAGTAAAAGAGTTCGGAGTTTAGCAGCGGAAAGTGTGTGAATACATATATGATGATATGTATTCAAGGCGAAAGCCAAATTCTAAATAAACAGTCAAGGACACTGGACTCCTCAACACATCCTCCATCATCACCATCAGAGCTCAACCTGCACATTTAAAAACAAACATGCAGGGCTAAGTACAAGAAATTGCACTCAGTGGACTCATGCCGAAAACATTTGATATAAGATTACGCTGCCAATATCAGAGTAAGTCACAAGGGTTTTAGTTGAAATGCCTTATGCTTACTAAAACATTTTCAGTTCATAAACATAGCTCGACCGAGCATTTTCTTGGTGTGTATGGTCCGTATCTCATAGTAACAGTTCATAACAGTATTAAAATTTAAACGTCGAGAGGGAGGCCTCCCTTCTACGACGCCGTGACCGGCCGTAATCCCGTACAGCACACATTCACTCTCACAAGCATATGTTAACATAGCAATAGTTCCAACCTTCACGCCAATCCTAGCCAGGCATTTATCATGTAATATTCCAAAGAAACGAGCGTACGATTACGGTATTCTAAACCCGTAATTAGGGTTTTGCCGTATATCAATTTTTACAACATCGAATATTGTGATTTCGATGCGATATCGTTATAACGAATTCCTTTTTATGATTCACTAAGGATTATGAATTAAAGGATGAAATTTATGAAATGATACGCCAGTATTATTTTAACGTCAAACGCGTATCGAACGTCAGCATTTTATGGAAATCTCTGAGCTGTAGAGCTTGGAATTTATTTCCATCTTAATTCCTTTATTAAAAGGGACATATTTTATAAAGTAAGTATGAACTTACTACGACCATTTTGAGATGAGTCGATTTTGAACGTTTTGAAACGTTTTGAACGTCAACATCTAGAGACGTTTTGTAAAATGAGTTTAATGCTCAGGAAATTATAATAATTAATTTTCTATTATTATTTTATATAATTACAGCATTATTAATTATTAAATCGAATTTTTAGCTATTAAAATTCGATATTTTGGAATTGAATTTTTTCGAAAACCCTAAGTTTATAAACTATGGTTTTTCACATGAAATGACACCATTAAATTATCATATGGTATCTAAACTATATGTTATAATATATATGAGTGTTGTTAAGCTATAAAATCAATTTTTGGAGCATTTAAACTCGATAATATGCATATATAATTTTCGAAACCTAATTTTTAAAATTAGGGTTTCATATGCATATATTAATGCTATAATTTATCCTATGCTATTATTTAATATCTAAACCATATATTATGATATATATGATCGAAAACTACATGAGTATCAATAATAGGTGTGATTTATATTTTTATTCCTATTTTTCCTAATTATCATCGGTATTTTCGAATAAGTGCTATATGTTGGATTTAATTATTTTAATGACTTGTATTATATATCTATGATCATGTGTGATTAATTGTATTATATATCTATGATCATGTGTGATTAATACATTGTATTATGGTACAAAATAAATCAAATACCACCCTTAAACACACACACACGCTACCGGCTATGGCCTTGAGAACAAGACGAGAGCACCTTTTTTTTGACCAACCCATGAAGAGCCTTTCTAGCCTAGCCTAATGATCACCATATCCCCATCATTTGGCTGCAGATTTCGTCCACTTGAAGGGAGAAAAATCGAGAGAGAGAGAGAGATTATAGGGGGAGACTCTTCCTCTTCAAACCATTACACTCAATACACACTTCAAACACTCTACACTTTCTCATTATTCTCCCATCCCTCCTTCTTCACCAAGAACCGAGCCAAACTCCCCATTATTTTCGAAAGTTCTCCTTCTCCATTTCTTATCCATCCCTTCACCAAGCTTGATAACTTCATTGTTCTTGTGAATCTATATCATTCCAAGGTAAATAGAGACCTTAAGTACCTATACATCTCCCTCTGTTCAAGAAAAATCGAGCATGTTCATATATGTTTATGTGTGTGTTTTGAAATTTTTATATGTGTTTAAGTGTTCTTAAGCATGAACTATGGTTATGTCTATGTTCTTGATGATATTAATTTCGAAAATGTATAAGAATATAGGTTAGATGAGCATTGATGTTTGTATATGGAATTTTTGAAATAGATCTAGTGTACATACATGATTTTCGAACCCTAGCTTGTTGAAATAATTTTCGAAAAATATTTAAAATGTACATAGGGTGACCGATCACTTCATGAATATTTTAGTGATGGATTATTGTTTATTATCATGTTTATAATCCATGGTTTTGATTTGAAAATTTTAGAAAACCCTAGGTATTTTTATAATAATACCGTGAGCCTTCTTAATATGTACCATGATGTATAATTTTATTTTAAGCTTGTGATGACATATTAGTGCTGTAATGTGTTGTTTATATGTTCTATGATTTATTTAGAATTTTTGGAAATCAAATACTAAAGTTGAATTAAAAAAAAACCGAAGAGCTATTGCTCAAGAAGGTGATGATTTAATTCGGTTTTGATGAATGTTTTAATGTTATAATGTTATATTATAATGTATAAACATAGTGTATAATTATTAGAATTTTTGGAAATCAAATACCTAAATTAAATAAAAAAAACCGAGAGCACTATGTGCATAAGGTGATGATTTAATTGGTTTTTGATGATTAAATGATGTTATATTGTTATACTATAGTATATAAGCATAGTATATAATTGTTAGAATTTTTGAAAACCAAATGCTAAATAAAATCGAAAAAGCCGAGAGCTTACAAGCTCATATGGTGACGATTTAAATTAGTTTGGTTGATATTATGATGTTACAATGTCATAATATAATGTTTAATCATGTTATGATTTAATTAGAATTTTTAGAAATTGTTTGATAATTATTGGGTAATTAAATCGAGATTACCGTGAGCATTATTGATTTATTGTGGAATGAATGTTTATGATGGACTATAGGTTATATTAATGATATATATTGATGTTGGGATATTATACTATGTGTATGTTAATTTTGGGAATTTTTGGATAATTATTCCATATTATATGGAATTACCGAAATATATATATGTAAATATACTAATAAATGACAAACAAAATCATATGGATTTTATAAATTTATATTCTGGACCATAGTGTATAATAATACACTATATTAATTTAGAAATTTTTCAAAAGTCATTTGGTATTTTTAAGCTAATTATCGAGATTTTCGATAATTAAAAAGGATTTTAAAATCCTTTTTAATTCAGTTTATTAATAAAATATATGTCTAATTATATTCTGGACATATTTCGAATTTATAAAAATTTTATAAACATCGTCTTCTATGTTTAAGACAAACGTTGAGTATTAACGTTTTAAAATCGAAAGTACACGTTTTTAATTATTAAGAGGTTTATCTAAATGCGAAGTCATTTATAAGTCCTTTGATTTACGTGATAAATCAAGAAATGGGACTATACGTTTTTAATCGATCGAATTTTCGATTTATAAATAAAATGGTAAGAAATTACTATTAGAAAGTCAAATTGTTGACTTGTTGACCAGAGTTGACTTCGTTGACTTTTAAAGTCAAACGTACGATTATACGTTCGATAAATACGCCAATATGCGTAAGATGTACTAATTGGGTATAATACCTCATTAGTAAGAAAAGATTTCACAAATGAAATCCTTATATCGAGAAACGTGCTCATACGTTAAAACGTTTAAGCCGGAGGAGTTAAACCGAAATAGTTGAACGTATCTCGAGGAACGAGAACAATTCAATTAAATAACGTATTTGTAAGCATATCGAATTCATTTGAGGAATTCAGTTTACATCGATATAAAATATCAAAGTTATCTTAGCTTTTGAAAGTCTCGAAGACTTGAGCGACGTCTTAAAGCCTCGCCAGTAAAGCGTGGACGCAAACGCAAGAACCGGATTCTCGACGCATTTAACAAACCTAGGACTCGATTTACAACAAACCATAGTCCAGGTGGGCTTCTTATCTTCAAAATGTGGGCCTTTTCTTACCCCACTAAGACATGATTTTACTGCTCTTCCCAAAATGAGTTTATTTACAGTACTTATCCTACAACTGATTGACAAATGTTTATTACATTACCTCTCAAAAATATTCTGTTTTGTGTATGGATCCTATCTGTTATGCCCGGGTAGGGCTGTGGCGATGGTTGGAACTTTATTATGACAGGTTATGTCATTTGGGTCGCGCCAACCTTTTAAATGTCGGGTCCCGTGCGGATGATAAATGCCCGCTAGGATTGGCGTGAAGGTTGGAACTATCGCAATGTTAACATATGCTTGTGAGAGCGATTGTGTCTTTGACGGATTACGGCCGGTCACGGCGTCGTAGAAGGAGGCCTCCTCTCGACGTTTAATTTTAATATCATATGAATTGTTACTATGAGATACGGACCATACACACCAAGAAAATGCTCGGCCGAGCTATGTTTACTGAACCGAAAGCGATTTGGTAAGCCTGAGGCATTTTTAACTAAAACCCGCGACTTACTCGATATTGGGCGCAGAATTCAAATATTATCAAATGTTTTCGGCACGAGTCCACCGAGTGCAATTTCTTGTTAGCAGCCCGCATGTTTGTTTTTAAATGTGCGGTTGAGCTCGATGGTGATGATGGAGGATGTGTTGAGGAGTCCAAGTGTTCTTGATCGCTTATTTAGGATTTGGTTTTCACCTCAATACATATCATCATATATGTATTCACACACTTTCCGCCGCTAAACTCGAACTCTTTACATTATGCTTACTATTTTGAACTATTGAGGTCCGCCGATCACCGCTTAATCTTTGGGTCCGATGGCTAAACCTTTTAATCATCGGATATTGTAATATCGAACTATCAAGCATGCTAATTATCGCTGATATGTACCTCATCTCGATCGGATGTCCTATAATACTATTCCTAGATTAGTCACCCTCTAGTCCAGTGTCGTCCTGAGGTGGGCGTGACATATCATCCGCACACGACCCGACATTTAAAAGGTCAAGGCGACCCAAATGACATAACTTTGTCATAATAAAGTTCCAACCATCGCCACACAGCCTCTACCCGGCAATGATAGGATCCATACACAAAATGTAATATTTTTGGCGGTAATGTAATAAACATTTATCAACAGCTGCAAAATAATATTGTAAAAGAATTCATTTTGGAAGAACAAGTAAAATCACATCTTAGTGGGGTAAGAAAAGGTCCACATTTTGAAGATAAGAAGCCCACCTGGACTATGGTTCGTTGTAAATTGAGTCCTAGGTTCGCTCGACGTCAAGATCCCGTCACGCCGCGTTTGGCCCACACTTTTGCTGGCGAGGCTTTAAGACGTCGCTCAAGTCTCTCGAGACTTTCAAAAGCTAAGATAACTTCGATATCTTATATCGATGTAAACTGAATTCTCAATGAATTCAATATGCTTTCAAACACGTTATTTAATCGAATTGTTCTCGCCTCGAGATACGCTCAACTATTTCGATTTAACGCCCGATTTAAACGTTTTAACGTATGAGCACGCTTTCGATATAAGGATTTCATTTGTGAAATCTTTATTACTAATGAGGTATTATACCAATTAGTACATCTTACGCTGCATCGGCGTATTTATCGAACGATAATCGCACGCTTGACTTTAAAAGTCAACGAAGTCAACTCGTCAACAAAGTCAACAATTTTGACTTTCAAATAAGAATCTTTACTATTTCGCTTTATAAATCGATTTCGATCGGTTAAAATCGAAAGTCCCTTTCTTGATTTGTCACGTAAATCAAACGACTTATAAATAATTTCGCATTTATTAACCCTTTAGTAATTAAAACGCCAGTGTTCGATTTAAACGTTACTAAATAAACGTTTGTCTCAAACATAGAAATCTATGTTTATAAAATTTTATAAAATTCAAATATGTCCAGAATATTAATTAGACATATATTTTATTAATAAACTGAATTAAAAGGATTTAAAATCCTTATTAATTATCGAAAATCTCGATAATTAATTTAAAATACTAAATGACTTTTGAAAAATTTCTAAATTAATATAGTGTATTATTATACACTATGGTCCAGAATATGAATTTATAAAATCCATATGATATTGTTTGTCATTAATTAGTATATATACATATATATAATTCGATAATTCCATATAATATGGAATAATTATCCAAAAATTTCCAAAAATTAATATACACATAGTATAATATCCCAACATCAATATATGTCACAAATATAACCTATAGTTCATCATAACCATCCATTTCAACAATATATAATTCTCAAGCAAATCGGTAATTATAAGATAATTACCAAATAATTAGCAAACAATTTCTAAAAATTCCAAATAATTTATGACATTATTAAACATTATATTATAACATTGTAACATCATAACATCAACCAAACCAATTTAAATCGTCACCATATGAGCTTGTAAGCTCTCGGCTTTTTCGATTTAATGTAGTAATTGGTTTTCAAAAATTCCAACAATTATATACTATGCTTATACACTATAGTATAACAATATAACATCATTTAATCATCAAAAACCAATTAAATCATCACCTTATGCACATAGTGCTCTTGTTTTTTTTTTGATTTAAATTAGGTATTTGATTTCCAAAAATTCTAATAATTATACACTACGTTTATACATTATAATATGACATTATAACACAATAACATCTATCAAAACCAAATTAAATCATCACCTTATTGAGCAATAGCTCTTCGATTTTTTTGATTTAATTTAGCATTTGATTTCCAAAAATTCCAACAAAATCATACAATACATAAACAATATATTAAAGCATTAATACACCATTGTATGATCAAAATAAAATCATACACCAACATTCATATACACATTGCTCTCGGTCCTTTCTAAAAATTAAGCATATGGTTCTAAAAATTTCTAAATAAATCATACAATACATAATCAATACATTAAAGCATTAATATGTCATCACAAGCTTTAAATAAAAATTATACACCATGGTACATATTAAAAGGGCTCACGCTATTTTAATAAAAATACCTACGGTTTTCTAAAATTTTCAAATCATACCTACACTACTACAAAACCACTTTTCTCTACACCTTATAGACCACGCTTTTGAAAAGCGTGGTCTATAGATAGACCACGCCAGATAAAAGCGTAGTCTATGTGCTTGAATTTTCAAGTATAGACTACGCTAACAAAACCGTAGTGTAAATGCGTGATCTATAGTGGGTATAGACTACGCTAACAAAAGCGTGGTGTAAATGCGTAGTCTATAATGGGTATAGACTACGCTTAAAAGCAGTAGTGTATGTGCGAGTTTTAATAAAAAGCGCGGTCTATGTTATAAATTAAAAAAAAAAAAAAAAAAAGCTGGCTTCGTGGATTCGAACTCACGACATCGAGTTTGTTAACATATCACTTAACCATTTCACCAACAAGTCTTCGCTCTCATATCCGCATTTATTTGTATTTATATTATAAGATGAACCTAAATAGTCACAAACACTCCCGCCCTGAATTCAATCTCTCTCAGTCTCATATCACTTAACCATTTTGAGACAGTAAAAACTTACTCCCGCGCCTTTCCGTCCTTCACTCCCGCCCTGCCGTGCCGCCCTTCACTCCCGCCCTGCCGTGCCGCCCTTCACTCCCGCCCTGCCGTGCCGCCTTCACTCCCGCCTTCACCCTTTTTCTCCTCGCCGCCTTCACCCCGCCGTCCTTTTTCTCCTTGCCGCCATCGTTGTTCCATCGCCGCCGTCATCCGCCGCTCCACATTCTCTTCCGCCGCCGCCGCCGCCATGAGTTCTCCTCTCACTGCCATTCAAAGTTCTCGTGCCTTTTTGTGGAGTTAGGGACTAGAGGGGTTTTTGCTGAGAATTTATTAACCTTGTAGTGGTATGATCTTTGTATGAATTAGGGTTTTTTTGATTGGAATAGCAAAGCATGGGCGTGGTTCAATTGGTCGAATGGAAATGGACTAGACGGGGTGATTAGAACCGTGACGGATAGTACGGGAATTAATTTCTGAATTTATTTTATGATTCTTGAGAAATTAAGTTGAACCTTTTTTGAGGTATTGTATTGGTAGTTTGGATGGTTTACGTATTTTAAAAGATTGTGTAACTGCATTGTGCCAGCTTGAAAATGTATTGTTGGAGAAGAAAATGTTGTCACTATAATATGTTTTAGATGTAAGACCTGTGATTAGGTGTTCTGCTGATTTTATGGATTGTGTATTAGTTTATTTATTTATAGGCGTTTTGGTTTATCAATTTTCGATTACGATGGGGACGGCTAGTGATCACCGCATGATTGAGAAAATTCAAATTGAGATTGTTTTATAATTCGAAATTCGGCAATGAGTAATCGAGGTAGTTCAATATGAGTATTTCAGCCTCGCATTTGCTTGGAATGCTCGTGAAAAGTGTAGTTGTTGTGCATCGAATCATGCTTCGCCTCGTGTTTAGTTATATGTATAGTCGAACTTGCTCACGGTCGATATTCGATCTTAAAGTTAAATTAGAATAATTAATACTAGAAGATATGTAGCAAGAGAGTTAATGAGATGTCCCATTTTCGAGGAATTTTAGAACCAAGAGAGTTTCGCGATTTTCAAATTGTGAAGGAATTTTTTTCGATTCACTACTACCTTTATTTCATAGATTATTTGTAATACTTCACTTTATTATCTTATCGACCCCATTCCTCGACCAACCATAAAATATCGAAAGCTTGTTTTTGAGGATCATAAATGCAAGAACGACTAGTACTAGGAGTAGTACTTTAGGGTACTTTAGGGTTATATGAATAAAATGGAGAAGCGTAACAATAAGCTAACATGCTTGAATGTAATACGAGATGATGTTATATTGTTTTGAAAAGGTTTAGCCATCGGACCCCAAAACTTGCCCCGATCCGATGGGCCTCAATAGTTTAAAAACATAAAGCGTAAATAAGGGAGTTCAGAGTAGCAATGAAAGTGTGTGAATACATATATGACGATATGCATTCAGGTATAAACCACAAATTCAAGTAAATCGGTCGAGGACACCGGACTCTCAACACATTCCCATCATCACCATCGAGCTCAACCCGCACATTTAAAACAAACATGCGGGGCTAAGTACAAGAAATTGCACTTAGTGGACTCATGCCGAAAACATTTGATAAGTTTGGATTACGCCGCCAATATCGAGTAAGTCACAGGGTTTTGTTAAAATGCCTCAGGCTTACCAAATCATTTTCGTTAGAAACATAGCTCGCCGAGCATTTTCTTGGTGTGTATGGTCCGTATCTCATAGTCACAATACATAATAATAATAAATAATAAACGCCGAGAGGAGGCCTCCCATCTACGACGCCGTGACCGCCGTAATCCCGCACAAAGACACAATCGCTCTGCAAGCATATGTTAACACAACAGTAGTTCCAACCTTCACGCCAATCCTAGCTGTGCATTTGTCATCCCAAGGGACCCGACTTTAAAAAGTTGGGTGCTACCACAACAATTGATATAATAGTTCCAACTATCTCCACAAATTTCTACCCGCATAACAGATAGGATCCATACACAAAACGAAATATTTTCGGCGGTGTAATGCAAGAAACATTTGATAACAAATTGTAGAATAAGTCTCAGTAAATAAACTCATTTGGGAATAACAAGAAGGTCAATTTTTAGTGGGGTAAGAAAAGGCCCACATTTTGAAGATAAGAAAGCCCACCGGACTATGGTTCGTTGTAAAGTCCCAGTTCGCTTGTTCGTCAAAATCCCGTCATTGCGTTGCGGCCCACACCTTTACTGAAAAAGCGAGGTTTTAGTACGTCGCTCAAGTCTTCCGAGACTTTCGAAAACTAAGATAAACTTCGATATTTCATATCGATGTAGACCGAATTCCTTAGTGAATTTCAATGCGCCTCTAATACGATACGATCGACTTTTCTCGCTCCTCGAGATACGCTCAACGATAAGCACGTTTTCGATATATGGATTTCATTTGTGAAATCTTTTCTTACTAATGAGGTATCATACTCAATTAGTATATCTTACGCGCATCGACGATTTATAAACGATAATCGTCGCTTGACTTTGAAAAGTCAACGAAGTCAACATTGATCGATAAAGTCAACGATTTTGACTTTTGAAAAGTAATTTCTTACAAATTTTGTCTTATAAATCGAATTCGATCGATTTGAATACGTAAAGTCCTATTGCTCGATTTATCTTGTAAATCAAGGACTTGTAATTATTTTCGCATTTTAATAACCCTTTATAAATAAAAGCGTATTTTGGTATTTTAAAACGTTATAAAATGAACGCTCGTCTCAAACATAGCAATCTATGTTTATAAAATTTTGTAAAATTTAAAACTGTCCAGAATATTATTTTAGTAAATTTTCATTAATAAACTGTTTTTAAAAGGATTTTAAAATCCTTATTAATTATCGGTAATTCGATAATTAACTTAAAAATATCAAATGACTTTTGAAATTTTTCTAAATTCATATAGTGTATTATTATACACTATGGTCCAGAATATGAATTTATGAAATTCATATAATACTGTTTGCTAATTATTTATATATATACATATATATATTTTTCGTAATTCAAAATAATAGGAATAATCATCCAAAATTCCCAAAATTAATATATACTTATAATAACATCCCAACATCAGTATATAACATTTATATAACCCATAGTTACTCATAACTATTTATTTCACAAAATGTAACAATGTTCACGGTAATAATGAGATAATTACCAAACAAATAGCAAACCATTTCTAAAAATTCTAGATAAATTCCAACATCAATAAACATTATATTATAACATTGTAACATCATAACATCAACCAAAATAATTTAAATCGTCACCATATGAGCTTGTAATGCTCTCGGCTTTTTCGATTTATTTTAGTATTTGGTTTTCAAAAATTCCAATAATTATATACTATGTCTATACACTATAGTATATTAATATAACATCATATAATCATCAAGAACTAATTAAATCATCACCTCATAAGCTTGTAAGCTTTAGCTTATTTGATTTAAATAGGTAAATGATTTCCAAAAATTCTAATTAATTTACACAATGCATAAATAATATACTAAAGCATTAAGACACCATTACATGTTCAAAAATAAAATCATACATCAACATAAAATTTTCTAATGCTCACGGTATTTTCCTAAAATCATGCATTTGATTTTCAAAAATTCTAATTAAATCATATAACATATAATCAATACATTAAAGCATTAATATGTCATTATATGATTAAAACAAAAATTATACACCAAGGTATTTATTTAAGAAGCTCACGGCATTCATGAAATAAATAGCTAGGGTTTTCCAAAAATTTTAATTAACATACCATAGTCTTAAATCATATCATAGATCAATAATACATCATAAAAATGTTCAAGAAATAATCGGTCATCCTATGAACATTTCACAAAATTTTCAAACTCATTTTCAATAAGCTAAGGTTCAAACTCATATACATGCTAGATCCATTTATACATTTCACATATAACACCATATGATTATCTAAGCATATATTTTCATATATTTGAAAATAAAATCATCAAGAATAAAACATCTCATGCTCATGAACATTAAAACCTACATATACATACATATATCATTCGAACACAACAACATATATATATATAAAACAGTTCGATTTTTCTGGAATAAAAGAGGTAAGAATCGATACTAATGGTCCATATTTACCTCGATATGGTATTGATTCAAAGAAATAATGCTAGGGTATCCAACCTTGGGTGGATGGAGAAGAAGGAATGAAGAAAATTTTGGAGGATAAGGGGAAGGAAGCTCTCGGCTATGGAGCAGAAAAATGGAGGTGGAGAGGGTGAAAATGAGTTCAAAATTTTGGAGTGGGAGTGTATGATGAAAGTGGGGTGTTAAGTGAAGAGTCTCCCTATCATCTCCCTTCTCTCTCTCTCGATTTTGGCCAAGAAAATGGCACAAAATCTGCAGCAAATTAATGGGTTGTAGGGTGATGATTGAGGAGTGTTAAGTGTGCTCTTCATGCATTGGTCCTTTTTAAAAAGGGGTAATTATTTGTAGTGGGGAAGAGTGAGAGAGAGCCGACGCATGGGGGGTAGTTTTAGGCTGATTTTAATTCATTTTTATACACTAATACATAATATATATCATACATGATTATAGATATATAATACATGCCATAGAAATAATTAAATCCAACTTATAGCAAAGTTTCGAAATTACCGATAATAAAATGGTAAAATAGGAATAAAATACAATTTACACCTATTATTGATACTCATGCCATTTTCGTCCCAAATATACATATATACATCATAATATATGATTTAGATATTGAATAATAGCATAGAATAAAATTATAGCATTAATTCATGCATATAAAACCCTAATTTCGAATTTTAGGTTTCAAATTTATAAAAATCATTACCGATTTTTAATGGTCTAAAACTGATTTCATAGCTTAATAACACTCATATATATCATAGTATAAAGTTTAGATACCATATGATAATTTAATAGTGTCATTTCATGTGAAAAACCAAAGTTTATAAACTTAGGGTTTTTGATAATTTCAATATCAAAATATCGAATTCAATAACTGAAAATTCGATTTTTAATAATTAATAGTACTGAAATTATATAAAATAATAATAGGAAATTAATTATTATAATTTCCTGAGCATTGAACTCGATTTACAAAACGCCTCAGACGCCGACGCTCAAAACGCCTCAAACGCTCAAAATCGACTCATCTCAAATGGTCGCAGATAAGTTCACACTTACTAAATAAATATATTCCTTTAATAAAGGAATTAAGATGGAAATTAATTCCAAGCTTCACCGCTCGTAAAATTTCATGAAAAGTCGACGCTCGATACGCTGTTTGACGTTAAAATATATTGACGAATCATTTCGTAATAATTCAATCCTTTAATTCACAATCCTTAGTGAATTATGAAAGGAATTCGTCATAACGATATCGTATCGAAATCACAAGATTCGATGTCGTAAAAAGATAATATACGGCAAAACCCTAATTACGGGTTTAGAAACCGTAATCGATATTCGCTTTCTTTGGAATATTACATTCCACCCCTTACGAAAAATTTCGTCCGAATTTGTATACCTTTAGAAAAATAGATCGGGGTATTTTTCTCTCATTGCTTCTTCAAGCTCCCACGTGGCTTCTTCCTGTCCGTGGTGTCTCCACAGCACTTTGACTAACGGAATCGACTTGCTCCGTAGTTGCTGAATTTTGTGGTCAAGTATGGCTGCGGGTTCTTCCTTATAGCTCATGTCTGGCTCGAGGATCACGTCGTCTTGGTGAATCACGTGCTTTGGGTCGTGAACGTATTTTCGTAATTGCGAGACGTGAAAACATTATGGACATTCCCAGGTTTGGCGGAAGAGCCAACCCATAAGCTCATCGGACCTATCCTTTCTAGATCTCATAAGGTCCTATGAAACGGGTCTAAGCTTTCCTTTCGTGCCAAACCCGACAATCCCTTTTGATGGAGACTTTAAGAAATACTTTGTCTCCATCCTCAAATTGTAGCTTCGGATCTCAGCGTATCGTCAGAAGATTTCGCTCATCCCGAGCCTCTTTATCCTCATCCTAATTTGTCGAACGATTTCGATCATCTCGCCACCGCATCAGGCCCTATGACTTTTCTCTCACCGACTTCATCCCAATAAAGTGGTGATCTACACTTCTTGCCATACAAGGCTTCGTATGGGGCCATGCCGATCGTCGCTTGATAACTGTTGTTGTAAGCAAATTCAATCAGAGGTAAAATATCTTCCCATTTTGCACCTCGATCCAAAATTACAGTTCTAAGCATATCTTCTGTGGTTTGATCGTTCTCTCCGATCGTCCATCGGTTTGTGGGTGGAATGTCAGATCAAGTTTAATCTGCACTCAGCTTCTCTTTGTAAACTAATCCAGAATCTGGATGTGAACTTGGAGTCCCGATCAGAGGTAATAGATTTTGGCACTCCATGTAGTCGTACAATTTCCTTAACGTACAGCTGGGCCAATTTATCAGATCCATAAGTGCTTTGAATAGGTAGAAAGTGAGCACTTTTGGTAAGTCTATCCACAATTACCCATATGGCTGTGTTTCCTCTTCTCGATTTGGGTAAGCTTGTAACGAAATCCATCGTTATATCGTCCCACTTCCATTCGGGATTTCTAATGGTTGTAATTTCCGTAGGGTCGTTGGTGTAAAGCCTTCACTTGTTGACAAACAAGACAGCTCTACTGAAAGAAGCTATGTCTCGCTTCATGCCTTCCCACCAAAATTTTTCCTTCGTGTCTGGTACATCTTAGAACCGCTCGGGTGGGCGGTGTAGGCGCGATCGTGAGCCTCACTCATGATTTCGCTCAAGCTCTGCGTCGTCGAGGGAACGCATATCCTACCTTCAAACAATAAGGCGTTATCCGCGCCTCTTGAAATTCTCAATCCTTCGACCTTAGTCTTTCTCGGATCTTTTCCAACTTTTCCTCAATCCTTTGTCTCTTCGACAATTCTTTTCTTAGATCGGATGTCGGTGTGAGTGTAGCGACATACCACAATTGTCCCGGTGGTTCAACCAACTCAATCTTCATCCCGCCAAACTCTTCAACGAGTTTTCCTCTTGTACAAAGAGACATCCTAACTTGGTATGGCTCTTACGACTCAAGCGTCGGCTACTACATTCGCCTTGCCCGGTGATAGTTAATACCACAATCGTAATCTTTTACCGCCAAGCCATCTTCTTTGTCTCATATTCAGATCCCTTTGTTCGAAGAAATACTTCAAACTTTTATGGTCTGTGAAGATCTCACATCTCACACCGTAGAGATGGTGTCTCCATATTTTCAGTGCATGTACTACAGCTGCTAGTTCCAAATCGTGGGTTGGGTAGTTCAGTTCGTGGGGCCTGAGTTGTCGGGATGCGTAAGCTATCACTTTTCCTTCTTGCATCAAAACACAACCCACCCGGCCTTAGATGCGTCAGATAGACCACGCACTTTGTCCGCTTCGGGACCGCTAGAACTGTGCACCGTCAATTTTTCTTCGAGTATTTGAAAACTCGCTCGCACTCATCAGTCCAATTGAACTTGATTCCTTCCCGAGTAGTCAAGTTATTGGCCTTGCAATTTTGGAGAATCCTTCATGAATCTCCTATAATAGCCAGCTAATCCTAGGAAACTTCTAATTTCGTCTTTGCTTTTGGTGATTTCCATTCCCGCACGGCCTCTACTTTGGTCGGATCTACTTTTATGCCTTCACAGACACGATGTGTCCAAGGAACATAACTTCCTTCACTAAAACTCACATTTGCTAAACTTAGCAAAGAGTCTTTCATTTCTCAAGGTTTGCAAAACCGTCTGTAGATGTTCCTTATGATCCTCTTCGCTCTTTGAGTAGATAAGGATATCATCTATGAAGACCAAAACGAATTTATCCAAAATGGATGAAATACTGCTCATGAGGTCCATGAACACGGCCGGTGCATTGGTTAATCCGAATGGCATAACTATGAATTCATAGTGGCCATATCTCGTTCGAATGCGCCTTAGGTACATCCTCGCATCAGTATTTTCAGGTGATGGTATCCCGACTTAAGATCAATTTTAGAGAATACACCCGCCTCGCAATTGATCAAACAGTCATCAATTCGGTAAAGGGTATTTGTTCTTTAGTGTCATCTTATTTAGCTCCCTATAATCGATGCACATCCTCAAAGAACCATCCTTTTCTTAACAAACAAAACAGCGCCCCCAAGGTGAAACACTCGCCTAATAAATCCTAGATCCAAAAGCTCTTGGATTTGGATTTTCAGCTCTTCTAGCTCCTTCGGGGCCATCCTATAGGGTGCCTTCGACACTGGGGCTGATCCTGGCTCCAAGTCGATGGTAAACTCTAGTTGTCTATCAGGAGGTAGTCCTGGTAGATTCTCGGGAAATACGTCCGAAAATTCTTTGACGACTTCAATGTCTTCTACCCGCTCTTCGGGTTTATCCTCATCGTTTAAATAGACAAGGAATGCATGGCATCCCTTCTGGTTCATCATCCTCCTAGCTTGTAGTGCTGATACTATCGGAATCCTCCTTCCCATGCTGATTCCGTGAAAATGCGTTGCTTCTTGTCCAGGAAAGTGAAACGAAATTTTCCTTTCCTTACAGAGGATCGTGGAGTGATTCTTAGCTAACCAGTCCATTCCGAGGATTATGTCTACATCATCCATGGGTATTATGTTTAGATCGTTAGCCAGAACCTTAAGTGATCCTAATGTCAACTCTAGGTTCGAGCAAAAGTGGGTAACGGTCATAATCCCTCCTATAGGCGATGAGATTCTCATATCCTGGCTTGATTTTTTCAGACCTAAGGCCCAGTATTTCTACGCATGATTTTGCAATAAAAGAATGCGAAGCACCCGTATCGAACAATACTATAACAGGTAGGTTGAGGAGAACTCCCATACCTGCCAAGTTCCCTTGGTTTTGTTCGTTCTGCCTCCTATGCAGGGCGTAGGCTCTAGCCTGAGCCGGCTGAGGCTGACGGGGCGCTGGTCCTGGCTGATTTGGCGGTTGTTGCCTGGCCTGTTGCTGCCGCTGTTGGCGTTGGCGCGGTGGTTGTCGCCTCTGCTGTTGTTGTGGCGGTGGTTGCTGCCACTGCTGTTGCGGCTGTGGGAGTTGTTGTTGAGGCTGGGGCTGTTGCCATTGAAGTTGAGGGGGTTGGGGCTGAAACTGCGGTGGCTGGGGTTGAAGCTGTATAGCCCTTAATGGCTGAGCATTGCCCGGTTGGTTCGGTCTTACATCCGAACGTGAAACTGGGCAATTGTTGGCGTAATGCCCGTTTGCCCCGCATTTATAACAGCTTACCACATTTGCCGTGCACACACCCTTGTGTGTTCTATGGCATCGAGGGCATTGAGGTGTCCTCGATCGCTCATGTGGTCCCTTGCGGTGGAGCATAAGTTGCTCTCTTCCGCCTGTCCCCGGGCGCTGCCTCTCGCCACTCAAGGCGCTTGTGACTGTGTCCCCAAAGTTCCCACGGTTGTTATTCCCGGTTGGGTTCCCATTTCCCTTCCTCTATCCAGTGCATTGTGTGACTGAGACGCCACCGACTTATTTTCGGTCATGGCCGCCTCTATATCTAAAGCTCGTGCGAGAGCTTCAGTGTAGGACAGTTCTCCATGGCTGGCAAGAGACATGCGTATCTCCATTCTTAGCCCTGCCCTGAACTTTTCCGACATTTTCAAGTCGGTGTCCACCAGCCTGTGCATATCTCGACATCTCGCAGAAGGTGCGATCATAGTCGGTCACGCTATCCTTTCTTATTTTAGCGTGAAAATTCTCGCCCTTCTTCCTCTTATAGCTTTTTGGGATGTACTTCTCATACAGCTCCCTCTTGAAATCCTCCCACGAAAATTCCTCGAGCTGCTCGGCTGTGAAAGTTTTCTTTCTGGCCTCCCACCAGAAGTCAGCTGGTCCTATCAGTTGAAAGGTAACACACGACAGCCTTTCCTGTGCCGTGCATCTTAAAAAGGTAAAAATCCGTTCAATGGCCCTAACCCATTGTTCGGCTTCTTCCGGGCTACCTTTCCCGTTAAAGACAGGAGGGTTCTGTCTTAAAAACATTTCTTCGATTCGGCGATCGGGTTGTGGTGGAGGTGGTGGTTGGGGAATTTCTTCTGGCTCTTGCTCGGGGATCCTACCCCTTCCTCTTGGCCTTCCCCGACCTCGACCTCTGGGTTCTTGCTCCGGATTCCTTCTCGGAGGCATGCTGCTATAGAAAACAGGTAATCGTTAGGCACTTATTCTTTTCACAGCTCAACATACACCAACGCTATTATGGCTTTACTGTAAAACGATTCCAAATAGAATATCATTCTTAACAAACATAACTTGCCGCAAAAGCCCTATTAGGGTCATGTATTTATATATATATCCAAAATTTCTGCCATAGGCAGGATGTTCAAAACCAACGGTTATGCAAAAGAAAAAGTAAAACATAAGTTCCGGCCCACACGACCTTCCAAAAACTTAAGGTTCTAAGTCCAAAACTAGAGATTAATCATAGGAAAAGGAAAACAACAGAAGCTTAAGCACAAAAAAAAAAATCTCTTTAAGCTTCGCCATGGTCTACATCATGCGTCCTCCCACTGTCCGTCTTCCTCGGGATCTTCCTCCTCCTCGGAGTCGTCCTCGCTGTCCGAAATGTCCATGCGGGGCAGTCCCCTGGATGGACCGGCTCCATTGCTCTCCACCATCGGTATATCTCGCATGGGGTTAAAAGCGGTGGTCGCATTCACCCGATGCTCGTAGTCATGGCGGATCGGGCTGTAGCCACCTGCGACATCTGTTACTCTCATCCGTGCTGTCCGATGAAAGTGCTCGACTGGTGGTAGGGCTGGGACCATAGGTGGTGGAGGTGGTACTTGGTGGACGACGGGTGTCCGGCAGTGGGGTGGAAACACCGCCTCCCAAGGCTCGGGCGCGTGCCGCCTCTCTAAGCGAGCAGCCTTCCTCGTCAAAGGAAAGGAGGCACGACGGGTCAATCTCGGGACCTCTGTGTAAAGCCACTCTGGCGACTCATCCCGCCAGGTATACTCTCGGGGAGGGAGGTAGGGTCCTCTCGGTGCTGCCCCGTAAATGCTGTATACGTAAGTCAGGTGACTCACGAACCTGGGCAGATCTCCCACCAAGTCGTAGCTGCCCATCGCCCGGTAGATGTAGTCCCCCGATATCTCTCGAGCATATCCATCCCAGGTGCAGGGGAGTATCGCTAGAAGGCGCTGGATGCCGTCATAATCGGTCACGCCGTGAGCTCGGGCGTCTCTCCAAAGACGGAGATAATATGCCAAGAACTCACCCAAGTCTTCCCCAGCGCACATCCAACTGGAGCGATATATACTCACCTCCTCCTCTGGGGTGGGGTGTGGTCCAATCCTCCTCCTCGCGAGATATCTCAACCCCTCCATCTGTCACGAATAAAACTAACATAAGTCAACTATCGTCATCGAATAAGCAGGCAAGGATATCTTAAACGTAACGTGAAGCAACTAGATAAGGTCAAGCAAGTCTATAAGGTAGGCAACATCATACTGCACAATACTCACCACAACTTACCTTCTTAATCTTACCCAACGTATACATAAGCCAACAACATCTTAATACAAGCTATGAGATCCTTATTCTATACCAAACACTCGAACTAGAGTTCAACGGACTCTATCGTATTCTGGAGGCAGAATTAAGGATTCTGTTCTTCATAACAAATGAAGATCAGTGCGTTAGGAGTACGCAGGTGAAAACCATGCATAAATCGGAGTCCTAACGAGGGAGATCTAGCTAAAACAAATCTACTGCGCAGTGCAGGAAATTTGCGCGATCGTGCCAAATGTCAATCAAGGCGTATGTCGACGTAATGCGTCTATCATCTTCGGGTTCTTAAGTCGAGGCCGCACATTCTGAAGCCGTAAGTGGCATCCATTTTGTGTTGATGCTCACCCATGTCGAAGGAGTGCCGACGTCATTCAGCTTAAAGGTTGAGGTTGTCCTCGTCCATCCTTCTCGCTCGTCTTCCGTCGTTCGTGCCCAAGGGTATCGTTACTTTCATTCTTCCTATCGTTCTTTCGTTCGCATATGGAAGGAAGTTCACATTTCTATGTTCTTTCACGATACGTGAACATGCTCCTTAGAGTCTAAGTTCGTCTTATGATAACATATCGTTCATCATAAATAAAATTTTGAAAGTCGAGAGGTTTCAATTGAAATTTTTTTTTGGAAATACGATTTCAACATAGCAATCATAATCGACTTATATGCATATCAAAAATGGATTCATTCATCCCATGTTGATCATTCAACTAGTACCACCGTGTACTTTCATATCAATACTTGAGTATTGCATTAGTTCAACTAAAAGTATTTTGGAAAAATTTTCTTGCTCAACATTCATTTTCATCATAAAAATTTTCATAATAATCAAATCCTTCAAAAGTCCATCCATTTGTTCAATCATGTAAAATTAACATTTCATGAGTTTGAGAAAGGAATGCGCTTACCTTTTTCCGGTTGAGCTCGATGTGATGGAGTGTTGAGGGAGTCATGGGTTTCGAAGTCCAAAGACTCGATCTGAGACTTAGAATAAAAGGTCTTGGGTTTTCAAAGAGCAAAGCGCCTGATACCACTTCATTCACGACCCCATTCCGGACCAACCCGGACCGGAGGCGACTAGTACTAGGAGTAGTACTTTAGGGTTATATGAATAAAATGGAGAAGCGTAACAATAAGCTAACATGCTTGAATGTAATATGAGATGATGTTATATTGTTTTTGAAAAGGTTTAGCCATCGGACCCCAAAACTCGCCCGATCCGATGGGCCTCAATAGTTTAAAACATAAAGCGTAAATAAGGGAGTTCAGAGTGTAGCGGCGAAAGTGTGTGAATACATATATGACGATATGCATTCAAGGTATAAACCACAAATTCAAGTAAATCGGTCGATGACACCGGACTCTCAACACATTCCCCATCATCACCATCGAGCTCAACCGCACATTTAAAACAAACATGCGGGGCTAAGTACAAGAAATTGCACTTAGTGGACTCATGCCGAAAACATTTGATAAGTTTGGATTACCGCCAATATCGAGTAAGTCACAGTGGTTTTTGTTAAAATGCCTTGGCTTACCAAATCATTTTCGGTCAGAAACATAGCTCGCCGAGCATTTTCTTGGTGTGTATGGTCCGTATCTCATAGTCACAATACATAATAATAATAAATAATAAACGCCGAGAGGAGGCCTCCCATCTACGACGCCGTGACCGCCGTAATCCCGTCGGCTGCAGACACAATACTGCAAGCATATGTTAACACAACAGTAGTTCCAACCTTCACGCCAATCCTAGCTGTGCATTTGTCATCCGCACAGACCCGACTTTAAAAAGTTGGGTGCTACCACAACAATTGATATAATAGTTCCAACTATCTCCACAGCCCTACCCGGCATAACAGATAGGATCCATACACAAAACGAAATATTTTTGGCGGTGTAATGCAAAGAAACATTTGATAAACAAATTGTAGAATAAGTGCTGTAAATAAACTCATTTGGGAATAACAGTAAAGAAATTTTTAGTGGGGTAAGAAAAGGCCCACATTTTGAAGATAAGAAGCCCACCTGGACTATGGTTCGTTGTAAAAGTCCTAGGTTCGTTTGTTCGTCAAAATCCCGTCGCTGCGTTTGCGTCCACACCTTTACGAAAAAGCGAGGTTTTAGTACGTCGCTCAAGTCTTCCGAGACTTTCGAAAACTAAGATAAACTTCGATATTTCATATCGATGTAGACTGAATTCCTTAGTGAATTTCAATGCGTCTCTAATACGTATACGATTGACTTTTCTCGTTCCTCGAGATACGTTCAACGTATAAGTACGTTTTTCGATATATGGATTTCATTTGTGAAATCTTTTCTTACTAATGAGGTATCATACTCAATTAGTATATCTTACGCGTACTGACGTATTTATAAACGTATAATCGTACGTTTGACTTTGAAAAGTCAACGAAGTCAACATTGATCGATAAAGTCAACGATTTTGACTTTTGAAAAGTAATTTCTTACAAATTTTGTCTTATAAATCGAATTCGATCGATTTGAATACGTAAAGTCCTATTGCTCGATTTATCTTGTAAATCAAGGACTTGTAATTATTTTCGCATTTTTAATAACCCTTTTATAAATAAAAGCGTATTTTGGTATTTTAAAACGTTATAAAATGAACGTTCGTCTCAAACATAGCAATCTATGTTTATAAAATTTTGTAAAATTTAAAAACTGTCCAGAATATTATTTTAGTAAATTTTCATTAATAAACTGTTTTAAAAAGGATTTTAAAATCCTTATTAATTATCGGTAATTCCGATAATTAACTTAAAAATATCAAATGACTTTTGAAAATTTTTCTAAATTCATATAGTGTATTATTATACACTATGGTCCAGAATATGAATTTATGAAATTCATATAATACTGTTTGCTAATTATTTATATATATACATATATATATATTTTCGGTAATTCAAAATAATAGGGAATAATCATCCAAAAATTCCCAAAATTAATATATACTTATAATAACATCCCAACATCAGTATATAACATTTATATAACCCATAGTTACTCATAACTATTTATTTCACAAAATGTAACAATGTTCACGGTAATAATGAGATAATTACCAAACAAATAGCAAACCATTTCTAAAAATTCTAGATAAATTCCAACATCAATAAACATTATATTATAACATTGTAACATCATAACATCAACCAAAATAATTTAAATCGTCACCATATGAGCTTGTAATGCTCTCGGCTTTTTCGATTTATTTTAGTATTTGGTTTTCAAAAATTCCAATAATTATATACTATGTCTATACACTATAGTATATTAATATAACATCATATAATCATCAAGAACTAATTAAATCATCACCTCATAAGCTTGTAAGCTTTCGGCTTATTTGATTTAAATAGGTAAATGATTTCCAAAAATTCTAATTAATTTACACAATGCATAAATAATATACTAAAGCATTAAGACACCATTACATGTTCAAAAATAAAATCATACATCAACATAAAATTTTCTAATGCTCACGGTATTTTCCTAAAATCATGCATTTGATTTTCAAAAATTCTAATTAAATCATATAACATATAATCAATACATTAAAGCATTAATATGTCATTATATGATTAAAACAAAAATTATACACCAAGGTATTTATTTAAGAAGCTCACGGCATTCATGAAATAAATAGCTAGGGTTTTCCAAAAATTTTAATTAACATACCATAGTCTTAAATCATATCATAGATCAATAATACATCATAAAAATGTTCAAGAAATAATCGGTCATCCTATGAACATTTCACAAAATTTTCGAAACTCATTTTTCAATAAGCTAAGGTTCGAAACTCATATACATGCTAGATCCATTTATACATTTCACATATAACACCATATGATTATCTAAGCATATATTTTCATATATTTGAAAATAAAATCATCAAGAATAAAACATCTCATGCTCATGAACATTAAAACCTACATATACATACATATATCATTCGAACACAACAACATATATATATATAAAACAGTTCGATTTTTCTGGAATAAAAGAGGTAAGAATCGATACTAATGGTCCATATTTACCTTGGATATGGTATTGATTCAAAGAAATAATGCTAGGGTATCCAACCTTGGGTGGATGGAGAAGAAGGAATGAAGAAAATTTTGGAGGATAAGGGGAAGGAAGCTCTCGGCTATGGAGCAGAAAAATGGAGGTGGAGAGGGTGAAAATGAGTTCAAAATTTTGGAGTGGGAGTGTATGATGAAAGTGGGGTGTTAAGTGAAGAGTCTCCCTATCATCTCCCTTCTCTCTCTCTCGATTTTGGCCAAGAAAATGGCACAAAATCTGCAGCAAATTAATGGGTTGTAGGGTGATGATTGAGGAGTGTTAAGTGTGCTCTTCATGCATTGGTCCTTTTTAAAAAGGGGTAATTATTTGTAGTGGGGAAGAGTGAGAGAGAGCCGGCGCATGGGGGGTAGTTTTAGGCTGATTTTAATTCATTTTTATACACTAATACATAATATATATCATACATGATTATAGATATATAATACATGCCATAGAAATAATTAAATCCAACTTATAGCAAAGTTTCGAAATTACCGATAATAAAATGGTAAAATAGGAATAAAATACAATTTACACCTATTATTGATACTCATGCCATTTTCGTCCCAAATATACATATATACATCATAATATATGATTTAGATATTGAATAATAGCATAGAATAAAATTATAGCATTAATTCATGCATATAAAACCCTAATTTCGAATTTTAGGTTTCGAAATTTATAAAAATCTGTTACCGATTTTTAATGGTCTAAAAACTGATTTCATAGCTTAATAACACTCATATATATCATAGTATAAAGTTTAGATACCATATGATAATTTAATAGTGTCATTTCATGTGAAAAACCAAAGTTTATAAACTTAGGGTTTTTGATAATTTCAATATCAAAATATCGAATTCAATAACTGAAAATTCGATTTTTAATAATTAATAGTACTGAAATTATATAAAATAATAATAGGAAATTAATTATTATAATTTCCTGAGCATTGAACTCGATTTACAAAACGCGTCTCAGACGTTGACGCTCAAAACGCCTCAAACGCTCAAAATCGACTCATCTCAAATGGTCGCAGAAGTTCACACTTACTAAATAAATATATTCCTTTAATAAAGGAATTAAGATGGAAATTAATTCCAAGCTTCACCGCCGAAAATTTCATGAAAAGCGACGTTCGATCTGGCGCTGTTTGACGTTAAAATATATCGACGAATCATTTCGTAATAATTCAATCCTTTAATTCACAATCCTTAGTGAATTATGAAAGGAATTCATCATAACGATATCGTATCGAAATCACAAGATTCGATGTCGTAAAAGATAATATACTAAAAACCCTAATTACGGGTTTAGAAAACCGTAATCGTATATTCGTTTCTTTGGAATATTACAATATTTAACTGTAATATTTGATGAACTCCATGAAAATGGTGAGCTCTAGCTAGATTCTGCCGAAACCAAAATAAAGACTCTTATAATCATCATGTTATTTAACCTATGTTTGCATTATGTTCCTGGTTTGAATTGAATAAACTGTATTGCACAGGTGTGGTTTGATTGATGAGTTAGGGTTTGAATTTACTAGGATTTTCTCTATAAGGATGCCCAGAGTGCTCATGTTCTTCTCTACCATTTGGTGTTTCTTGAATTGATTGGGGATTCTGACGCTTTAAATAATGTAAAGATCCAATTTTACTCAATTACAAATTTGTTGATTCAATATTGAAAAGTGGCGTGTGTTGCATACTTACTAGAAGTCTAGAATAATGGTGGAAAGAAACTAAATGCTACATGCCATCGCCATTAGATCCTTTAGAGTTTTGGATAAAAGGTCGAGTAACTGGATAGCGAAGCTAGAATTTTGAATATTCAAGGCGGTTGGAAGAGCTCGAGCTTTATTCTAGATCGATGCCTTGTCATCCTTCTTGTTTACATACTGATTTTGTTCGAAATTTGACTTAGGGTTTCTTCTTGCAACGTCGATGGTATTGCAGCGACTCGATGCTACATCCGCACCTTATTTGTCATTTGGAACTCATTTTCACTTGTCCGATTGTTTATTTTACACATTCTCGAGGATGCGATTTACTTGTCTTTGTTGGCATATAAATAATGCAGATTATCGATATGCATTATCAATTTTTGTTAGTGCACAGTTACTTTGATCGTAATAGAAGAGTATAATTACAAATCTAATTTAATTTCCTCAAAGAGACTTAGCCTCGTAGAGACGAATTGGGTAAGCAATCCTCGTGTGTTTTCCTTGTTTTTCGTAATTGCTTTGTGCTTCATAACATAGCTTTCATCTCATTCCACGCGAGAATTCGGCAAGCTCATTTATTTATTTCATATCCCATGTGATGTGATAATATCTTGTGATGGTCTTTGAAAGTACAATCCCATTCATAATATCTTATACTTCACATTTTCGCAGATGACTGTTGGATGAAATGCCTTAATGAATTTGTTTTGCACTTCGAAGCCAGCTTGAAAGCCTATTTCTTCTTCTGCTTTAAGTGTTTCAGAGTTGTCTTATCAATTTAAGTCTTACAATACTTGGTCATATTTATTGCAGAATGTGATAACTCTTTATCTCATAAATAAATTACTGGAATATGGATTGTCTTGAACGATCAATCATTTTTATGTATTCGATGGACTTTGCTGTCATTTTTGCACATGTCTTTTTCAAAGAATGTGAATTTATATATTTATGTGAATTTATAACAGTAATTATCTTATGAATTTGGCGGTATTGACATATTGATAGTTTGATCTGATTGGGAGGATAAGAGGTGCATTACATATTTTGAAGTAACCAACATGTTAAATTTAAGTCGTGAATTATGATTTATAAACTTTGTAAAGTATCCCGCTTGTTTCTCATGAGATTGCTTAGGTTGAATCTGCATAAGGTATTCCAGGTCTTAGAACTTGTTCTTTTGGCCTTTACTTGCTTAGGTTGGATCTAGGCAAGACATTGTATTCCACAGACGGTATATCTACGCCAGCAGAGGCTTAAAGGCAAGTGTACCGACAAGGTAAGTTTTACCTCTTTAGTAAAGATATTTTCGAAATCTTATGATGGTCAATAAGTATTTGTCTTTCCGGTTTCCATTATGTCGATAGTGATTGATTTCTTTGAATAAAACTTCATATCTTTGGTGTGAATTGGGTTCCATAAGGATCTTCTTGTTGTTTCTTTTAAATACTCACTTTTCCAAAGTTTGAAGCCTTTAAGTTTTTGATGGATTGGGGTGATAAGTTCACCAAGTTATGTGTTAGAATATAAAATTTAATTTTGGTTGGTAGAAGAGATGATAATGAAGTGAATTTGCTAAATTTATGTTTCTTTGGTACTATTAGGTTGTGAATTTTGATTGTTCAAGATGGACAAAGCATGGATGTCAATGAATAGATTATCACGTGAATATGAGCATGGGGTAGAATCTTTCTTACAATTTGCATTGCAAAATGCGAGAGATTCTAACCAAATACCATGTCCTTGTGCAAAATGTGGTAATTTAAAAAGAAAATGTATCTGCAATAAGGCGCACTTGTGTTGTCATGGTATGGATCTAACATACCAAGAATGGACATTTCATGGGGAAAAATCGATGCACTGCAAGCGTGACAATGAAAAGATAGAATATGGGAAGATGGTCAATATCGGAAGAATGAAGATCCTATTGATATGATACATGATGCGTATGAGACTTATCGAGAATAATCGAAATGAATTTAGGAAGTTACTTGAGGATGCGAAAAACCTTTGTATCCGGTCGTACAAAGTTCTCAAGTTATCGACAATTGTGAAGTTGTACAATTTGAAGGCAAAGTATAGGTGGTGCGATACGGCTTCAATGAACTATTAGATTTATTAAGGAAATGCTTCCAAATTGCAATGAGATGCCTTCATCTCTATACAATGCAAAAAAATCTTAAGTACCTTGGGCATGAGTTATGAGAAAATCCATGCTTGCCCAAATGATTGCATCTTATATAGAAAGATATATAAGAACTGTGATGAGTGTCCTACATGTGGATTGTCAAGATGGAAGAAGAGTGGGAAGACAACTAATTTACATATTGGCGTTCCTGCAAAGCTATTGTGGTACTTTCCACCAATACCAAGATTTTTGAGAATGTTTCGAAATAAGGAAACATCTAAAGACTTAACTTGGCATGCTAATGAAAGATGTTCGACGGTATCTCGACATCCCGTGATGCACCACTGAGATTAGTGGATGAAAAATGGCGGTAATTTGCTTGGAGAATCGGAATCTTAGGTTAGCTCTATCCATGAGATGGTGTCAATCCACGACCTAATGAATTCTACGTATAGTTGTTGGCCGCTGTTACTTGTCACGCATAATCTACCTCCTTGGTTATGCATGAAGAAAAATTCATGATCTTGGCGTTATTAATATCCGGTCCAAAACAACCGGGAACGACATTGATGTGTATTTGTCACCTTTAATTGATGACTTAAAGGAGTTATGGGATGTGGGTATCAAAGCATATGATGCATACCGAGAAGAAAGTTTCTTGCTCAAAGTCGCTTACATTGTGGACAATCAATGATTTTCCCGCCTATGGAAACCTATCGAGGTGCTCAGTAAAAGGATATCAAGCATGTCCAAGATGTGGAGAAGAAACATATGCGAAGATGTTGAAACATTCTAGAAAAATGTCATATACGGGCATAGAAGATTCCTACCGCACATCATCCTTATCGACGACAAAAGAATGCTTTTGATGGTCAACAAGAGTTTGACTTTGCCCCAATCCGTTGAGTGGCCACGAGGTAATTGAAAGAGTTAAGAACATCACTTGTTCTTGGGGAAAAAGGATGTAAATAAGTCAAATTATGATGATGGCGGTCAAGCGAAAAAGAAAGGCAAAAAGAAACCAAAGACACAAGAACCACCACAAATGGATAAAGGCAAAACATGTTGGAAAAAAGTCGATATTCTTTGATCTTGCGTGTTGGGAACATCTACATGTGCGACATGTTCTTGATGTGATGCATATTGAGAAAAATGTGTGTGAAAGTTTGATTGGCACATTACTAAACATTAAGGAAAGGCGAAGGATGGAATTGCGGCGAGACAAGATTTGATGGAGTTGGGTGTCCGACTTGAGTTGGCACCAGTGATTGGATCTAGAACATTTTACCTCCCTTTGTCATACATTAAGTAAAGAAGAAAAAGAAAATTATGCGAGTTCTTTGCATGGAATGAAGGTGCCTATGGGCTATTCATCTAATGTTTCGACTTGGTGTCCATGAAGGATTTGAAACTAGTTGGACTCAAGTCCCATGATTGCCATACTTTAATGCAACAATTGCTTCCAGCCACCATCCGTGGTGTTTTACCAAAACATGTGAGGTATACCATCACTAGGTTGTGTTTCTTCTTCAATGTGTTGTGTGAGAGAGTTATTGATGTGTCAAAGTTAGAGCAAATTCAAAGAGATATTGTGACGACTTTGTGCTTGCTTGAAAAGAATTTCCTCCGTCATTCTTTGATATAATGATTCATTTAGTGGTCCATCTTGTGCGAGAGGTGGAATTATGTGGGCGATTTGGTATAGATGGATGTATCCGTTTGAAAGATTTATGAAAATCCTTAAAGGATATGTGCGTAATCGTAATCGGCGGAAGGTTGTATTCTTGAATGCTATATTCTTTGAAGGCGGTGGAATTTTCTTGTGATTACTTATCCAATGTCCACACGATTGGAATCCGCCTCATTACTCGCAAGCCATCCGAACAAGGCCTTTAACAAGTGCTCAACACCACACAATCGGTGTTGAGGAGTGGAAGCAGCACATCGATATGTATTGAACAATGATATTGAGGTCGACCCATATATTGAGTATGTCCTCAACATATGCCCGACTTAATGATAGCCTTCATTTTAAATAATTATGCACTAATTTTTATGGATGTATCTTTTGACAGAGAACATCCGGAACTTGTGAAGAAAACATATCTACCAAAACTTTAACTTGGCAACAAAATTTGAACATAACAAAACTTTCATCGATTGGTTTCGTGAGCGTGTAAGTGTTATAGTTTAAAAAATATTAAACAATTACAACAACAAATCATTTTGTATTAATTTTAGTTTCTTACGAAGGTTGGAGTGACATCGACATTCATCAAATCAGGCACATTCATTAGAATCAAGCACATTCATTAGTCAAATCTCAACAAAGTCTGAAGTGGATGGCGCATGGACCTAGCAAAGTGTTCTAAAATATCAAAGCTATTTGATTAATGGTGTTACTTACAATACAAAAGAACGTGATAATCTACGAGTTGTTCAAAATTCTGGAGTCAGCTTAGTTGCAAAGACAATGCAGGTTTCAAGTGCCAAGGATAAAAACCCAATTGTCACAGATATGACGTTCTATGGGGTAATTCGGGAAATTTGGGAGCTTGATTATCAAGCATTTCGGATGGTAGTGTTTAAGTGTGATTGGGTTGAGAATAATGGTGGCGTGAGAGTAGATGATCTTCGTTTTACCTTAGTGAACTTGAAAAGAATTGGGTTCAAACTGGATTCGTTTATATTAGGATGTCGAAGCTAAACAAGTGTTCTACGTTGAAGACCCTCAAGATCCTATATGGTGCGTGGTACTCATGTCCCAATAAAGAGTACCGTCAAATGATTAGTGGTGCGAGTTGGAAGATATTGCTCTTAGTTACCAAGCTTTCAATAATGAGCTTCCACAAATGAATTTGAATGATGGCCGTGATGAAAATGAACCATCATGTGTTCGTCAAGATTGTGATGGAATTTGGGTTAACAATCAACTCTTAAACCGGTACAATCCCATGTTTGTGTGTTTTGCATTGTACATTGCTTATTTTATTTATGGTAAGCTAATTATTTGTATTGATATTTTTTTCAATAGGTCTTGTGGTTACCATGGTTACCGGTGATGATGATAACAGTGGATTGGACTCCAAAGAAACACAATCAACAAAAGGAAATGTGTGTTGGATGAGCTTGCAAAGCGGAAGCGAAAGGGATAAAAGAAGTTGTTGAATTTAATGTGCGAGGACAACCAATTGGTCGAGTTGCAGCGGAAATGCAAAGCTATATTGGTCTTCTTGCTCGACAAGAGGTGAAGATAAGTTATAAGACTTGGAAAATGGTGCCAAAAGAAGTGAAAGACATTATTTGGGAGCATGTGAATGTAAGTATGCTTGTTTAAATTATTCTTGCTGATCATATATAAATTCAAATAATTGTAGCCTTAATATTTATGCATATTTATTTAATATTGCACGATTTTTATGGAATAACTTGAGCAAATTCTCTTTTGGTTTATTAGGTAGCATATGTAGTTCAAAAGACTTGGAGGGCAGGATGTGCAGAATCTGCAGGCACAAAGTGGCGACAGTGGAAGTCTAAATTATATAAAAAATACATTCTTCCCAACATAGACAATCCTCGAAAACTGAATGATCCACCCCCATGCAGTGGTATTCTACGTGAAGATTGGACTGAATTTGTGCTATCTAGAGTAACAGATGGTTTTAAGGTAAGCAAATGACTTATGTCAATCCACACAGCCTGCGTCCTGGGCTGGATTATTATGTGTTTATTAAATATTCTAAGATATTTTATTTGTGACGAAGTGATTTTCATGCTGTGTTATAGGATATGATTAGTTAGGATACATATTGGGGCTTTTGGGTGGCTATTTAATTAGCTGTTTATCTGATGACTTTACTTGAATAAACAAAAAGTCATCTGCAGCATTGTAGTATTAGGATTACAGTTTCATGCTAATGCCTTTGCCTAGCTTGGCGGTGTAGCTTGTTTATTCGATCGGCAAGCATGGCTTCAAGTTGTAGTTTATTTTACTTAACTATTACGATACCTTATGGCACCAACGAAGCGCCTTTATGTAGAAAGTATCTTCTAGTACAAGATTTTAATGATGAATTCACTTCATATTGTAGAAATGGAGTGAAGAGCAAATGTAAAGGGTAAAGAAGAACATTTACCCACATAGACTTTCACGAAGAGGCTATGCGGGTTGGTTTGAAACAATGGTAGTTTTCCTAACCCGTTCATTTCTTATTTATTTTCTTGAACACCGTTGATACATTCTCCTTTATGCTTCATATCCTATGTACATACTTTTTTATTATTGTAGAAGGACGAATTATGTGGAGAGGATGATGTAGATAGAATTGTGATGTGGAAGAAGCCCAATTCCAAAGAAAGCGATATAGAAGATGATAAATTAAAGCAAACAGTGCAAAGGATTGTAAGATGTTCCATGCTTTTTTATGATACATGCATTATAAATTTTTATAATACATGCATATACTTGACGATGGGCTACTATTTTAGGGACATTCCATGTTTAATGAGATGTATTATTGTACTTTTGTTCTTGCGTGTTTTTCTGGAAGAATCAGATTTCAATAGGCTGGTTTGAGCATTCGATATAAGCGTATATGACAATATGCTTTAATTAGGCCAAATTTCGAATGTTTTGGAACTAGGATGACCTTTTGAAATTGTCATCGTGTTGCTATTATTGAAAAATATTCCACTGTAATCCCCGACAGATTAAACCTAGGTCGTTGCTTCAAATAGCAGTCATAAAAATGGCCTCATTTTCTATATAGTATGAGAGATGACATACAAACATATAGCCTATAATTAATTAATTAATGTGCCCAATAAAGAAACGAAGAGATATGGCTAAGAATATTATGGTGTATGAAATGAGGGGCCATTTTGTAAAAGATGGATCACATAAAATAATATAGCATGTATCTCAATGCTAGTGGATCACTAGTCTTTTCAATTTTTATTATCTTTAAGGACCATGTTAGCACTAAAATGACATCTCCATCTTTATCCTTCATATGTATCTTGTGTTTGTGTTGTGTGTTTTATCTACTAGTTAGGCCTGACATTGTAGTATTAGGATTGCTATTATTATAACATAAATTTTTTATAATACATGCATATACTAAGCGCTTGAACTTAACTGCTCGAATCTTCATTTGTATACTAAAGGATGATTGCATCGCCTAAAGGAAGAAGGTGAATTGAAGACTAATACTTGGGGAGAAGATTTGCTTACGTGTGCATTACAAAGCCTTGAGCATACAGGCATGTCTTGGGGAGTAGGTAGTTATGTTACTCTACTACTTTCTTCAAAAATCCAAGGAGCATAGACAAGGTAAGTTGAAGGGGGGAGATAAGAAAATCGGAGAACAACAAGAAATGATGATATGTCACCTACACGATAGAGTGAAAAAACTTGAAGCAGAATTACAAAATTTGAAAGACCAGAAAGATTATGAAGAAAAGGAAGTTGTTCGATCAAACAAGTGAATTTTGAGGTGGATGAAGACCTCAAGGACAAAGTGAAGGAGAATGAGAAGGAAGATGATTGCCAAGTGATCTTGATTGAGAAAGTTGATACGTTACAGGTATTATTTTTTAGTTTAACATGATTATTTGTTATTATTATTATTACTTCAAAAACTTATGCTTCTTTGTTATTATTATTTGGTGTTCATTGTCTTCATAAAGTTTTGCAAGAACAATGTCTAGCATTAATACACCGCTAGAATTGTCAAAGTTACATTTCTATTTTAACTCACTAGATGAGAGACAAAGCAAGGAGGCAATTGGAATCATTAGGCATTTTAAGTCGCCTCTTATAATCATGAAAATACCAATTTTCTGTTTGTTCTATTCATTTCCTTTGTCCATCAAACATCTAGCCGGGAGGCGAGGCGTGTGATCTGTGCCTAACTTGCAACTTGCATAAGAATAATAAGATAGTTTAACTACAAATTTACAATTTTACATATATTGGATGACAATACATTTAAATCTTCTTAAAAGACAAGTGAGCGTCGGAATATCTTTGTTCTGAGCACTTTGAGAAAAGTTAGTGCGATAAGGAGCAACCATTTTGTTTCTAACCCGAACTTGAACCACCACTCTTGAATGCCATCCATGTACAGCATGCCAATTGGAATTCCTTCCTTGGTTTCAAGGGCGGGAAGATGAAACTCGACTTCCTCCGAAATTAACCATGGCAAGTAACTCATAAATGTCGAATAATAGTTGTAGTTGGATTATGTAATGCTACGATTAGAGGAGAAAGGATTGATGAAACCATTATACAAATGAGGCGACTAGGATTTAAGCAGATTGTTGCACATATTGTGACGAGCTAGAGTATAGTTGCAAACCTTGGAAGGATCATTCTTCCCAGGATGCCTACATCGCTGTTCCTTAGCTGTTTCTTTAAAAGATAAGCGAGTTTCTTAAGATCAATTTCCTGAAAACATTTGAAAATAATCAACCTATCTAAAAGTTGAAATCTTAGGCTAACAAATCTGCAAGAATTTACTACATTCAGCTACAATATATTGATAGGTTAACAGCCACTGTTGTGAGAATCCAAACCGATGCATCTTTACTCCAGGGCTTGTTTGTTATTAACCATCAAGTAACAAATAATTCGTGTGTGAACGTATTGATTGACAATGATGATTATTTGTTATTATTATTATTTACATTTATGCTTATGCAAATTAGGGTGTCTTTTCTGCGAAGAAAACAAAAGTAAGGCAAAGAGTTGTTAAGGAGAGAAATGTGAAGTGTTTTGACACTTTGCATTAAATCCATGAAAGTCTTGTATTTACATGTTGAAAAAACTTTGACGGATGGGAAAGGGATATTAATTCCATTTGAAGATGAAATCTTTGGTAAGCCCTTTGAGATTTTCGTACATCTTGAAGACATCATCCGCTTTGTGAATTAGAGCCAATTCCGTGAAATTGCGTTGTGGTTTATATGTGGTAAGAATTTACTCTTTCAAAATTTATTTTGCAATGTTAAGTATATGTTTATTTAATACATTTTATTTATTTGTTAGTCACTTATTCCAAGAGTTCGAGGAGAGTACAACTACACTTGGTCGATTGCGGTTTGTGAATCCATTTGAGATATCATATGTTCCCAAGGCGATCAAGATGCACGAACACGTGCTTTGGCTGATAGGTTTGAGGTGTATCTCAAAATCAATTAGTGATAGTACCGTGCAATGTAGGGTAAGTCTTAAATCTTAGTTCATCACCATTATCTTCTTTTTCTCAACATGTCTAATATTATATGTTTTCTATTGATTAGGGAACATTGGATTCTTACGATGGTTGATCCTCATGGAGAAGCGATTTATCTTCTTGACCTCTTAGTCATCGCATTCGTGATGATAGCTGGAAAGCAATAGTCGACACGTAAGATTGACTCCTTTAATTCCTTCTTTTCTTTTAGTGAATTGGAAATTATTTGTTGGGTTTTGGATGACTATTTGCTAGATTATAACACTTAGATAAATGATTTCTTTGTTAAGAAGGCATTATGTATATGGCAAATTAATGTGACCACCACGATATTCCCCAAATACTCTACGCTTTTTATCGTAGTGTATACCACTATAGGTTTACGCTTCAGTGAACATCATTGGAATGACCATTCTAGTTGTTACGCTCTTGAAGAGTTAAATGGTTTCGCTTAAGGTGTGGGTTTTGAGACTTTCTTTTTGCTAATCTAGCACTCTTGGTATCGCTTATCCAACGTGCTATGGAAGTAGTGTCTGAATTCACTGTGAACTCAGAAATTATTGATCACCCCGCCTTTAGTTAAAATTTTCAATCTTTATTAGTTGTCTTAATCGCATATTTGACCAGTTTTAAAAGTGAAACTAATCTGATGGAACAGGGAATGGCGTAATTTTCTTTCATGGGATTAAGGATTATATTTAAAATCTACATATATCTAGTGGATTGTTGTGTAGCTTCCCATTGTCGTCTTGCACTCTTATCCATCTCACACTTCTCATCAAAGTTCTCTGCAATATCTGGCCATTACTTGTGCTTTCGTATCTTATGAGTTTTATCAACCTTTGCATATGCCTTGGTGTGTAAAAATTGTGGCAAATACCCAGTTTCATATACTCTATTTCTGATACTGTTCCATCATCTGTTCCATTATAATTGATACCCCAGACTTCTACAAAATGCATCATCAAGATACACCTCACCTTTATAGGTTTTATTGAATGGGAGATAGGATACTATTTTCACTAGAAGATCAGGAATTATTTCCACAAACTGTATCAACTTCTTCATCTGTAAGAATTAACTTGAAACTAGGCAAATTAATCCTTTTACTTAAATGTTTTATTCTACTTCTCGGCATAGTCTCTAAAATCTCATCTTGTGTCGATATTTGAGGGAGGGTACATAAACTCCGAGAGCTTATTTTCCTCATGTCTAGTCGAGTTGTAAGTATCATATTTATAAGATTGACCATTAATAATTTATTATTTGATATACTATGCGTATATAGTTCTTTGGTATCTTGCCTTCCGATTTCCATTTATGTTCGACTATGTTCACTATCCACATGGTGACAAAATTTATGTATTCTAAGTAATTAGTGTATACACAGCCCTTAATATTGATCTTTAGCCTTTGTTTGCTTTCTCTATAGATTTGCGTTTTCTTTATATTTGTAAAGAAGAAAAGCACCACTACCTTGCCTCGGGCCTAATACTTACCAATGCAATTACCTTCTCCTCTAAGGTTTTTAAGTCTTATGTCCTTTAATAAGCTGTGTTTTGCATGAAGAGTATGTTACTCGAGAGAATGGGATCCGATTTTGTAAGTAAATAAGCATCATAAGAGGTTTCTTTGCATAGAATTTAGAATGGCTTAGGATCCGAATAGAGAACGTTTTCTTTTTTAAAGTTCTACACCGTATGCATAATATTCTGTGGTCGCTCGAAGAAGATCGATGGGTAATGAATATTACGTATGTTACATTTGCAATATTCGTGTGGGCTGATTCCATACATATGTACATAGTTTGAATACTAAATTCGAAAGATACATTATGTTACATTGCAAATTCTATGTATAAACTATACTTGGAATTGTGATGTTGTTATTGCATTGCCATGAACATAATGTTTGAGCATTTCTTGATCTTGCTTATTGTAGTTTGAAATATGTGTATTTGTGGTAGTATCTAACTACTATTAAATGCTTGAAGGCAATTTTATGTTTAATGCAAAATTGGAGAAAAGAGGAAGAAGCAACCAACTTGGGAAATTGTAAAGGTATTTTCATTTATCAAATCATGTTTGTTTTATGTTGGATTTCATATACATCTACATGTTGTTAATATTTGATATTTTAAAAAGTGTCGAAACAACCCGATTCCAAGCAATGCGGGTTCTTTGTACTACGCTCATGAAAGATATAATTGAAGAAGTTATGAAGGCGGTTCCATTTCTTTACGTTCACATGTAAGATAATTCCATTTCAATTCTTTAATATAATCATTTTTTCATACAAGAGTGCTAATATTCTATTTTCGAATTGTTAATAGTTTAAAATCGGTCTTACTCTCGAGAGGACATTGATGAAGTTCGCGTTGAATGGGCAAATTTCATGCTTCTTCACATATAGTCTGTGATGTTTTAGTTGTAAGTGATTGATATTTTGAATTATTTTGTCTTTGTGATATGTGGGATCTGGTGTTATTGTTTTGTTATGTGATGTGCATAGTATTTTCAGTATAGTGATTTTGTGGTATAATGAAAGCAGTTGTATATTTTGTATAGTGATTTTGTAGGTAAATGAAAACATATTGTATATTTTTGAATAGTGATTTTGAGCGTAGTCGCAGGTATATTTTAATCTCATTTGCTTGTGCTTTATTAATTATATGGGTTTAAATAAAGAAATTAACTACGGTTGAAATTGAAAACCGTAGTTGTTATTAAATTGACTACGGGTTGTAATAGAAAAGCGTAGTAAATTTGGCATTAAAACCGTAGTAAATAAACTCAAAACCGTAGTTAATACATATAGACTACGCGTAAAAGCGTGGTGTATGTGCGAAATTTTTGTGTGATGCAATGGGTATAGACTACGGCGTGGCGTAGTCTATGTGCAAAAAGCGTGGTCTATGGGGTATAGACTACGCAAAAAGCGTGGTGTGTCGCGCGTTTTTTACGTTCGAGGGTATAGACTACGGCGTGGCGTGGTCTATGTGCGGCGTGGTCTATGGTGGGTATAGACTACGACAAAAAGCGTAGTATGTGAGCGAACTAATGTGTGATGCGTGTGTGTATGGACTACGGCGTAAAAGCGTGGTCTCGTGCGGCGTGGTCTATGGTGGGTATAGACTGGGCGTAAAAACGTGGTGTGTCGCGTCTTTTCGTGAGTGCGGGGGTATGACTACGGCGTGGCGTGGTCTATGTCGAAAAGTGGTCTATGGTTGGTATAGACTACGCTAAAAGCGTGGTGTGTGCGCGCGTTTTACGTGAGTGCTGTTGGTATGGACTACGGCGTAAAAGTCGTAGTCTATGTCGAAAGCGTGGTCTATGGTTGGTATGACTACGGCTAAAAGCGTGTGTGTCGGCGCATTTTTACGTAGTCTGTTGGTATTGACTACGGCGTGGCGTGGTCTATGTCGGAAAAGCGTGGTCTATGGTGGGTATAGACTACGGCTTAAAAGCGTAGTGTACGCCGCCTACTTTTCTCTACACCACTTTTCTCTACACTACGATGCACATAGACTACACATAAAGCGTGTAGTCTATCTTTGTTTTTGTAGTGGTGCTATGAACTCTAAACATGATAATAAACAATAATCCATCACCCAAATAATCAAGAAGTAATCGGTCATCACCATATTAATTTATAAAACTTTCAAAAATTTATTAAACATATCCTATGGTTCGAAAATGATGAAAACATGCTAGATCCATTTCAATAACTTAATGTACAAACATCTATGCTCATCTAACATATATATTCACATATATTTTCGAAATAAATCATCAAGAACAACATTCATCCATAGCTCATTCATAGAACATTTAAACATACACAAATATATATATATAGCATTCGAAACACACACATATATATATAAGCATGCTCTCGATTTTCATTGAACAAGGGATGAGAGAATCGAAGCTATGGTGCCTTGTTTTACCTTGAAATGGTATAGGATCTCAAGAACAACACTAGGGTATTCAAACTTGGGTGAAGAAATGGAAGAGAAGAAGAAAGAATTTGGGAGAGAATGGAGAGGGGGCGTCGACTGTTTTAAGAAAATGGGAGAGGAGATGGAGAGAATGGAAGTGTATTGCTTTGTGTATAGGAGTGTAGAATGGGAAGGGTCTCTCCCTATACTATCTCCCTCTCTCTCGTCGTCTCTCTCTCTCTCTTGGTCACACTCACACACTCGCTAATGGAATGGGCGGCTAATGATGAGAATGTAGTGATCATTGGCTGAGTTTAAAGGGTGTGCATGTATTGGTCGATAGGGAGGTGATATCCCATGCTTGTTGGAGAAGGGTGGCCGGTATGATATAGGGGTTTAGGGTGGGATTTAATTTATTTTGTACCATAATACAATGTATTAATCCCACATGATCATAGATATAAAATCTAGTCATAAAATAATTAAATCGACATATAGGCATATATACGAAAATGGCGAGAATAATAGGGAAAATAGGATAAAAATTATAAATTACACCTATTATTGATACTCATGCCCAATTCGATCAAAATATACATATATATCATAATATAAGATTTAGAAAATAAATAATAGCATAGGATAATATAATTGCATTAATTCATGCATATGAAACCCTAATTTTAAAAATTGGGTTTCGAAATCCATATATATGTATTATCGAGTTTTAATGCTCCAAAAATTGATTTTATAGCTTAATAATACTCATATATATTATAACATATAGTTTAGATACCATAGGATAATTTAATGGTATCATTTCATGTGAAAAAACCATAGTTTATAAACTTAGGGTTTCGAATTCCATTAATTGGAATTATCGAGTTTTCATAGCATATAAATTGATTTTAATAATTATTAATACTGTAATTATATAAAATAATAATAGGAAATTAATTATTATAATTTCACGAGCATTAAACTCATTTTTCAAACGTCTCTAGGCGTTGGCGTTAACGTCTCAAAGCGTTCAAAATCGACTCATCTCAAAATGGTGGTAGTAAGCTCGTACTTACTTTATAAATATATTCCTTTTAATAAAGGAATTAATATGGAAATTTATTCCAAGCTTCACTACTCAGAAAATTTCATAAAATACGGACGTTCGATACGCGTTTGACGTTAAAATAGTACTGCCGTATTATTTCATAAATTTCAATTCCGTAATTCACAATCCTTAGTGAATTATAAAAAGGAATTCGTTATAACGTGTAATATTCCAAAGAAACGAATATACGATTACGGTATTCTAAAACCGTAATTAGGGTTTTCAGTAGTATATTATCTTTTTACGACATCGAATCTTGTGATTTCGATGCGATATCGTTATAACGAATTCCTTTTATAATTCACTAAGGATTGTGAATTTAGGATTGAAATATTACAACGATTAAATCGATATATTTTAACGTCGAACGCGTGTTGAGCGTCGAACTCCGTGAAATTTTCGGCGGTGAAGCTTGGAATTAATTTCATCTTAATTCATGATTAAATGGAATATATTGTTTTAGTAAGTATGAACTTCTGCGACCATTTTGAATGAGTCGATTTTGAACGTTTGAGACGTTTAACGTCGACGTCTGAGAGACGTTTGAAAAAGAGTTTAATGCTCGGAAATTATAATAATTAATTTCTATTATTTTTTATATAATTACAGTATTAATGATTATTAAAATCAATAATTGATTATAAAACTCGATAATTCCAGTTATGGAATTCGAAAACCCTAGTTTTCTAAACTATGGTTTTGGCGTGAAATGATACCATTAAAATATCATATGATATCTAAACTTTATAATGTGATATATATGAATATTATTAAGCATTAAAATCAGTTTTGAACCATAAAACTTCGATAGTTTCGCTTTTATAAAATTGAAACCCTATTTTGAAATTAGGGTTTTAATGCGTGAAATGTGTAATAATTTTATCCTATGCTATTATTTAATATCTAAATCATATATTATGATATATATGTGTATGTTTGATCGAAATGTACATGAGTATCAATAATAGGTGTGATTTACATTTATTTCCTATTTTCTCAAATTCTTATCGGTATTTTCAAATTAAGATATGTGTTGATTTAATTATTTTTATGGCATGTATTATATATCTATGACCTATACTATGATTAATACATGTATTAGGATAAAATTAAAACAAACTCAGCCCTAAAACCTCTCCTATCGTCGCCCATTATTACCCAACAAGCATGGGATGCTCTTTTTGAATTGGCGATGCATGAAGAGCTCACTTAACACTCTTCAATCATCACATATTCAACTCCCAAGGGCTGCAGATTTTTGCCCCAATCTTAGCCAAAATCGAGAGAGAGACAGAGGAATAATTGGTGAGACTCTTCCTTCACCCCACTCTCATTATACACTCTCAACCCATCTTTGAACACACACACACACACTTCTTCCTCTCCATTTTACGCCCAAAACCGAGAGCAACTCCTCTCATCTCTAAAATTTTCTCTTCTTCCTCTCTTCTCATTTCTTCACCCAAGCTTGGTATTTTCATTGCTCTTGCCATTCTATACCATTCCTAAGGTAAATAAGGCCCTAGTACTGATTTACATCTCCATTTGTTCAAAAAAATCGAAGCTTGTTCATGTATGTATATGTGTGTTTCGAAAATTTTATATATGTATCTATGTATGTGTTAAATATTCTTGAGCATGAGCCTTTGTTTATATGTATGTTCTTGATGGTTTTATTCTCAAAATATGAGATTATATGCTTAGATGAACATAGGATATGGTATAAGAAATGTATGAATGCATCTTGACAAGATATAATTTTGAACCATAGTATGTATTAGAAATAATTTTGAAAATGATGCAAAATGTTGGATAAAGACCGAATGCCTCCTAGTATGTTTTAAGCATGTATTATTGATCTATGTTATGATTTAAGACTATAGTATGAATTTAGCAAATTTTGGAAAACCCTAGCTTGTTTTCTCATGAATCTAGTGAACAATATATGCATGTACCTTAATGTATAATTTTTATTTCAAGCTTGTAATAACATATTAGTACTTTAGAACCTTGATTATATGTTCTATGATTTAATTAAATTTTGAAAACCTTATGCTTGATTTTACAATAGGACCGAGAGCTTTATAATTTCATGGGTTGGTGTATGATTTTATTTTTGAGCGTGCAATGGTGTTTTAATGCTTTAGTATATTATTTATGCATTGTATGAATTACTTAGAATTTTTGGAAATCAATTACTATTTTAAATCAAATAAGCCGTGAGCTTTGTGCTCTTTAAGGTGATGATTTAATTAGTTTTGATAAATATTATGATGTTATATTACTATACTATAGTGTATAAACATAGTATATAATTGTTGGAATTTTTGAAAATCAAATAACATGTTGAATCAAAGAAGCCGAGAGCTATTGAGCTCCATATGGTGATGATTCAAATGTTTTTGGTTGATGATATGATGTTACAATGTTATAATATAATGTTTAATCATGTTGGAATTTATTTGGAATTTTTAGAAATTATTTGCTAATTATTCGGTAATTATCAAGTTAATGCCGTGAATAATTGCTATATATTATTAAATCAATGGTTATGGTGAACTATAGGTTATATTGGTGATGTATATTGACGTTGGGATATTATACTAAGTATATATCAATTTTGGGAATTTTTGAATAATTATTCCCTATTTATTGAAATTACCGTAAATGTATATATGTATATGTATAAATAAATAGCAAATAATACCATATGAATTTTATAAATTCATATTCTGGACCATAGTGTATAATGATGCACTATATTAATTTAGAAAAATTTTCAAAAGTCGTTTGACATTTTAAATTAATTATCGAGTTTTCGATAATTAATAAGGATTTTAAATCCTTTTAAATCGCTTTATTAATAAAATATTTGCTAAATTAATATTCTGGACAGATTTAAATTTTACAAAAGTTATAAACATAGATTGCTATGTTTGAGGCGAGCGTTCGTTTTATAACGTTTTAAAAACCAAAATCTGCTTTTTATTTATAAAAGGTTTTTTTAATCGAAATTATTTATAAGTCCTCGATTTACGAGATAAATCGAAAATAGGACATTACGTTTTCAAATCGATCAAATTCGATTTATAAAACAAAATAGTGAAATTACTATTTAAAAGTCAAAATCGTTGACTTTGTTGACGATGTTGACTTCGTTGACTTTTAAGTCAAGCGTGCGATATTACGTTTATAAATCGCCAAGATGCTGCGTAAGATATACTAATTGAGTATGATACCTCATTAGTAAGAAAAGATTTCACAAATGAAATCCATATATCGAACAACGTCTTATCGTTGAGCGTATCTCGAGCGAGAACAATTGATTGTATACGTGTTAGAGGCGTATTGAATTCACCAAGAATTGGTCTACATCGATATGAAATATCGAAGTTTTATCTTAGTTTTCGAAAGTCTCGAGAGACTTGAGCGACGCATACTAAAGCCTCGCCAGTAAGGTGTGGGCCTTGACGCAATGACGGGATTTTGACGAAACGAGCGAACTGGGACTTTTCACAAAACCATAGTCGGTGGGCTTCTATCTTTTAAATGTGGGCCTTTTCTTACCCCACCAAAACGTGACTTCTTGTTATTTCAAATAAGTTTATTCTGAGACTTATCCTACAACTTGTTTAACAAATGTTTCTTGCATTACACCAAAAATATTTCGTTTTGTGTATGGATCCTATCTGTTATGCCGGGTAGGCATGGAGATAGTTGGAACTATTATATCAATTGTTGTGGTAGCACCCAACCTTTTTAATGTCGTGTCTGTCTTGGGATGATAAATGCACGCTAGGATTGGCGTGAAGGTTGGAACTATCTGTTGTGTTAACATATGCTTGCAGAGAGTATTTGTGTCTTTGTCTTGGATTCGGTAGGTCACGGCGTCGTAGATGGGAGGCCTCCTCTCGGCGTTTATTATTTATTATTATTATGTATTGTGACTATGAGATACGGACCATACACACCAAGAAAATACAGCGGCTATGTTTACTGAACCGAAAATGATTTGGTAAGCCTGGCATTTTAACTAAAACCCTTGTAACTTACTCGATATTGGCGGTAATTCAAATGTTATCAATCTGTTTTCGGCATAAGTCCACCGAGTGCAATTTCTTGTACTTAGCCACTGCATGTTTGTTTTTAAATGTGCGGGTTGAGCTTCGATGGTGATGATGGGGAATGTGTTGAGGAGTCCAGTGTCATGACCGATTTACTTGAATTTGGGGTTATACCTTGAATGCATATCGTCGTATATGTATTCACACACTTTCATTGCTATACTCGAACTCCTTTATTTATGCCTTATGTTTACAAACCATCGAGGCCCGTCGGATCGGGGCAAGTTTTGGGGTCCGATGGCTAAACCTTCGAAAACATTATGACATCATCTCATATTCTGCTCAAGCATGTTAGTTTATTTATATGCATCTTTATTTTACCCATGTAACCCCGAAAATACTACTCCTAGTATTAGTCGCCCTCCAGTCCGGGTTGGTCCGGAGTGGGGTCGTGACAGAAGTGGTATCAGAGCCCTTTTGCTCTTTGTAAACCCAAATCCTTTTATTCTAAGTCTAGATCGAGTCACTGGACTTCTAGAAATCTACTGACTCCTCTCAACACTCCATCACATCGAGCTCAACCGGGAATAAGGTAACTGCATTTCTTTCTCAAACTCATGAAATGGAAAATTTTTGCATGATGAGCAAGTTAGAGGAACTTTTGAGAAATTTCATGATTATGAAAATTTTTGAAGTTGAGCAAGAAAATTTTTCCAAATTTTTTTGAATTGAACTAATACAATTGCTCAAGTATTGAGATGGAAGTGTATGGTAGTATCGAGTTGAATGATCAACATGGAACGAATGAATCCATTTTCGATATGTATATGAGTTGATCATGATTGTCTCTTGAAATCATATTTCAAAAATTTTCAAATAAGACTTTACTTTCCAACTTTCAAAATTTTATTTATGATGAGCGATATGTTATCATGAGGCGAACTTAGACTCTAAGGAGCATGCTCACGTGTCGTGAAAGAACATAGAACGAACTTCTTTTTCCTTATGCGAACAAAGAGCGATAGGAAGAATGAAAGTGACGATACCCTTGAGCACGGACGACAAAAGACGAGCGAGAAGGATGAGCGAGGACGACCTCAACCTTTAAGCTGAATAACGTCGGCACTCCATCATCACTTCAACCCGAGTGAGCAGCAACAAGAATCACGACATGGACGTCACTTACGGCTTCAGAATGTTCAGCCTCGACTTAAGGACCCAAATATGGAAGACGTATTACGTCGACGTACGTCTCGATTGACATTTTTGCACGATCGCGCAAATTTCCTGCACTGCGCAGTAAATTTGTTTTAGCTAGATCTCTCTCGTTAGGACTCCGATTTATACATGGTTTTCACCTACGTACTCCTAACGCACTGACCTTCATTTGTTATGAAGAACAGAATCCCAAATTCTGTCTCCAGAATACGATAGAGTATGTTAAACTCTAGCTTAAGTGTTTGATATAAGACAAGGATCTCGTAGCGTATATTAAGATATCATTAGCTTATATGTATACGTTTAGGTAAGACTAAGAAGGTAAGTCGTGTTATGTATTGTACATTATGATGTTGCCTACCTTATAGAATTGTTTAGTTCTAGCCTAGTTGCTTCTCGTTATGCTATCCTTTCATTTTGAGGTGGCGATAGTTGACTTACGTTAGTTTTAATCGTGGCGGATGGAGGAGATCGCTATATCGCTAGGAGGAGGTAGGACCTCATGCCCCACCCGAGGAGCTGATGCGCACTTATAGGGAATGTTGGATGTCGCCGGGAAGACCTAGGTGAGTTTACAGCGTACTACCTTCGGTTGTGGAGGAACGCCCGAGCCTATGGCGCAACCGACTACGATGGCATCAAGAGACTCTAGCTATACTCCCTTGTACAGGATGGTTATGCAGAGAGGTATCGGAGACTACATCTATCGCATCCCCGAGGCTATGATTTGATTGGGGATCCGCCTGGTTCGTGAGTCACCCGACTTACGTGTACACGATATCTGGAGCCGCACCTATGGGACCTATCTCCTCCACGGAGTACACTTGGCGTGACGAGTCGCCAGAGTGGCTGTACCTTGAGGTTCGAGGCAGGTTGATCCAAAGATACCCTCATGCACTGGATAGATGAGGCGGGATGTCACGAGGTAGATAGGGCGGCCGCCTAGAGCCTTGGGAGAGCCCGTCTTGCCACCAAAGTTTTGGACACCCAGTACGTCCGCCACTACCGCCCCTACCACCTGCGTCCGATCCACCACCACCCGAAGACGAAGAGCCCTTCCACCGGACAGCGTGGATGAGAGTATCAGATGCCTTCCACGCATATGACCCGACCGGTATGCTACAGTCCGATCCGCCACAACTACGACTTATGCGGCGCGGATAACCCGGACCCTGCGCGACATACCGATGATGGAAGCCAACGGTGCGGACCATCCAGTGCGACCTCGTGAGGACGATTCGGATGGGGAAGACGACTCCCAAGAGGAGGAAGACCCTGAGGAAGACGCGGAGTAGGAAGGAAACTCGTGAAGACATTAGGCGATGTTTTAATTAGAATTTGTTTTGTTATGACTAGCATGTGTGCTAGCTTTTCCCTTTTTATTCCAATACCATGGTTCTAGGACTCGGATTTTCTTTTGGCCGTGTGGGCCCGAAACCTTGCTATTTCTATTTTCTATGATTCTCGATGTTGGACATCTTGTTTTTGACAAACCTTGGTTATCTATCTACATATATTTTTGACCCAAGTGGGGCTTTTTGGTAACAATTGTCTATGTTATGGATGAGTTGTTTTATTTTTATATCGCTTTAAGAAGAAGCTATGAAAACCTTATGTTGTTAAGTTGTAAGCGTTTAGTAATTAACGATGATATGTTTTATATAGCAGAATGCCTCCGAGAATAAACCCAGAAAGAGAACCCGGAGGTCGAGGAAGACTGGAGGAGGGTAGAATCCCGAGCAAGAACCGGAGGATAATCCCAACCACCGCCTCCACCTCGGCCCGATCGTGGGATCGAAGAACTATTTCGAGGCAAAACCCTCCTGTTTTTAACGGAAAGGGGAGCCGAGAGGAAGCCGAACAATGGGTTAGAGCCATTGAACGGATTTTCACCTTTAAGGTGCACGGCACGGGAAAGGATGTCGTGTGTTACCTTCCAGCTGATCGGACCAGCTGACTTCTGGTGGGAGGCCAGAAAGAAGACTTTTTCAGCTGAACAGCTCGAGGAATTCTCGTGGGAGGATTTCAAGAGGGAGCTGTATGAGAAGTACATCCCAAGAGCTATAAGAGGAAGAAGGGCGAATTTTTCCTACTAAAGCAAGAGAGGATATACAGAATCGACTATGATCGCACCTTCGAAATGTCGAGATATGCACCGGCCCGTGGACACCGACTTGAAAATGTCGAAAAGTTCAGTCGGGGCTAAGAATGGAGATACGCATGTCTCTTGCCAGCCACGGAGACCTATCATACACCGAAGCTCTCGCACGAGCTTTGGATATTGAGGCGGCCATGACCGAGAATAAGTCAATGTCGTCTCAGGCACACGGTAATTCGGACAAAGGAAAAGGGAACTGGGAGCCCAACCGCGGGAATAACAACCGCGGAAACTATGGAGAAGCAAGTCACAAGCGCCCGTGGCAAGGAAACACGGTGCGGCGAGGACGGTGGAAGAAGCGCGACTTATGCTCCACCGGCAAGGGGACCACAGGAACAGTCAAGGGCACCTCAATGCCCTAGATGCCATAGAGCACACAAGGGTGTGTGCACGGCAAACGTGGTAAGCTGTTACAAGTGCGGGGCAAACGGGCATTACGCCAACAATTGCCCAGTGTCACGTTCGGATATAAGGCCGAACCAACCGGGCAATGCTCAGCCACTAAGGGCTATACAGCTTCAACCCCAGCCGCCGCAGCAGTTCCAGCCCCAACCCCCGCAACTCCAGTGGCAACAACCCCAGCCTCAACAACAACTCCAACAGCCGCAACAATGGCAGCAGCCGCAGCAACAAATCCCGCAACAGCAGTGGCAGCAACCACCGCAACAACAGAGGCGGCAACCACCGCGCCAACGCCGGCGGCAAAGGCAAGCCGCCGCAATCCGCCCGAATCAGCGAGACCAGTGCCCGTCAGCCTCAGCCGGCTCAGGCTAGAGCCTACGCCTTGCATAGGAGGCAGAACGAACAAAACCAAGGAAACTTGGCAGGTATGGGAGTTCTACTCAACCTACCTGTTATAGTATTGTTCGATACGGGTGCTTCGCATTCTTTTATTGCAAAATCATGCGTGAAATCTTTGGGCCTTAGGTCCGAAAGGTCAAGCCGGGATATGAGAATCTCATCGCCTATAGGAGGGATTATGATCATTACACACTTTTGCTCGAACCTAGAGTTGACATTAGGATCACTTAAGGTTACGCTAACGATCTAAACATAATACCCATGGATGATGTAGACATAATCCTAGGAATGGATCGTTAGCTAAGAATCATTCCACGATTCTCCGTATGGAAAGGAAAATTTCGTTTCACTCTCTCGGACAAGAAGCTACAGCAGCTTCACGGATCAACATGGGAAGAAGAGTCCGATAGTATCAGCACTACAAGCTAGGAGGATGATGAACCAGAAGGGATGCCATGCATTCCTTGTTTATTTGAACGAAGAAGATAAACCCGAAGCGCGGGTAGAAGACATCGAAGTCGTCCAAGAATTTTCTGACGTATTTCGAGAATCTACCGGGCGCCTCACGATAGACAACTAGAGTTTACCATCGACTTGGAGCCCGGATCAGCCCCAGTGTCGAAGGCGCCCTATAGGATGGCCCCAAAGGAGCTAGAAGAGCTGAAAATCCAAATCCAAGAGCTTTTGGATCTAGGATTCATTAGGCCGAGCGTTTCACCGTGGGGAGCGCCTGTTCTGTTTGTTAAGAAGAAGGATGGTTCTTTGAGGATGTGCATCGATTATAGGGAGCTAAATAAGATGACACTAAAGAACAAATACCCTTTACCCAGAATTGATGACCTGTTTGATCAATTGCGAGGAGCGGGTGTATTCTCTAAAATTGATCTTAAGTCAGGATACCATCAGCTGAAAATACGGTCTGAGGATGTACCTAAGACTGCATTCCGAACCAGATATGGCCACTACGAGTTCATAGTTATGCCATTCGGATTAACCAATGCACCAGCCGTATTCATGGACCTCATGAACAGAGTATTTCATCCATTTTTGGATAAATTCGTGTTGGTCTTCATAGATGACATCCTTATTTATTCAAAGAATGAAGAGGAGCATAAGGAACATCTAAGAACGGTTTTGCAAACCTTGAGAAATGAAAGACTCTTTGCTAAGTTTAGCAAATGTGAGTTTTGGCTGAAGGAAGTTATGTTCCTTGGACACATCGTGTCTGCTGAAGGTATAAAAGTAGATCCAGCCAAGGTAGAGGCCGTGCAAGAATGGAAATCACCAAAGACTCAGCACGAGATTAGAAGTTTCCTAGGATTAGCTGGCTACTATAGGAGATTTATCGAAGGGTTCTCCAAAATTGCAAGGCCGATAACCCAGCTACTTCGGAAAGGAATCAAGTTCAAATGGACAGATGAGTGCGAGATGAGTTTCCAAATACTCAAAGAAAAATTGACCAGTGCACCAGTTCTAGCAGTCCCAGAAGCGGACAAGGGGTATGTGGTCTATACCGACGCATCTAAGACTGGGCTGGGTTGTGTTTTGATGCAAGAAGGAAAAGTGATAGCTTATGCATCCCGACAACTCAGACCCCACGAGCTGAACTACCCAACCCACGATTTGGAATTAGCAGCTGTAGTTCATGCCCTAAAAATTTGGAGACACCATCTCTATGGTGTGAGATGTGAGATCTTCACGGACCACAAAAGTTTGAAGTACTTCTTCGAACAACGAGATTTGAATATGAGACAGAGAAGATGGCTAGAATTAGTAAAAGATTACGACTGTGGTATTAACTATCACCCGGGCAAAGCGAATGTAGTAGCTGACGCCTTGAGTCGTAAGAGCCATACCGAGTTAGGATGTCTCTTTATACAAGAGGAAAAACTCGTTGAAGAGTTTGGTAGGATGAAGATTGAACTGGTTGAACCACCCAAGACAATTGTGAGCTGTATCGCTACACTCACACTGACATCTGATCTAAGAAAAAGAATTGTCGAGAGACAAAGGATGGAGGAAAAGTTGGAAAAGATCCGAGAAAGACTAAGGTCCGAAGGATTCAAGAATTTCCAAGAGGCGCCGGATAACGCCTTATTGTTTGAAGGTAGGATATGCGTTCCTGACGACGCGGAGCTTCAGAACGAAATCATGAGTGAGGCTCACGATACGCCCTACACCGCCCACCCAGGCAGTACTAAGATGTACCAAGACCTGAAGGAAAAGTTTTGGTGGGAAGGCATGAAACGAGACATAGCTTCTTTTCGAGAACGCCTTTGTTTGTCAACAAGTGAAGGCTCTGCACCAACGTCCCTACGGGAAGTTACAACCATTGGAAATCCCCGAATGGAAGTGGGACGATATAACGATGGATTTCGTTACAAGCTTACCCAAATCGAGAAGAGGAAACACAGCCATATGGGTAATTGTGGATAGACTTACCAAAAGTGCTCACTTTCTACCTATTCAAAGCACTTATGGATCCGATAAGTTGGCCCAGCTGTACGTTAAGGAAATTGTACGACTACATGGAGTGCCAAAATCTATTACCTCGGATCGAGACTCCAAGTTCACATCCAGATTTTGGATTAGCTTGCAGAGAGAACTGGGTACGAGATTAAACTTCAGTACAACATTCCACCCACAAACCGATGGACAGTCGGAGAGAACGATTCAAACGCTAGAAGATATGCTTAGGACTGTAATTTTGGATCGAGGTGCAAAATGGGAAGATATTTTACCTCTGATTGAGTTTGCTTACAACAACAGTTATCAAGCGACGATCGGCATGGCCCCATACGAAGCCTTGTATGGCAAGAAGTGTAGATCACCACTTTATTGGGATGAAGTCGGTGAGAGAAAGGTCATAGGGCCTGATTAAGTGAACGAAATGATCGAGATCGTTCGACAAATTAGGATGAGAATAAAAGAGGCTCAGGACAGACAGAATCTTACTGACGTCGCGTGATCCGAAAGCTACGCTTTGAGGATGGAGACAAAGTATTTCTTAAGGTCTCTCCATCGAAAGGATTGTCGTTTTGGCACGAAGGAAAGCTTAGACCACGTTTCATAGGACCTTATGAGATCCTAGAAAGGATAGGTCCAGTAGCTTATAGGTTGGCTCTTCCGCCAAACCTAGGGAATGTCCATAATGTTTTTCACGTCTCACAATTACGAAAATACGTTCACGACCCAAAGCACGTGATTCACCAAGACGACGTGATCCTCGAACCAGACATGAGCTATAAGGAAGAACCCGCAGCCATACTTGACCACAAAGTTCAGCAACTACGGAGCAAGTCGATTCCGTTAGTCAAAGTGCTGTGGAGACACCACGAACAAGAAGAAGCCACGTGGGAGCTTGAAGAAGCGATGAGGGAAAAATACCCCGATCTTTTTTTCTAGAGGTATACAAATTTCGGGACGAAATTTTTCGTAAGGGGGGTGGAATGTAATATTCTAAAGAAACGAATATACGATTACGGTATTCTAAAACCGTAATTAGGGTTTTGCCGTATATTATCTTTTTACGACATCGAATCTTGTGATTTCGATACGATATCGTTATAACGAATTCCTTTTTATAATTCACTAAGGATTGTGAATTTAAGGATTGAAATATTACGAAACGATTCGTCAATATATTTTAACGTCAAACGCGTATTGAACGTCAGCTTCTCATGAAATTTTCTGAGCAGTGAAGCTTGGAATTAATTTCCATCTTAATTCCTTGATTAAATGGAATATATTTATTTAGTAAGTATGAACTTACTGCGACCATTTTGAGATGAGTCGATTTTGAACGTTTTGAGACGTTTTGAACGTCAACGTCTAGAGACGTTTTGAAAAATGAGTTTAATGCTCGGGAAATTATAATAATTAATTCTCTATTATTATTTTATATAATTACAGTATTAATGATTATTAAAATCAATAATTGAGTTATAAAACTCGATAATTCCAATTAATGGAATTCGAAAACCCTAGTTTTCTAAACTATGGTTTTTGGCATGAAATGATACCATTAAAATATCATATGATATCTAAACTTTATAATATGATATATATGAATATTATTAAGCATTAAAATCAGTTTTGAACCATAAAACTCGATAGTTTCAGTTTTTATAAAATTGAAACCCTATTTTCGAAATTAGGGTTTTTAATGCATGAAATGTGTAATAATTTTATCCTATGCTATTATTTAATATCTAAATCATATATTATGATATATATGTGTATGTTTGATCGAAATGTACATGAGTATCAATAATAGGTGTGATTTACATTTTATTTCCTATTTTCTCAAATTCTTATCGGTATTTTCGAAATTAAGGATATGTGTTGATTTAATTATTTTTATGGCATGTATTATATATCTATGACCTATACTATGATTAATACATGTATTAGGATAAAAATTAAAACAAACTCAGCCCCTAAAACCTCTCCTATGCGTCGCCCATTATTACCCAACAAGCATGGGATGCTCTTTTTGAATTGGCCAATGCATGAAGAGCTCACTTAACACTCTTCAATCATCACATATTCAACTCCCAAGGGCTGCAGATTTTTGCCCCCAATCTTAGCCAAAATCGAGAGAGAGAGAGAGGGAATAATAGGTGAGACTCTTCCCCTTCACCCCACTCTCATTATACACTCTCAACCCATCTTTGAACACACACAACACACTTCTTCCTCTCCATTTTCTGCCCAAAACCGAGAGCAACTCCTCTCATTTCTAAAATTTTTCTCTTCTTCCTCTCTTCTCATTTCTTCACCCAAGCTTGGTATTTTCATTGCTCTTGCCATTCTATACCATTCCTAAGGTAAATAAGGCCCTAGTACCGATTTACATCTCCATTTGTTCAAAAAAATCGAAGCTTGTTCATGTATGTATATGTGTGTTTCGAAAATTTTATATATGTATCTATGTATGTGTTAAATATTCTTGAGCATGAGCCTTTGTTTATATGTATGTTCTTGATGGTTTTATTCTCAAAAATATGAGATTATATGCTTAGATGAACATAGGATATGGTATAAGAAATGTATGAATGCATCTTGACAAGATATAATTTTCGAACCATAGTATGTATTAGAAATAATTTTCGAAAATGATGCAAAATGTTGGATAAAGACCGAATGCCTCCTAGTATGTTTTAAGCATGTATTATTGATCTATGTTATGATTTAAGACTATAGTATGAATTTAGCAAATTTTGGAAAACCCTAGCTTGATTTCTCATGAATACCGTGAACAATATATGCATGTACCTTAATGTATAATTTTTATTTCAAGCTTGTAATAACATATTAGTACTTTAGAACCTTGATTATATGTTCTATGATTTAATTAGAATTTTTGAAAACCTTATGCTTGATTTTACAATAGGACCGAGAGCTTTATAATTTCATGGGTTGGTGTATGATTTTATTTTTGAACATGCAATGGTGTTTTAATGCTTTAGTATATTATTTATGCATTGTGTGAATTACTTAGAATTTTTGGAAATCAATTACTATTTTAAATCAAATAAGCCGTGAGCTTTGTGCTCTTGAAGGTGATGATTTAATTAGTTTTGATAAATATTATGATGTTATATTACTATACTATAGTGTATAAACATAGTATATAATTGTTGGAATTTTTGAAAATCAAATAACATGTTGAATCAAAGAAGCCGAGAGCTATTGAGCTCCATATGGTGATGATTCAAATGTTTTTGGTTGATGTTATGATGTTACAATGTTATAATATAATGTTTAATCATGTTGGAATTTATTTGGAATTTTTAGAAATTATTTGCTAATTATTCGGTAATTATCAAGTTAATGCCGTGAATAATTGCTATATATTATTAAATCAATGATTATGGTGAACTATAGGTTATATTGGTGATGTATATTGACGTTGGGATATTATACTAAGTATATATCAATTTTGGGAATTTTTGAATAATTATTCCCTATTTATTGGAATTACCGTAAATGTATATATGTATATATATAAATAAATAGCAAATAATACCATATGAATTTTATAAATTCATATTCTGGACCATAGTGTATAATAATGCACTATATTAATTTAGAAAATTTTTCAAAAAGTCATTTGACATTTTTAAATTAATTATCGAGTTTTCGATAATTAATAAGGATTTTTAAATCCTTTTTAAATCAGTTTATTAATAAAATATTTGCTAAATTAATATTCTGGACAGATTTAAATTTTACAAAATTTTATAAACATAGATTGCTATGTTTGAGACGAACGTTCATTTTATAACGTTTTAAAAACCAAAATACGCTTTTTATTTATAAAAAGTTTTTTAATGCGAAATTATTTATAAGTCCTCGATTTACGAGATAAATCGAAAAATAGGACTTTACGTTTTCAAATCGATCAAATTCGATTTATAAAACAAAATAGTAAGAAATTACTATTTAAAAGTCAAAATCGTTGACTTTGTTGACCAGTGTTGACTTCGTTGACTTTTTAAGTCAAACGTGCGATATTACGTTTATAAATACGCCAGTACGCGTAAGATATACTAATTGAGTATGATACCTCATTAGTAAGAAAAGATTTCACAAATGAAATCCATATATCGAACAACGTACTTATACGTTGAACGTATCTCGAGAACGAGAACAATTCAATTGTATACGTGTTAGAGACGTATTGAATTCACCAAGGAATTCAGTCTACATCGATATGAAATATCGAAGTTTTATCTTAGTTTTCGAAAGTCTCGAGAGACTTGAGCGACGTACTAAAGCCTCGCTTTTTCGTAAAGGTGTGGACGCAAACGCAGCGACGGGATTTTGACGAACGAACGAACCTAGGACTTTTCACAACGAACCATAGTCCAGGTGGGCTTCTTATCTTTTAAATGTGGGCCTTTTTCTTACCCCACCAAAACGTGACTTTACTGTTATTTCAAATAAGTTTATTTACAGCACTTATCCTACAACTGTTTAACAAATGTTTTACTGCATTACCTGCCAAAAATATTTCGTTTTGTGTATGGATCCTATCTGTTATGCCCGGTAGGTGTGGAGATGGTTGGAACTATTATATCAATTGTTGTGGTAGCACCCAACCTTTTAATGTCGGGTCCCGTGCGGATGATAAATGCCCGCTAGGATTAGCGTGAAGGTTGGAACTATCTGTTGTGTTAACATATGCTTGCAGAGTGACCGTGTGTGTGCGGGATTACGGCCGGTCACGGCGTCGTAGATGGGAGGCCTCCTCTCGACGCTTATTATTTATTATTATTATGTATTGTGACTATGAGATACGGACCATACACACCAAGAAAATGCAGCCGGCTATGTTTATGAACCGAATGATTTGGTAAGCCAAGGCATTTTAACTAAAACCCTCGCGACTTACTCGATATTGGCGTAATTCAAATGTTATCAACTGTTTTCGCATAAGTCCACCGAGTGCAATTTCTTGTACTTAGCCCCGCATGTTTGTTTTAAATGTGCAGTTGAGCTTCGATGGTGATGATGGGGAATGTGTTGAGGAGTCCAGTGTCCTTGACCGATTTACTTGAATTTGGGGGTTATACCTTGAATGCATATCGTCATATATGTATTCACACACTTTCCGCTGCTATACTCTGAACTCCTTTATTTATGCCTTATGTTTACAAACCATCGAGGCCCATCGGATCAGGCCAAGTTTTGGGGTCCGATGGCCTAAACCTTTTCAAAAACATTATGACATCATCTCATATTCTGCTCAAGCATGTTAGTTTATTTATATGCATCTTTATTTTACCCATGTAACCCCAAAATACTACTCCTAGTATTAGTCGCCCTCCAGTCCGGGTTGGTCCGGAGTGGGGTCGTGACATAACGATACTGAATCGAAATACAATTCGATGTCATACAGACAAGAATATTCGGGAAAAATCCTAATTACGGGTTTAGAATACCGTAATCGTATGTTCGTTTCTTTGGAATATTACAATATGCTCAACTATCATCAAATATCACTAATCAACCATTAAAATCCAAGGATCAAAGCTTTAACATTGAAAACTCAAACTTGACATCAAACTAAATTTTTTCAATTTTCGAATACGTCGGCCGAAAAATCCGAATAAATCATTCTAAGCTTTATTCATATCATAGAATCCAAATATGAACTCAAATTGATCAAATAGAATCAAAATTCCAACATAATAAGGGCTAGGGTTTCGACCAACATAGGGGTTTTTGCATATGTTCGATTTCAAAATTTTTCTTGCTCAAAACATGTTTATATCAACTCATCAACACATTTATGAAAGAATATCAAGCATATCAACATCACATATTCAAGATCAAGACCCTCCATTTTTTCGAAAATTTCACAAAATTTCAAAGATGAACCTATGCTCCACAATTTCAACGTTAAACAATACGTAGACGTTGAATCCATCATAATACCAAGAAATAATCAATCAAAACATAACCCCTTCACAAATTCCTCAAATGACCAAAAATTCAACATGTTCCAAAGTTCATGTTTTTCAAATTTTCAAACCATAAATGTATTCTAGATATAGAATTATACTTGAAATCGAAGACGGATCGAAAATTCAACGCTTGGATCCTTCAAAATTGGAGCATGAAATTTGGAAAATTTTAGTGTGTGTAGTGTGTGTAAATTTCGAAAATTTGGAGAAAATTTCATGAAAATGATGAATAGTAGCATATATATAATGTCCACAAATTTTATTATATTTTTCCTTTTCTTTTAATATGGTGATTATTCACCATGTTTCTAGAGAATTCTTTAATTCTCAAGAATTATTTTCTTTCTCCATTTTTTTTATTCTTTATTAAATATGAATAATCATGTTCTAGCAAATTACAAAATGTACACTTTTCTATAAATAATACCAATGTTATAAATGCATGCTATTAATTCATATCGTTCCGATTTCAAAACTCAATTTTTGATAAAATGCTCTCTACTTGAAATTATCTTTTAAAACTCAAATAACATATTATAAACATCAAAATTTGATTATAAAAACATTTTTGGCTTCAAAAATCATTTTGGACATTCACCGACAATTAGGGTTCATACTAGACGTGTTGACGGGCCGAACCGCGGTTTAGGGCGGGACCGCGGTCCGGCGGTTCAAATGTGACGGCCCTAGCCCGCCCTACATACTAGTTGGCGGTTTAGGGCGGGCCTGAGCCCGCGGTCCCGGTTCGGGCTCGAACCGCCGGTTTAGGGCCGAGCCCGGCGGTTCGGCCTGTTCACGCAGCGATTTTGTATCGATCCGTTCTCTCGTCGAGCTCCGATTTTCGATCCGTTTGCGCTCTCGAACTCGTATCGCGATATACTTCAACTCTTATGAAGGGTAAAATCTCCAATTCTATCTAAATTTTCTGAAAATTCAATCAAATATGCAACAAGTATCAAAGTCAAAGATTTTAACAAACTTTTAAGTTTTAACTTTTAACTTTTAAGTCTAAAGTTTAATAAACTTGTAAATATTTTTAAAGTTGTAAAATTTGTAAACTACTAAACTTGTAAATATTTTTAAATTTGTAAGTGATTTTTTTATGTTTGAACTTGTAAATACTTTGCATTTTGCATTTGTTAAAATACGTATAAATATAAAATATGTGTCAACACTTTGCATTTTTAATAAATGATGAGTAAAATTACATAAATCCGTCTATGACTTTTACATAGGGATGAAAAATAATAATAATAAAGGACTTGAGCTCAATTTAATTTCTAAAATTGAGTTGCCTACATATCCTCATAATCATAGAGGAATCAAAGTCCATGTAGTTCTTTTAATTTCTAAATGCTCTACTCCGTCTCCGCACCCGATTCCGATCGATCCGTTTCGGTGAAGGCCTCGTCTTCGCTCGCTTACCATCTTCCCATTGTGGTTCTTGAGCTCTAAGGTCGGCCCACACCAATCATCGAGCAACATTGTAGCTTCAATGTTCGCCGGCTTCATGTTGCTTCTTTTTGATCAAGCATTAGTCCTCCAATGCTAAATGCTTGTTCAACGGATACGATGGATGCCGGACGGCAAATAACTCCTTTGCCATGATTGAGAGGATTGGGTACTCCTCTTCTTGACCACCACTTCAAGACATCGATCGAAGGACCGCTATCTTCAACATCAAAGCAAAAAGGAGTTTGCAAATATATATCTAATTCACTATTACCTTGTCCTCTCGGCCTTCGAATGTTCTATTTTGGTACATCAAGTCATTTGTTGCACCAAAGGATCAAACTCATTCATATCAAAAGGAAAATTAATCAAGACATCATAGAAGAAGGAGGTGGAGTTTGAATATCATCATCACTACCATATTTCGACCTATATTCTTGAAAAGACTTCTTAAATTCTTTTCAAGATTATATTTGATTTGATCTACATCCGGAGATCAAAATAAACTAATTCTCCTTCTATACTAGCACCTTGAAAATCCATTTGCCTAAAAGCATCATAATAAACATTAAGCATTTGACAAGTACCATCATATTTCCATTTAGGATCTAAACACTTAGCAAGCAAAAAAATTGTAGGTATCTCCAAAATATTTTAGCCACTTTTGAACCATAAAATAAATTACACCACATAAAGATGGTTTACTAAAACAACTACGAAAAGACATGGCAATATGCATGCAATGTTCTAAAACCATAACGGAAGTGCAATAATAAACTCCGATAATTGTTTCATTGCACCATGAAATACCTTTAACAATCGATATAAATCCATGCAAGCATCCCAATGAGACTCATTAAGATGTAATTGAATAGATGTAAACTCTTTTCTAAAAATCACATAAATGACCCTTATATGAAATAGTACTATTAAGCATTTCATAAGTAGAATTCCAACGATGAAAACATCCAATTTGAAACATGTATAAGCAATATTTTTATCGACAATATTTTTGCCATTTCTTCCCATAAGTTTTTGAAGCATGCAAACATTTGATAGCATCTCTAATAGGACTAACGGATTCTTGAAAATACTAAGTGCATCTTGAACACATAAATTTAAAATATGACAAATGCATCTAGAATGAAAGTATTTTCCTTCAAAAGAAGGTGCGCGTGCTTGATAAGTTGAGGAATACTAGCGGTGTTTGCGAAGCATTATCAAAACCAACGGAAAAATTTTATTAATCAAAGAATACTCATTTAACACACCAATTATAATATTAGCAATACCTAAAGCATTATGAGGCTCTTCAAACTCTCTAAAAGCAATTAAACGTTTTGCATAACCCATTTCAATCAATCCAATGACAAGTAATACCCATATAAGAATTCTTATTATAAGCATCCGTCCAAACATCGGCACAAATAGAAACTTTATGACCTAAACGAACCAAATATTTCTTTAAATCATGTTTTTTTCCATGCATTGTCTCCTAATCTTCTTAAGCATAATACTTCTACTAACTTTGCATGCATTAGGACCAAGTCCTCTTTATAACATTCTTCATACGTAACTCTATCGGCATAATTAAAAGGGAGTTTTCCATAGCACAATATCTAGCCATCGCGTCTTCATATTTTCCTTATCAAATTTAAATAAAGTGGACGTACCCGTTGTAGAATATTGAGAAGGGTTTTAATTTGAGCTTGGTTCGTTGATATTCCATACTCATGAGGATGAGAACCTCCATGTGCCTATTGAGCGTTCCGTAACCTCCTTTCTCGATCCATTTGTAGGTTTTCGTGCAATAGTTGCAATAAGCAACGATCTCTTCGACCGTCGGGAAGAGGTGCTTACCGCTAACACTTCCACTTTTCTAAAGAAAATATAAAAGATATTGTAAGAACTATGAACATGAAATTAAAATTGTGAAACTAATTTGTAAGAAACGTAAAATTTACGCATTTAAAGTGCTTCACAAAACGCTTGACTTAAGTTCCTTTGATTTTGGTGGTTGTGGCGGCGTATCTTGGTCAAAGTCGTCATATTCTTCGTCGCCTTCTTCGCTTGCTTCTTCATCGTCGTCTTGGTCGTTCGAGCCACGCCACCGAAATTGGGACTTCTTTCCATTCGATGCACCATTTCATAAAATCGAGCATCTTCTTGACTTGTAACCTTCGACAACTTGCCTTGAGATTTCCTCCCGCTAAGGCCCTTCGTGAACGTTGAGTTGGAATGTTTCTCCTCACTGGAGCTCCTTCATCGCGGCCTTTCCCTTTCCCTTGTTTAATCGTTTAAAGAAAGACATGATGATTGATGAAGTGAGAAAGTTTGAGAGTTTAGAATAAGAATGAGAGATTGAGAGAGCTTGAGAACTTGAGAGATTGAGTTTGAGAGTGAGAATGAGAGCTTGAAAGCTTGAAAATTAGATGTAAATGAGTGAATTAAGGTTGAGAAATGAGAGATTGAAGTGAGGATAGAGTTAGGATGATGGATATATTTATAGGAGTGATTTTGGGGTGAAATTAGAAAATAGCCGTTTTCAGCCGTTGGGACCGCCGGTTTAGGGCGGACCGCGGTTCAACGGCTCTAAAAGCCCGCCGGTTCGGCCTCGGCCCTTGACCCGCCGGTTCGACCCTAGGCCCGCGGTTCCAACGGCTATAACCGGACCGGCGGTTCCATCCAAAGCCAGCCGGTTCGGACCGGCGGTTAACCGTCGGTTTCGGGCGATTTTACGAACCGAGCCCGGCCCTAGCCCTAGCTCACGGTTCCGGTTCAGGCCGTTGACCGCCGATCCGGGCCCAACTGTTGACTTTAGGGCGGGCCTAGGGCGCCCGACGGTTCGTAAAACCGTGCATGTATAGTTCATACGGCAAACGTATGTAACAAGGAACAAAAACTTTGAAATCACGATTTTGGGTTCAAGACTTCTATAAACACATACTTATCATCTCAAAACTCTTGAATCTAAGTCTTCTTAGTCGTAACAAGACCTAAGAATCTTATCTTAGGTTCTATCTCGAGTCTACCTTAAATTCTATTTTCTCGATTCGAATCTTAACTATAAAAGCTTCTAGCTTAAACAACTCTCTCTTAAGGATGCAATGCCCTTATTATAAGCTCTTAATTAGGAGCTAATCTCTGCTATAGGAATGCAGGGTATTACAAAGTGATAATTGATGAATATTGATGATATATCTTGATAATTAATGGATTAGTGGTGAAATAATGGAATAATTATGGTTTAAAGGTAAAATTATAGTTAGAACTACAAACCCTAATTCATGATCTTTGAATTAATGTGATGATATGTTGATGTTATGTTTGAAATCAGTTTGTAATTATGTGATTAAGCATGTTTAGGTAAGTAATTTGAAAGAAAATCTAACAAAAATAAATTTAGAATATATATGTATATTTTCAAAATTTTCAAAATTTGGAGAAGTGATATGTTGATTTTATTTTCTTCAATTAACTTGATATATGAGTTTAATATGATGATTTAAGCATTATGTGAATTAATTAGAATTTTCTAAGTTAGTATGTTGAAAGTGAAAAATTTTAGTTTACATGTTTAGTTTGTGTGTTCATGCTAAAGTTTATATATGCTATTGTTATTGTTGTTTAAGGTTGATATATGATAAATAAATGAGAATTTGAAAGAAAGTTGAAAAGAAATATGATTTATGTATATTAGTAAAATTTTCGAAAATTATGGAAGAAAAAGGGGAAACTTAAAGATTAATGTTATTCTTTATAAATGATATGGATTATGAAATCATTAGGTAAGTAAGGCCTAATGAAACTTATTTGGGATTTATAGAGTTAAGAAGGTGAAAATCTAAAGTTTATATACATGTTCATGTTGGAATGAAATCATGCTTTAAATAAGTTATATTATGTGATATTGATTGATTAGAAATGATTTACAAACTTAAAGTATGATAATAGTAAGATGAATGTCATTTAAAGTATGTTGATGGCTTATTGCTTAGATGGTAATGAAAAAGTTTAAGTTAGATGATTAATTGAAAAGTTATGCATAAATAACTTAAAAAAAGAAATATAGTGTTTATGTAAAGAAAATAATGTGAATTTAGTTCACTAAAGTATAATTACAAAATAATTATCAATCGTTCCTTTGATACCAAAGTAGACTCGTGAGAGTCGAATAAGATAAATATGTGAAAATTTTAAAGAATAGAAGGATGCAATGACCCAAAAGATTTAAAATTCTTATAGGTGAAAGTTTGGACAAAAGTGTCTAAACAAAACACAAGAGAAGAAAAAGAATGAATAAGAGGAATTCATATGTGTTTGATAGATGAAAAATGCCCTTTATGTGAGTACTGATATTATCGATTAATCTAAGGTACATCGAAAAAGGGCAAAGCGATTAAAGAGAAAGAAGAAGAAGAAAGGAAGTTTATTAAACTTATCGAGTAAAGTCTACAGGTGGGCTTTCTAACGAAATATGGCACGTGCTAAATTTTATAATTTCATTATATGTTGCATGGCATTTGAAAAATGTTGACTTGCCAAATTTTTGAGCATGAGCATGACGCATTACCTATCCACAGAAAAAGAAAGAAGGAAAATAAAGAAAAGAAAGAAAGAAAGAAAGAAAGAAAAGAAAGAAAGAATGAAAGAAAGTATGTACGGACGTCGGGTATCGACCTTCGGGTCAAGGTGTGTTTAAGAAGGAGGCCTACTTCTCAACACAAAGAAAGTACGTGGATATGAGAAGAGAAAGATGTCTGCAGACAAAGATCATGTATATGCATTTGTTTTAATGCTATGAAAATTAAAGCAAGTAAATGTTTTATTACGAAAAGCATGCACAGGTTTTTCACTAAAACCCCTGTGTATTGCAAAGTTACGGCAAGTCAATCTAATAGCTCTAAGAGCAGAGTTTTAAATGTTTTCGGCATGTGTCCACTGAGTGCTTATGTACTCACGCCCTACATGTATTTCTAAACATGCAGGTTGAGCTGGGATCTTGGAGATGAAATTGGAAAAAGGAACACTTTGGTTACCATGGTTTATGGTTTCTGTCATATATGTTCGAAACATCTCTTGTTATTCCATTTGTTTCACACATTTGGTTGTGGTCGTTGAGATTGAACTCCTTGATATCACTTGTTGTTGGAAACAAATTTGGTATTGGTTGGTAGTCATGGATTGGAGTCGAATTCCTTGATATCTTTTGTTACTTGAAGGAGACTCGGTTGGTTGTTTATTATAAGGCATGTTTAAGAATGTTGAAGTCAAACTTGTCATGGCATTATGTTGTTTAAATGCTCGCCTTGAATGAATGTTGATATTTCATTTGAATTATAATTACTTGAAAATGTCACATGAGTCGTTGTATTCTGTTGCCCAGAGTTATATGTCATCATACATATAACTCAACTACCCTTTCTGTTGCCACACTCTGACTTGAATGATCGTTATGTGATTATTGTAATTGTGAAAGGAAAACACCTTTTGGACAACAGTCGATTGTCGTTGATTATCCTATCTCCGTTATTTCTTTTATTCATTCGAATTTATGGAAACAAATTATGTTGTCCTGACCGAAACTAATACCTCATTTGATTTCAATTAATACCGAAATTAATAGCTTATGTTTGAGAAGGAGGCCTACTTCTCAACACAAAGAAAGTACGTGGATATGAGAAGAGAAAGATGTCTGCAGACAAAGATCATGTATATGCATTTGTTTTAATGCTATGAAAATTAAAGCAAGTAAATGTTTTATTACGAAAAGCATGCACAGGTTTTTTACTAAAACCCCTGTGTATTGTAAAGTTACGGCAAGTCAATCTTATAGCTCTAAGAGCAAAGTTTAAAATGTTTTCGGCATGTGTCCACTGAGTGCTTATGTACTCACGCCCTGCATGTATTTCTAAACATGCAGGTTGAGCTGGGATCTTGTAGATGGAATTTGAAATAGGAAACACTGTGGTTATCGTGGTTTATGGTTTATGTCATATATGTTCGAAACATCTCTTGTTATTCCGTTTGTCTCATACGTTTGGTTGTGATCGTTGAGATTGAACTCCTTGATATCACTTGTTGTTGGAAACAAATTTGGTATTTGTTGGTAGTCATGGATTGGAGCGAATTCCTTGATATCTTTTGTTAATCGAAGGAGACTCGGTTGGTTGTTTATTATAAGGCATATTTGAGAATGTTGTAGTCAAACTTGTCATGACATTATGTTGTTAAAATGCTTGTCTTGGCAAATGTTGATATTCCCTTCGATTTCTAATTACATGAAAATGTCACACGAGTCGTTGTATTTTGCTGCCCAGAGTTATATGTCCTCATACATATAACTCAACTACCCTTTCTGTTGCCACACTCTGACTTGAATGATCGTTATGTGATTGTTGTAATTGTGGAAGGAAAACCCCTTTCGGACAAAAGTCGATTGTCGTTGATTATCCTATCTTCGTTATTCCTTTTATTCATTCGACCTTATGGAGACGAATTATATTGTCCTGACCAAAATTTATACCTCATTTGATGTCACTCATTATTTAGTCTCCATATATATTGTGGTCACATCCCTTATTGAATTCTTTGTATCGTCATTAATTCTAATAGTTCATGAAGAGTCATTAGTCACAGCCTAATCTCTTGATTAAGAAGTTGGGCTTTGACAATTATGCACTTCTTTATCGATTTTTAGGGATGCAATGCCTTTAAGCCCCTAATTAGTACTTAATTAGGCTCTAATTAGGACTATAAGATTTTCGAGTTACTACAGACCATCACTTTGACTTGTTATGGGGGAGGAAAACATGTGATAACCCAAGATTCTTCGTATCTTGGCTGGTGGCAGTGCTTGTATGTCATTGTAGTTACCTGTATCGAGTCACCATATCCGTTTAGGATGATGATGTCCCCTTAAGGAGCACAAAAAGTTTATTGTACTAAACCTTGCAAGTTGAGTTAGCTCAAATACAATAATAAGGCTGAGTGCTACTACTTAAAGAATTAAAGGCATTAATTATTTTAAGCAGTCAAAGTGTTATAAATAATTAATGAACGTGCGATATCTTAAATACGGGGATTTGTAAATCTAAGTGCAAGCCCGACTCAAGTTCGGTAATAAAAAAATATGTCAGCATTTGTTCTCTAGTAGAATGAATAAATATTTGTGAATTAATTTATGTTCTGGGTTGAACATAAGATAATTAATTCATTTTATGTCCATCTTTATTCCTTGCATTTGATCCCTGGCCTAACCTGGCCCGTCAAGGCCTGTAGCTGCTATAAATTTCACTCACCCTATGTAAAGTCCACTAAGACTCTGTTCTGATTTATGTATTATTTTAATACATCTCAATATCTAGATAGATATTATCTGATACTATTAGATATCAAGAGATATTATCTTATATTATTAGATATCAAGAGATATGTAATATCCCAATTTTCTAAAGCTAAATTACGATAATATAAATCGTAAATTAGGGTTTAGTCTCGATAATTGAAATAGTAATTTATCGAAGCTCGATTTCGACTAACCATGATAAGAGGATTTTTATATTATATACAGTAATGATTAGTGAATTAAGGAATATAGTTTATCTATTTCCTTCGAAAGTATTATTCTAACGTCGATTAAATTTCGATAGTTAGTCTTACGACTTTTAGAATTAAATTCCCTATTAACAAAGAATAAATAAAGTGATTACGACTTTATTATGGACGCTTTAGAGACGATTCGATTATTAACATTTTGAGACGTTTCGAATATCAACGTTTTGAGGCGATTCAAAAACTTGGTATAACGATTAGAGAATTATGATATTTAAGTCCTATGATTATTTTTATGAAATAAGAGCATTATTCTTATATAATTCTTCATTAAAATAAGGCTAGAAGAATTAAGGAATAAAGATTGAATAATTTGTGCCTATTTTCGAACTAGTGTTCGAATTTTTGAAAGTGTGACATAGAATTGTTCTTAATTATTTTTCCTATGATTTAATTTATCATCTAAGACTTATATTATGTCATGTGTCTATTTAATTGCAAAAAAATAAAATGTGTAGCATTTATACTATATATGTACCGAAATTTTCACTTAGTAGTGTGAAATGAAGAAAATTTCATGCTCTTGATATTGTTGTGTAATAATTATGATAGTGAGGTGTTATTAATGAATAAGATAAGTTATGTTATCAAGTTGAACAAGTGGGATTGCCTTTTGTCTTTAGTGGCCGAAATATTTGACAAAAATTTGAGGAAGTGTAACAGCCTACTAATCCTAAGAACGGATTAGCAGGGACTATTAATTTAAACAGGAATTAAGAAACAGGAAAGACCATTGGATATTGAACTATGAGACATATACGAGAATACTTTTGGAACTTCAATACATAACTTAGGGTTCTTGTAGGGAAAACATGTGAAATACACATATGATGATGTGTATTCAAGGTACAAACTTTCAACAACACAGATTCCTATTGCTCAACACTGCTCCATCGCATCACCAGCTCAACCTGCATATTTAAAAACAAACATGCAGGGCTGAGTACAAGAATGCACTCAATGGACTCATTGCCAAAACATTTTATCAACTTTAAATTACACTGCCCCATCACAGTAAGACACAAGGGTTTTATTGAAAAGGCATTGTGCTTACTAAACATTTTCATCATTTCTCATAAACATCGTCTAGCCAGACATTTTCTCTTTGTATGTATGATCCATATCCTTTCATTTCTCATATATCATCATCTCACATCACTCTCACTCCACAGAAGGTGGCCTCCTTCTACGGACGCTGGGATCGGCCGAGCATTGTCCTTTCAGCACTCAGTCCCCCTTATGTGTACACGTTAATCCAGGCTCGGAATTTTCCTTCTAGCACAGGATCCGAATTCGATTTTCATTCATACGTTGGGAGCGACCCAACAACTTTCATTATCATTCATCGTTGGCGAACCAACAACTTTCATTATCATCCAGATAGGATCCATACATAAAACATAAATATTTCGTGCAGGTAATTGAATAACATCATTTCATCATCATTTCTTAAGAGAAACATCATCAATAAGGACTTTTCATTTCGAAGAAAGCATGATAAATAAAGCATTTGTCATTTTGAGTAAAAGAAGCCCACCTGGTACATATGCTTCCCAATAAAGTTCCTTTCTAACGTTTATGATCACGTCACATTCCATCTTTACGTAAGAAACTAATTTAGTACGTCGGTCACATTTTTCGAAAACATCCAAGTCTAAAAGATTCGATAATCTTCTAACATACTTTATCCTTTATCCCAATTAGTACGTATTGGGAAAACTAGGTTTAGCCCTCTCCCGAGGATCTATCTTGGATGTTTAATTCACCATACATTGATTATATACCTAGCATGCACCTATATAATTAATTGCAACACGTTGGGGTTTTCTCGTGTTTACCTTTGAATCTGTCGAGGCGGAATGGATCGAGACTCGTGCTTTGACCTTCTGGACTGTATCCGGTTGCCCAATCTCCAACGTCGAGTGAGGACGATCTATGGAGAATGCTTCGGAAAATCACCCTCAAGCTCTCAAGAATTTTCGAAAATCTCTCAAAGGATGAACCCTCAAATTCTCGAAAATAATGATGATGATTATTAATCATTGACCTAGATTTAATCTCTTACCTCATATTTATAATGTATTACCATAATCCTATATGGAAATTACCATAATCCTTTATGGAAAGGATTATTACCATAATCTTATATGGAAAGGATCTATGCATATCCCATAAATATAATAATATCCTTATAGGATAAAGAGAATCAAATCCTTGCCTTGTAGAGCATAGGGGCGCCGATTTTGCCTAGCTTACGGGCCTGGATGGGCCAGCCCAGGGATCAAATGCAAGGAATAAAGATGGGCCTCAAATAAATTAATTATCTTATGTTCAACCCAGAACATAAATTAATTTATAAACATTTATTCATGCCACTAGAGAATAAATGCTGACTTACCCCTTTATTACCGAAGTTGAGTCGGGCTTGCACTTAGACATTACGAATCCCCGTATTTAAGATATCGAACGTCCATTAATTATTTATAGCATTCATCGCTTAAAATAATTAATATCTTTAATTCCTTAAGTAGTACCACTCAACCTTATTATTGTACTTGAGCTAACTCAACCTGCAGGGTTTAGTACAATAAACCTTTTGAGCTCCTTAAGGGGACGTCATCATCCTAAACGGATACGGTGACTCGATACAGATAACTAGCATGACATACAAGCACTGCCACCACCCAAGATGCCGAGAATATTGGGTTAGAACATATAACCCTCACCCATAACAAGTCAAAGTGATGGTCAGCAACTCATACTCATCTAATACCTTATCGAGGTTTAGATCATCTTAAGTCACCGAGATCTTGGTTCTTCACGACGGTCGATAGAAGAACTCATCTCATCGTGATCCTTCAATACGCCGTAGACGCATCAAAGATAGACAAGCAACCAAGTCAAGTCACTTCTTATCTATACCGCACTATACCGACAACTCGTCCTCAAGTTGTCTCAATCAGAAACTTTTATATCTCATTAAGCTCGACCAATCATACGGACTTCGTGATCTTCTACACACCGTATGATCTAACTTATATATGAGATAAGGGACACGATATATGCAATCAAGTATTCATTTCGGATAGGAGATTGTAATAGTGGTAACAGAAACATTGTATACAAGCTTAACCAAAAATGCTTTCAAGATACAAATCCAACAAGACGCCTTATACATCTTAGTGTAACTATTCAACGAAATCCATATTTCGACTAGACGCACATGTAATACCCCGCAGAATTAAATGCCTAATTACGGTATTTAAAACCAGAAATCAAAGCTTTCGCTGAGATATTCAATCAGAATGATATCGAATAATGACTTCGACTAATTACGAAGGAATAAAAGTATTCAAGATATATCGGCGATTATTTTAACGTCGATCGCGTATCGATAGTTAAAATTCATGATATTTTCTAAGCAATTAAGCTTAGAATTAAATTCCATTATTAATGGAATAATTTAATAAAGTGATGACGACCATTTCGAGATGAGTCGATAATGAACGTTTTGCAACGTTTTCAAACATTAACATTTTGAGATGAAACGAAAAGCGTTTTAATCGATCAAGAAATTATATGAATTAATTTCCTATGATTAGTATATGTAATTACAGTATTATTTAGCATTAAATCAATGCTAGATCATCAAGATTTGATAGTGACCAATTTTTCAAACGTTTGAAAACCTTAATTTTCGAACTCGATTTTTATCGCACAAAATGATGCCATTAATTTATCCTACGATATTATTTATCATCTAAACCATATGTTATGATATATATGTCTATTAATGGCATGGAAAATAAAAATTTGACCTATTACAAGTGTGAGAGCCGAGAGCTCCTAAGTGCTATAACAAAGTGTGTTGTTAATCTTCCCACTATTACATGTATCTATTAAGTGGCAATGTGATTAATTATATAGCATAACTAAACAATTAAAATATGATATATATACATATATATGTGTATATTTTCGTGCATGTGTGTGTAGGTGTCAACTTTCATGTGTAAGGGTGACAATTGTCACCCATAAGCACCCCACACACATCCCATACCTCACTTCTCCCCCCCAAAATCAGATTTCAGCCATTCCCACACCTCAATCAGCCGTCCCCTTCCCCTTTCTCTCCTCCCTCTCTCAAAAATCTGCAAGGGAGTTGAGAGCTCTCCCCCACCCCTTCCACATCTCACGGCAACAACCAAGCTCCCCAAGGAGGACAGCCTAGTCCACTCTCCATCTCTCTCGTCTTCTTCCAATTTCATGGCTGAGGTAACTACATCCTATGATTCTTGGACATGGCTAGATCATACATGCATGTGTATAGATGGGTAATTCAATAGTATCGAACACATATATGTGATTGCATGTTGAACTATAATCTTGTCTGCAAAACTGGAAGTTATCTCACGATAATAGTGACTTTATAAAATTAATAGACTAAGTTAAAGTGGTCCGATGATTGTAAATTTTTAATATGTTGAACTTATATGTTTCTAATATTCCTCTGTAACATTTCAAGTCCATCCAACTTGATTTGCTATTTTAATCGTATTTTTCGAAAGCATCGCGCAAAACTGTGAAATTGCCGTGTTCATCACCCATAGTCCGTGGCTTTAGTTATAAGTTTGGCTAATGATAAAACTATAAAATTTGGCAGAAACATAATTCAGAATGTCTAGAAGATGTCTGTAAATTTTCAGAATTTTCTAAAACTGTTTACTATTTATTACAGATTTTACAATCTAACTGCACAAAACTGTCACGGAAGTGATAGCTTGTAGTAAAATATTTTTATCTCCCAATCTATTGTGAATCATTGAGTGAGGATTTTTCTGGATTAAACTAGACTTAAGTGGCTTTTCAATATGATTGGTTGCATTCCCAGATTCCTTATAATGAACTCACGGTGAATTTTTGAAGTTGATACATTACAGTAAGTTTGTTTTGGACAAACTGCCTTAGTGAATTTTTCATGTAATAGGCTGTTCGAGTATGACTTTTACGTGAGATGTTCAAGCCGTTTGTAGTCCGATTTGGACTTGGGTTTCTTCATAAGAAATGTTCCTCACCATGTCTAGTTATGATCTGGAAAGTTTGATCCCAAACCAAGTTTTATAGGTATACCTTTCATCGACCCAAAGTCACCTACTGGAAACTGTCCATTTCCAACTAGTCAACTTTGAGCTTATGTATTTCTCGATGCGTCAGATATTTTCCAGTATGATCTTCATGAAATATGTAGTTCTTGTTACAAGGTTTCGAAATTGGCAGCCTACAGCCATTTTGGCATTTTGAGTCAAAATTTACGGGCCTCGCAAAACCCCTCGTCGTTAAGCTAAAACTGAAAATTCTGAAAAAAAATTTAAGTATAGAAGTCAGTTTGAGTTGCCCACTTTGAGACCCTATATCTCCAAAACCACGACTCTTTTGGATTTAATTCCTTCTTATAACTTGTAGTACATGTTTAGAGGTTTCCAGAATGTATCTTTGTGCGACCATACGTATTCTGAATCGAGAGTTATGAATCGTCAAAGTACGTCAAAGTAAGTGTTGGAACCCCCCTAGGTGAAATATGCCTTATGTGAATAGGGTGATGATCGATTGTTATATGGATGATATTAATACATATTAATGACCATAAGTTTATAATAATACACTATATGAATTTAGAAATTTTTTTGGAAATCATTGGTAATTTTAAGGATTACCGAGAGCATTAAAGGAATTATAAGGATTTTAAATCCTTTCTAATTAAGAGTAATAATATATTATATGTCTAAATATTATTTTGGACATATTTGGGATTTATAAAATTTTATAAAAGTAGATCACTATGTTTATAACGAAACGTTATATTTAATAATGTTAAATGAATAATAAGGATTTATGGATAAATGGATTAATATTTAAGAAAAATATTAATAAAGTTCATCAATTTACGTGACAAATCGAGAATTAGGGCTTTATGAAAAGAAATCGATTGGAAATCGATTTATAACATGAATTAGTAAGAAATTACTATTGAAAGTCAAAATTGTTGACTTTTAAAGTCAACGTACGAAATACGTTCGATAAATACGCTAATACGCCGTAAGGTGTACCGATTAGGTAAGAAACCTCATTAGTAAGAAAAGATTTCATAATTGAAACCTTATATCGAGAAACATATAACATCGTCGAACGCTTAAACCGTAAAGGTTAAACGATACGGTTGAACGTGTCTCAAAGAACGAGAACTATTCAATTGAAATACGTAATTGAAAAGCGATCGAATTCATTAAGAATTACGTTTATATCGATATAGAATATCGAAGTTTATTCTCGACTTTGAGAGTCTCGAGAAATGTGAACGACGCACTAAAACATCGCTTTTACGTAAAGGTGTGGACGCGACGCAGACGCGACGGCCGGACGCTGACGAATACTCAAGTTTAAGACGAACAATAGTCCGGTGGGCTTTACTCTACTCAAAATGAAATGCTATTGCAATATTTATTTACGATGCTTATTTCAACCGTTGATAAAAATGTTTACATGATTACCGCTAAAATGTTTACGCTTTGTGTATTGTATCCTATCCATGAGATGTTATGAAATGTTATGAATTTTGTTGGGTCGCCCCAACTTATGAATGAAAATCGATATCGGATCCTATTCCCAAGGACAATACCGCTAGGATTAACGTGTACACCGATGGTGACCGTGTCTTTGTAAGGACAATTCACGGCGGTCACGGGTCGTAGAGGAGGCCTCCTCACGACTTTCGACTATGTTATTATGATGAAATGATGATAAGGGATATGGATCATACACACCCGAAAAATGCCCGCCAGCGATGATTTTGAGAAATGATGAAAATGATTTTAGTATGCACAAGGCATTTTCAACTAAAACCCTGTGTTTTACCATGATGTGGCGAAGTAATCTAAAATGATAAAATGTTTTGGCATGAGTCCACCGAGTGCATTCTTGTACTCACCGCATGTTTGTTTTAAATGTGCAGTTGAGCGAGATGATGGATGGAGCGGTGTTGGCAATAGGAATGTTGTCGCCGATATGTTATACCTTGATAGTACATCGTCATATGTACATATCACATGTTTTCCGCTGCAAGAACCTAAATTTATGTACTAAAGTCCAAGAACATACTTGTCGTATGTATTACGCTTTTATTAAAGAGAGTCTCCATGTTTGTTCATTCATGTTTACAGTTATAGTCCCTGCTAATCCGTACTTAGGATTGTGGGGCTATGACAGTACAACATAATGTTGTTCACACATTAACGTATTTCATACGTTTGCACTCTAGTCAAGTCATTTGACTTTCAAAATCATATATTTTGCAACGTTCATCCATATAACTATTATTTTACATATATACTCGATTTTTAATCGATTTCTAATCATGTTCTCACAAATCTCAATTTTTCACGTTAATCAACAATCATGCTTCGACGACACATACATATGATCTAACTTGATCATAACACTTCACTTTTAAATCCTTACGTCACATAACATCATGTTTCGACATAAACATAAAATACCTCATTTTAAAAATCACATAAATTCATAGTATGTCTAAAACACATTTTTGGAACATAATATGTGATTATACATGATAAAATAAATTTATAACTTTGAAACATTATATCTTAATGTTTCGCCCTTAATCCGTACCGATTAAAAGGTTAGAATTCGTCCTAGCTTCGTATACATGCTTAAATTTTTGAATTTCGTCCGTTAAATTTTAAGTTATGATCTTAGTTTATATATATCATTTTCGAAAATTTAAGATCTTATGATAATATGTTTAGATATTATGTTTATATGATGTTGTGAAGCATGCATATTAATTATATCATGAAATTAAGCATGGTATTAAATTTATGCTATGGACCAAAAACTTAGGGGTAATATATATTGATGATTATGATTTTTAATTGTTGATTTGAGTATGAAATCATGATCTAGGGTATTGATTATGCTTATATGAATTTATGTAGAATTTTTGGAAAACTATAGCCTATAATTTGTTGAATACCGAAAATATATGTATATGTTATGAAGTTGTGATATAATTCATATTTAAGTGATATAATAGCATATTAAGTGTGTAGATTCATAATATATGGTTGTGAGAATTTATTGAAATTTATAAATATTATTTGGACCTAAGTTGAAATTTTCAAACATGACTTAGTACATGTCATATTATATGTGGAGTTGGTGGCTAGGGTTAACGTGTACACGGTGTGTGTTGTGAGCCGTTAGTAACATCGTCGGCGGTCATGGATCTAGTCGGATCTGAAATTCACGCTATGTGATTGTGAGCAAGCAACATCTTGACGGTCCACGGCGTGCAGAGCGAGGCCTACTTCTACGGCGTGAGATCTGTTATGAGCAGTTATGTGAATGATATGGATCATACAAAGAGAAAATACTGTGACGAATCTTTTGAGAGATGATAAAGTATTTTGGTATTCACGAGTTATTTCAACTAAAATCCTCGTGTTATACTTATGAGGCGATGTAATTAAAGAAAATGTTTTGGCATGAGCCCACCGAGTGCATTCTTGTACTTAGCCACCATATTTGTTTTAAATGTGCGGGTTGAGCGATTGATGTTGGATGTTGAAGTGTTGAGCGGTTGGAGTCTTCGGCGTCGATAAGTATAGCATTGATTACATATCGTCATATGTGTAATCACATGTCTTTCGCTTGAATTATATAGGTTATGTTTCGAGTTGAACCCTTTAGTCGAGAGTCAAATGATCCGATTCATTATATACGATATATGTGCCACATCAAATGATATGAGGTTTACGAGAATTTGTCTATTATATACCTCACGGTTCCATAATTAGTCTTTGTTCTATTGTTAATCCCGCCATTAGTAACAGTTTACGCTAATCCGTACTTTGGGTTGGCGGTACATTACGATTAGTATCGAGCGGTCGTACCTAAACCCAAAACTTCTTTCAAAAGTTGAGTCTAGATAGAGTCACTAGACTTGGTATCGAGGCGAGCGGTCGTACCTAAACCCAAAACTTCTTTCAAAGTTGAGTCTAGATAGAGTCACTAGACTTCAGAGATCGATGACTATGCTCAACACTCCATCACATCAAGCTCAATAGGAAAAAGGTAAATGATTTTCTCACGGTTTTGAGAATAAGGATAAGAAGTTGGAAAGTGAAAGTCATTAAAGTGAAATGAATTTTCAAGAAAATGAAAGTTAGAACTATGAGAGATTCTAAGAATATACAGGTATGGGACTGCATATTCAAGGAAGGCTCAAAGGATTCCAAGGATATGTAGGTATGGGACTACATATTCATGGAAAACTTAAAAGATTTAATAAGCGTTAAGTAAATAATTTTCTCAGATTGGAAATGAAAAAGTTTGAAAGTACATGCCCATTTTTCAAAATTTTGAAATGAAAAGTTTAAACATGGAATTTGATATTTCCAAAGAGATGAAAGTTATAAGAGATAATTGAGAATAAAAGTAGTAGATAATGATTGAAATGAATTTTCAAAGAAAAATGAAAGTTATGAGGATTGTTGAAGGTGAAAGTAATTGCAAGTGTTGCAATGATGTTATATGTTGTGAAGAGTTGAAAATGATATGAGAAAGTATTGACATTGAGATGTCGAAGGAGAAGTTTTAATTTGTGGAATTGATGAGAGTTTATGTTATGAAAGTTGTTGGTTATTACCAACATATGATTATGTTATGATGATGTGATGACATAGATATGTCAAAAGTGAAATCTTTAAATTAAGTGAAATACTGCATGGCGTGATTGTTATGGAAGAGTTATGTTATGAATGTTTACAGTTCGAAATTTCGATTATTTTGATAATGGATATGTCATCCCAAGGAACATAGGCATTAAGTCGCATGATCCCTTTTATGAAAGAACATAGGCGTGATAAGCATGATCACTTATCGCGAGAACATAGAGTAAGAATCGAGAACGTTAGTTCTTTTGAATACAAAAGTAAGTATCGACATGAGAGCGAGAACAAAGATCGGTGAAAACATTACGAGTTTTCAAAGCGAGAAGAAAGAGATATAAAGTGGACCACGTCGGCATTTTTATGCTCGACTTCGACATTGACCTTGCCAACTTGACTTTGACGTCGACCTCTTTAATTTAGAACTTAGCAATTCGGTTCGACCTTGGTCACTTTGATTTGGTGACAAAAGCTGTCTTCTTGCAGTATTTTGACTTTAGCTCGTTCTCCTCGTTCGAATTTCGATTCTGAACGGTTTTCGCCTACGTACTCCTATCACAAGGTACTATATTTCTTATGAAGACCCTAATCCTTGATTCCTTCTTTAGAATTCGTGAGAATCAGTTAAAGACTAGTCCTATGATGTCCATGAAGCGAAAACCTTACGATATAGCAAGAATATTAGAATCTTGCTAGAAAATAGGATTCGATGGTACAAGAAAAGATATGGCGTACATGAGAACTTCGTAGATGACCTATTATGAGCTTTATAAGGTTTCAAGTTCTACTCAATTTACGTCATCGAGTTTAACTCTATGACCTAGTTTGATTGAGAAACCACTGCGTTTCTCATTTTCTTGGAAAAGTTTACAAAACCAAAATTTTATCGTTGTTCTTTGAAGCGAGCATGTGTGTGAGAAAGTATTTGTGGTCAGGCCCCCGTATGACCAAAGAAATCTCGATGTCGTCATTCGGTCTTGGACCCTATATCCCAATTATTCAGTTCAAAAGTATATTGATTCAAATCTTGAGATTGTCATCGAATTGTAAACCAATACTTCTTTTAAATTGTCATGACGAATTCTTCTTCAAAGCTTGAAACCGATGAGTATGAGACAAGTTGACTTATTCCGTCACCTAAGTTTTCAAATCGAAGTGATAGACATCAAGTTATGATGTAAAGAAGTTCTCGAGGGACGAGATATATTCTCTTCTATGGTGCACATTGATGCAATAATTCCTTGATGGGCTTTACTGATTGAGGATATGATGAAAGTTATACCTCCATGAGAGGTATGATGATTAAGTTATGAGCGAGATACTTTATAGCATTGAGTGCTAGACTAAAAGCAAAGAGAAGTATATTATATATCCTTGGGATATGCCCTCCTCTTATTATATCACAATAAGAAAGAATACAACTTATCGTTAAAATAGTTGATTGTCCCTAAAACCTCGTTAGAAGGTCGGACCTGTTAAGAGTATGGAGATAAATAAGACACAGTTGATGGATATAAAGTAATGAAAGCATCTCCATTAATAAGTCTCTCGCTTCATCCCTAAATCAATAAGATTATGTTTAAGTGGAATTGATTCCAAGAACTTGAGACTTTGGTTAAACCAAAGATAGTATGATCAAATGGGTCAAATAATGAGATATGTGAATAGCTAGGCTATCCTAGTTTTAAACCAAGAAAAAGAGAGATACCCTGAAGTTGAGATTTGACAATAGGACATTGGTACTTGGAATATAAGTTAGGATATACAAACATACTACCTTACCAGTCTAGATTGTAATGATAACGGTCTTGATCTTGAAAGTGAGAATCAAAGTATAAAAGTAATATAACTTTCGGATATCATGCTCAAGAAAAAAAGCAAGAGTTGAGAATAGTGAAATTACTAGCTATCTGGTTATGATATAGCGAATATGAGATAAGTTTTGCAAAAGTATTTTTCAAAACTTATACATAAATTCTCATAAATTCACATAACACACTATTTTAACATAGGATCAATAACATGTAATCATATTAGCCATAGGAAAAATGGTACATCATAATTTTTCACTTCATAGTTCTTGAAATTCTTGGGTAAATTCTTAAACATTTTTCAAAAATTCTAATTAATTTACACAACATATAATTATCATTACATCTCATCAATATGTCATAATTTCCAACATACACAACTTGTACATCAATTATTCCTTAGACTATAGTTTTTGAAAATTTCAACTTACGAATAAATAATTTCTAAAAATCTTAATAAATTCCCATAACACTTCATTATGAATCTACATCAATAATATGCTATAATATCATTAATACATGAATCATACTTCAACATCTCATAACTTATCATTTTTGAAATTTCATGATTATATAGTCTAATGTTTTCCAAAAATTCTTCATAAATTCATATAAGCTTAATTATTACCAAATATCATTTATTCATGCTCAAAACAACAATTAAAAATCATTTCCATTAACATATGTACACCACATGCTTTTGGTCATAATACAAATTTTTATAATATGTTCAACTTTGTACTAAATTCATAATATGTGCTTCTAAACATCATACAAACATATTTAATAAACAACTTAACATTTAAACATCATTTCTTAAATTTTCATCATAAATAACATAAGCATGTAACATATGATCTTATGGATGAAATTCGAAAATTCTAACATGTATAAGAAGCTTGTACGATTTCTAACCTTTTAATCGGAGTCGATTATCGGTGGCAACGTTTTTCTAACTTAAAATTTGGGTGGAAAATTTGATGAACTTTCTCTAATTTTTCTCTCTATTTTTCGGTGCTAAAGTATGAAAATGAGAGAGGACTTATTTTTTTATAGACATTATAAGATAATGTCCACTTGCACAATTAAAAATATCTTACGAAATTAAATTATTACACTTTGCAACTTGCACTCTAATTTTCGGTCCACTTGATGCTTCAAGACAAGGTTTTATTTTATCCTCTCAAACTTTAGTAATAATATCACCTTATCACCTAATTAATATACATCACATTCATCTAAATCACTTTCAACCAAGTTGCACAAATCTTCTTTATTTCCTAAATTGTTTTCGGTCATCATAGAATAGAGCAAGACAAATTATATCTTATCATCTCTTAGTATGTCATCTTATCTCTTAATTATTACATGTCATTTTCTTCTCTATCATTATCACAAAATAGAGAAAATTCAACACTTTGTAGTATATATATACAATTGGCTATTTCATTAATGAGAGGGAGAAATTTTATTATTTTTATGCTAAGTTACAAAAATTAATATGTCATTATCAATATCATATCTTATCTTTATCCTAAGGTTTTATTTCTTCTTTTCACATTTGTTCACACTTGTTCACATTTGTTCACACTATTTTTCAATATTTTCGGCCACTTCAATAAGGTAGGAGATGATATTTTATTTTTGTCACACTTTAGTACATAAGAATAATATGTCATTATCAAGACATAATCCATCACTTTCAAAGAGTTTGAATTTTCTTTCTCTTCTTTAGTTTCTTCAAAATTTTCGCACACTACAATCCAAACCATACATTTACTTGTTCAATTTGATAACATACTTCTATCTTATCTCTTAATAATATCTTACCAACATAATAATAACATATCATAATTAAGAGCATGACATTTTATTCATTTCACACCATTAAGATAATATTTTCGGCCATTAGAGGACAAAAGGCAATCCCACTTGTCCCACTTGATATCATACCTTATCTTATGCATTTATAACATTTCACTATCATAATTATTACTTAAAATTATCAAGAGCATGGAAAATCATTCATTTCACATTTCATACTTCACATTTTCGGCACTTATGTAGCATAATTGCTACACATTTTATTTTCTTGCAATTAATATCCATATGACATAATATAAGTCCTAGATGATATAATAAATCATGGGAAAAATAATTAAAACACTTCTATGTCATATCTTCTAATTTTCGAATACTATTTTCGAAAATAGGAACAATTTTTCCAATAGTTATTCCTTAATTCTCTAGCATTATTTTAATGAGGGATAATGTAATATCCCGAAGATTTAAGGCCTAATTACGTTATTTAAATTTCGTAAATTAGGGTTTCGCCGAAATAATTGAATTAGTAAATTATCGAATAATGATTTCGATTAATTATAAAGTAATGAATTCCTATTTTATATTCACTAAGGATTGTGAATTAAGGAATATAAATATATAAAGTGTTTCAAAGAGTATTTTAACGTCGATCGAGTATCGATAGTTAAAATTTCAGTAAAATTTTCTAAGCAACGAAGCTTAGAATTAAATTCCATTATTAATGGAATAATTTAATAAAGTGATTACGACTTTATTACGACCATTTTGAGATGAGTCGATAATTAACGCTTTGAGACGCTTCAAACGTTAACGCTCGAGATTTAATAGAAAATGAGTTTAATGATCAAGGAATTATAATATTTAAATTCCTATGATTATTATATGTAATTAGAGTATTATTTAGCATTAAGATAATGCTAGAACATTAAGGATTAGTTATTGAACAATTTGAATTTTCGAAACCCTAATTCAAAATTGGGTTTTCTCACATGAAATGATACCAATAATTTTTCCTATGATATAATTTATCATCTAAAACATATATTATGATATATATCTATAATTAGCATGAAAATCAAAATTTAGCACTTAAGAATTTGAAATAGCCGTGAGCTATTTGTGAAGCATCAAGTTCACGCCAAATTTGGTGTCAGATTTGCTATGTTGTGATTAAATCATGCAAGTGATATATAGTGTATACATTAACCAAGTTGAATCAAGTGGATACATGGGTTGGTTACAACCGTATTTTGGCTCCCAATTGAAGAAAGAAGCTTTGTCACCCTCTTAATTCATGATGTATTCTTACATTTGGGATAGAGTGTAGGATATTTATATACATGCATGAATCAAGACAAAACACTTAAATTACTCCTCTTGAAACACAAGAGTGCCGATTGCACTTGTTCAACAAAGAGGATTGAAATTGAATTGTTCAAGAATTTGTGTAAGACATACTTACTCCCATGACATAATACATAGTGAGTCATCACCAAGATTTTTGTGTGTGATGAGAGCCGACTCTTCTTGGGTCCAAAGCCAAAGGAATAAATTGTTTGGTTCAAAACTTTTAGCATGCATTAACTATTGTGATGTATACATGGTGAGTCATAAAGTATAATTGAAAAGGCTTCCAACTTGTGAGAGGGTGAGAGGACCGAGAGAGAGAGAGATGTAAGAATGTGTAGGAAATTGTTAAGCTTTAATTCAATTGTGCTTAAGTAGAGTATTTACTTTAGAACACTCATTTCTCTCTCCAAACAAAATAGAACCGAGAGCAAAAGTGAGAAGAAAACCTTGAGAGTTCATCTTATTCCTTAGCCAAAAGCTTGATCTAAAATCTTTGCTCACTAAATCGATACCGTTAAAAAGGTTAGAAATCGAACGACCTTCAATTATACATTAAAATTTTAAATTTTCAATGGTTCGATCTTATGTATAAGTATGTGTTCTTATGAAAATAATTATGCTAGCATGAGATGTTGTGTATTAATAATGTGTAGCATGATGGAATATAAGCATATATCATATTTTAAATTGAGGTTAAGCATGTTAAAATTTGGTACATGATTATCGAAAATTTCTTGAACAATATAATATTGGTATTATGTTATATATTAGCTAAGGAGTTCATAGTGACTTATTGAGTTTTTTAAAAAAAATCCTATGCTATAGTTTGGGGATTACCGAAAATGGCCCAAAAATATTAAGTTGATGTACAAATTTTATTTAAGTAATGTTATAGCATAATGTTGATCTAGGACCCTAATTATGGACTATGTGATTTTACTAGAAATTTTGGGAATTAATTGCTCCAAATTTCTCAATATAACCGTGAGTTTCAAAGTTTGATACATGAATGACTAAGATGATTTTGGTGAATATTATGATGAAATGTTGTTATACTATAGTGTATTAGCATTGTGTAATTTCGTTAGAATTTTATAAAATGTTTAGTATTTATCGAGGTAGAAACCGAGACTCGAACAATGAATCATTGATGTAGAAATTGAAAATATTGGACTATATGTTATAATCATGTTATAGATTAATGTTGGGGCCTTGTATAGTTTAATTAGAAATTTAGGAAATTATTTGGACAATTTTTGAGAAAATTTCGAGACCTATAGCTATATGAATTTATTAAGTGATGTCCAATTTTCCTATAGCTAATGTTAATACATATTAGTGATACTATGATAAAATAGTACACTATATGATTTTAGAAGAATTTTTGGAAAAAGATTGGAATTTATAAGCTCAAGATGCCGTGAGCTTTTTTTTAAATAAATTAAGGATTTTTGTAATATTCCAAAGAAACGAACGTACGATTACGGTATTCTAAACCCGTAATTAGGGTTTTGCCGTATATAATTTTGACGACATCGAATATTGTGATTTCGATACGATATCGCTATAGCGAATTCTTTTTATAATTCACTAAGGATTGTGAATTACGGAAATGAAATTTATGAAATGATACGACAGTATTATTTTAACGTCGAACGCGTATCGAACGTCAGCTTTTATGGAAATCTCTGAGCTGTAAAGCTTGGAATTAATTTCCATCTTAATTCCTTGTTAAAAGGAATATATTTATAAAGTAAGTACGAGCTTACTACGACCATTTTGAGATGAGTCGATTTTGAACGTTTTGAGACGTTTTGAACGTCAACGTCTAGAGACGTTTTGTAAAATGAGTTTAATGCTCAGGAAATTATAATAATTAATTTCCTATTATTATTTTATATAATTCCAGTATTATTAATTATTAAAATCGAATTTTCAGTTATTAAATTCGATATTTTGGTATTGAAATTTTCGAAAACCCTAAGTTTATAAACTTTGGTTTTTCACATGAAATGACACCATTAAATTATCATATGGTATCTAAACTATATGTTATGATATATATGAGTATTATTAAGCTATGAAAACAGTTTTTGGATCATTAAAACTCGATAGCTTATATTTATAATTTTCAAACCTAATTTTGAAATTAGGTTTCATATGCATGAATTAATGCTATAATTTTATCCTATGCTAATATTTAATATCTAAATCATATATTATGATGTATATATGTATATTTTGATCGAATTGGGCATGAGTATCAATAATAGGTGTAATTTGTATTTTTATTCCTATTTTTCTATTTATTATCTAGATTTTCAAAATGTGTATAGGTTGTGATTTAATTATTTTAATGACATGTATTATATATCTATGACCTATACTATGATTAATACATTGTATTGGGATAGAATAAAAATAAAATCAGCCCTAAACACCCCTACATGCGCCGATTCTACCCTTCCCCATGCACAATGATGTACACCTTTTTTCCTACCCAATACATGGACACCCTTTTGAACCTAGCTCAATGATAACTACACTCTCATCATTTTTTTTTTTCTGCATTTATCCTATTGGTGAGGTGTGTGAGAGTGTGACCGAGTGAGAGAGAGGGAGAGATATACATGGGAGAACCTCACCTTCATTCATTCATTCTACTTCTCCCACATTTTTGAACACACCAAAAACACTCCACCTTCTCTCTAAAACCTGGAACAGCCGAGCACCCTCTCCATTCCAGAAATTTTCGAGAGCTTCTCCTCTCTTTTCTTCCCTTCTTCTTTTCATTCCTTCTCCTCCATCCACCCAAGGTTGGATACCCTAGCATTATTTCTTTGAATCAATACCATATCCAAAGGTAAAACATGGACCAAGCTTCGACTTTCCTCTCCCAATTGTTCGAAAATGTCGAGCATATTCATGTGTATACATATGTGTTTTAATGTTCTTGAGCATGAGATATATTGGCTTGATGATTTTATTTCAAAGATATGTGGGAATATATGCTAGAATGAACATAGATGTTGTGTATTGAATTTTTAGGAATGGATCTAGTATATATATCAGTGTTTTCAAACTTTGAACATATTTAAAAAATGTTCAAAACTTTATAAAATGGGTACATGATGACCGATTGTTTTTGAGTTATTTTGATGATGGATTCTTGATCTATGATGTGTTTTAAACCTATAGTATGTTATTTAAAATTTTTGGAAAACCCTAGTTATTTTCTTGAGAGGGCCGAGACATATATGGCTTAATACCTTGGTGTATAATTTTTATTTTAAGCTTGTGATGACATATTAATGCTTTAATGTATTGTTTATATGTTATATGATTTATTTAGAATTTTTGGGAAACATATGCAAATTTATTTGAAAATGCCGAGAGCTTCAAGGTTGTATGGTTGATGTATAATTTTTATTTTGATCATACAATAGTATATTAATACTTTAGTATATTAATTATGTGATATGTGATTTTGTTGAATTTTTGAAATCAATTACCAAAATTAAATCAAAAACCAAGGCCTCGAGCCTAAGTATGGTGATGATTTAATTTGGTTTTGATGAATGTTTTAATGTTATAATGTTGTATTATGATGTATAAACATAGTGTATAATTATTAGAATTTTTGGAAATCAAATGCCCATTGAATTTCAAATAAACCGTGAGCTTCAAAGCTCTTCAAGGTGATGATTCAATTGGTTTTGATGATTGTTATGATGTTATATTACCATACTATAGTATATAAACATAGTATATAATTGTTGAAATTTTGAAAACCAAATACCAAAATTTAATCAAAAGCCGAGAGCATATATGCTCCATATGGTGATGATTTCAATTGGTTTGGTTGATATTGTGATGTTACAATGTTATAATATAATGTTTAATCATGTTGTGATTTAATTAGAATTTTAGAAATTGTTTGATGATTATTGGGTAATTAAATCAAAATTACCGTGAATATTGCTATATATTGTGGAATGAATGCTTAAGATGGACTATAGGTTATATTAATGATATATATTGATGTTGGGATATTATACTATGTGTATATTAATTTTGAAATTTTGGATAATTATTCCATATTATATGGAATTACCAAATGTATATATATGTAAATATACTAATAAATGACAAACAATATCATATGGATCTTATAAATTATATTCTGGACCATAGTGTATAATAATACACTATATTAATTTAGAAAATTTTTCAAAAGTCATTTAGTATTTTTAAGCCAATTATCGAAAATTTCGATAATTAAAAGGGTTTTAAAATCCTTTTAATTCAGTTTATTAATGAAATATATGTCTATTTAAATTCTAGACATATTTCAATTATAAAATTTTATAAACATAGTTTACTATGTTTAAGACAAACGTTAGGTTGTTAACGCTTTAAAATCGAAAATACGCTTTTCTAATTATTAAAAGGTTTAATAAATGCGAAATTATTTATAAAGTCCTCGATTTACGTGATAAATCGAGAGTTAGACTTTACGCTTTCAAATCGATCAAATTCGATTTATAAAACGAAATAGTAAGAAATTACTATTCGAAAGTCAAAATCGCCGACTTTGTCGACCGTGTCGACTTCGCTGACTTTTAAAGTCAAACGACGATTATATCGCTCGATAAATACGCCAATGCGCTGTAAGATGTGCTAATTGAGTATAATAATTATTAGCAAGAAAGGATTTTACAAATGAAACTTTATATCGAGAAACGTGGTCATATGTTAAAACGCTTAGTTCGGATACGTTAAACCGAAATAGTCGAACGATCTCGGGAATGAGAACAATTCAATTAAATAACGATTTGAAAGCATATCAAGTCATTTGAGGAATTAACTCACATCGATATGAAATATCAAGTTTATCTTAGCTTTTGAAAGTCTCGAGAGACTCGAGCGACGCATAAAGCCTCGCCAGAAGCGCGGACGCAAACGCAATGACGGATTTTGACGAACGAACTAACCTAGACTTTTACAACGAACCATAGTCCGTGGGCTCCTTTTCTTACCTCACTAATGTGGGCTTTATCTTCAAAATGGGGCCTTTTCTTACCCCACTAAAATGTGAATTTATCATTATACCAAATGAGTTTATTTACGATTTATTTTACAATCATATCAAATATTTTACCGCATTACCCGCCAAAAATATTTCGCTTTGTGTATGGATCCTATCTCGTTATGCCCGGTAGGGCTGTGGAGATGGTTGGAACTATTATATCAATTGTTGTGGTAGCACCCAACCTTTTAATGTCGGGTCCCGTGTCGGATGATAAATGCCCGCCAGATTGGCGTGAAGGTTGGAACTATACCGTGTTAACATATGCTTGCAGAGAGCGACCGTGTCCAGACGGATTACGGCCGGTCACGGCGTCAGAGATGGAGGCCTCCTCTCGACGCTTATTATTTATTATTATTATGTATCGTGACTATGAGATATGGACCATACACACCAAGAAAATGCTCACCGAGCTATGTTTACTTAACCGAATGATTTGGTAAGCACAAGGCATTTTAACTAAAACCCTCGCGACTTACTCGATTTTGGCAACAGAATTTAAATACCATCAAATGTTTTCGCATGAGTCCACCGAGTGCAATTTTTGTACTTAGCCCCGCATGTTTGTTTTAAATGTGCAGTTGAGCTCGATGGTGATGATGGAGGGTGTGTTGAGGAGTCCAAAGGTCCTCGATCGCTTATTTAGATTTGTTTTTGCCTTGAATACATATCGTCACATATGTATTCACACACTTTCCGCCGCTAAACTCTAAACTCTTAAACATTATGTCTACCGTCAGACTATTGAGGTTCATCGATCACGGTTTAATCTTTGGTCCCGATGGCCTAAACCTTTCAATTATTGATAATATCTTACGCCATATTATGCATGCTTGTTTATAACCAATGTGACCACTTATCTTGGTCAATTTGTCCTATAATACTATTCCTAGTATTAGTCACCCTCTGACCGGGTTATCCGGAGCGGGGCGACAGAGTGGTATCGAGCTCTTTTGCTCTTTGTAAACCCAAAATCCTTTTTATTCTAAGTCTCAGTCGAGTCATCGGACTTCTAGTAACCCACCGACTCCCTCAACACTCCATCACATCGAGCTCAACCGGAAGAAGGTAATCGCATTTCTTTCTCAAAACCATGAAATGGAAATTTTACATGATTGAACAATTGGAAGGACTTTGAAAGATTTGGTTATGATGAAAATTTTATGATGAAAATGAAAGTTGAGCAAGAAAATTTTCCAAAATACTTTTGGTCGAACTAATGCAAATACTCGAGTATTGATATGAAAGTACATGGTGGTACTAGTTGAATGATCAACATGGGATGAATGAATCCATATTTGATATGCATATAAGTTGATTATGATGGTTATGTTGAAATCGATTTCAAAAATTTTCAATTGAGACCTTATTCCAACTTTCAAAATTTTGTTTATGGTGAACGATATGTTATCATAAGACGAACTTAGACTCTAAGGAGCATGTTCATATATCGTGAAAGAACATAGAAGTACGAACTTCTTTTCCTTACGAGAACAAAGAACGATAGGAAGAATGAAAGTAATGATGGCCTCGAGCTCGAACGACGAAAGACGAGCGAGAAGGATGAACAAGGGCGACCTCAACCTTAAAGATGAACGACGTCGACACTTCATCACTACTTCGACATGAGTGAGCATCGACACAAATCATGACATGGACGTCACTTACGGCTTCAGAATGTTCAGCCTCAACTTAAAAACCCGAAGATGGTAGACGACACGTCGACATACGCCTCGATTTACAATTTACACGATCGCGCAAATTTCCTACACTGCGCAGTAAATTTGTTTTAGCTAGATCTCTCTCGTTAGGACTCCGATTTATGCATGGTTTTCGCCTGCGTACTCCTAACGCACTAATCTTCATTTGTTATGAAGAACAGAATCCCTAATTCTGCCTCCAGAATACGATAGAGTCCGTTGAACTCTAGTTCGAGTGTTTGGTATAGATAAGGATCTCGTAGTTTATATTAAGATGTTTTGGCTTATGTATACGCTTGGGTAAGACTAAGAAGGTAAGTTGTGGTATGTATTGTGCAGTATGATGTTGCCTACCTTATAGACTTGCTTGACCATATCTAGTTGCTTCACGCTACGCTTAAGTTATCCTCGCCCGCTTTTGAGACGACGATAGTCGACTTATGTTAGTTTTGTTCGTGATGATGGAGGGATGAGATATCTCCCGAGGAGGAGGATTGGACCACACCCCACCCCGTGAGGAGGAGGTGAGTATTTATCGCCCACCGGATGTGCGCTGGGAAGACTTGGGTGAGTTTTTGGCATATTACCTCCGCTTTGAGAGACGCCCGAGCCCACGGCGCGACCGACATGACGGCATCCAGCGCCTTCTAGCGATACTCCCCTGCACTTGGGATGGTATGCCCGAGAGATATCGGGAGATTACATCTACCGGGCGATGGGCAGCTACGACTTGGTGGGAGATTTGCCCAGATTCGTGAGTCACCTGACTTACGTGTACAGCATATACGGGGCAGCACCGAGAGGACCCTACCTCCCTCCCCGAGAGTATACCTGGCGGGATGAGTCGCCAGAGTGGCTATACACAGAGGTTCCGAGGCAGATTGACCCGTCGTGCCTCCTTTCCTTTTTGACGAGGGAAGGCCTGCCCGCTTAGAGAGGGCAGCACGCCCTAGAGCCTGGGAGAGCTCAGATTCCCACCCTTACCGCTTGGACACCCCAGACGTCCACCAAGCACCACCTCCACCACCTATGGTCCCAAATAGCACCACTAGTCGAGCACTTCCGTCGGACAGCACGGATGAGGATAACAGATGTCGCAGATGGCTACAGCCCGATCCGCCACGACTACGAGCATCGGGTGAATGCGACGAACGCTTTTAACCCCCTATGAGACATACCGATGGTGGAAAGCGATGGAGCCGGTCCATCCAGGACCGCCCGCATGGACATTTCGACAATGAGGACGACTCGTAGGAGGAGGAAGATCCCGAGGAGGACGGACAAAGGGAGGACGATGATGTAGACCCCGATGAAGCTTAAGGAGATATTTTTTTTGTGTTTAAGCTCGTTGTTTTCCTTTTCCTATGTTTAAATTTTAGTGATGGACTTAGAACCTTAACTTTGGAAGGCCGTGGGCCGGGACTTATGTTTTATTTTTCTTTTGTATAACCGCTGGTATTGAACATCCCGCCTATGGCAAGAAATTTTGATATATATATATACATGACCGATAGGGCTTTTATGCAAGTTATGTTTGTTAAGAGTGATATTCTATTTAGAATCGCTTTTACAATAAGGCCATAATAGTGTTGGTATATGTTGGGTTGTGAAAAGAATAAGTGCCTAATGATTACTTGTTTTCTATAGCAAGATGCCCCGAGAAGAAATCCGAGCAAGGACCCGAGGTCGAGGTCGGGAAGGCCAAGAGGAAGGGTAGATCCCGAGCAAGAGCCGTAAGATATTCCCCAACCACCACCTCCACCTCAACCCGATCGCAGGATCAAGAAATGTTTCTAAGACATAACCTCCTGCCTTTAACGGAAAGGTAACCCGAAGAAGTTCGAACAACGGGTTAGGGCCATTGAACGGAGTTTTACCTTTTAAGATGCACGGCACAGAAAGGTTGTCGTGTGTTACCTTCCACCTAATCGACCACCGACTTCGTGGAGGCCGAAGAAGACTTTACACCGAACAACTTGAGGAATTCTCGTGGAGGATTTCAAGAGGAGTCAGACGAGAAGTACATCCCAAAAGCTATAAGAGGAAGAAGGAGCAGAATTTTTCCGTTAAAACAAGAAAGGATGATCGGACCGACTATGATCGCACTTTCTGCGAGATGTCGAGATATGCACCGAATCGTGGACACCGACTTGAAAATGTCGGAAAAGTTCGTGTCGTGGCTAAGAATGGAGATACGATGTCTCTTGCCACCATGGAGACCGTCTCTACATCGAAGCTCTCGCACGAGCCTTAGACATTGAGGCGCCATGACCGAGAATAAGTCGGTGTCGCCTCGCATACACAATGCGCCGGATAGAGGAAAAGGAAATGGGAACCCAACCGCTGGAATAACAACCGCGGAGCTATGGGGACGCGAGTCACAAGCGCCCGTGGCAAGGAAACGCGCGCCACAAGGACAAAGTCGAAGAGAGCAGCTTATGCTCCACCGCAAGGGGACCACAGAACAGCTGAGGGCACCTCAATGCCCTCGATGCCATAGAACACACAAGTGTGTGCACGGCAAACGTGGTAAGTCGTTATGCGCGCGGGCAACGGCATTACGCCAACAATTGCCCGGTGTCACGCTCGATGTAAGGTCGAACCAACCGGCAATGCTCACCATTAAGGGCTATACAACCAACCCCACCGCAAGCAGCTAGCTTCAACCCCAACCCCAAAGAACTCCAAAGGGCAACAACCCCACCAACAACAACTCCAACAACAAGAATAATGGCAAAGAACAAAGAATAAATCCCGCAATGCAGAAGGCAAAGAACCACCGCAATAAAGAGAGGCGCCAACCATCACGCGCCAACGCCAAAGAAGGCAACAACAAAGCCAGCAAAGCAACCACCGAATCAACCAGACCAGCGCCTGTCACCTCAAATTGCTCAGTAAGAGCCTACGCCCGCATAGGAGGCAGAATCTAATGTAACCAAGGAAACTTGGCGTGTATGGGAGTTCTCCTCAACCTACCGTTATAGTATCGCTCGACACGGGTGCTTCGATTCTTTATTGCAAAATCATGCGAGAAATGTCGGGCCTTAGGTCCGAAAAGTCAAGCCGTGATATGAGAATCTCATCGCCTATAGGAGGGATTATGATCATTACACACTTTTGCTCGAACCTAGAGTCGACATTAGGATCACTTAAGGTTCGCTAACGATCTAAACATAATACCCATGGATGATGTAGACATAATCTTAGGAATGGATCGTTAGCTAAGAATCATTCCACGATTCTCTGTAAGGAAAGGAAAATTTCGCTTCACTTTCTCGACAAGAAGCTACGATTTCCACCGGATCGCATGGGAGAAGGATTCCGATAGTATCAAGACTACAAGCTAGGAGGATGATGAACCGTAAGGGATGCCATGCATTCCTTGTTTATTTGAACGAAGAGGATAAACCCGCGCGGTAGAAGACATTGAAGTTGTCCAAGAATTTTCGGACGATTTCAAAATCTACCAGACTACCTCCCGATAGACAACTAGAGTTTACCATCGACTTGGAGCCCGGATCAGCCCCAAAGGTCGGCGCCGCCTATAGGATGGCCCCAAAGGAACTAGAAGAGCTGAAAATCCAAATCCAAGAGCTTTTGGATCTAGGATTCATTAGGCCGAGTGTTTCACCTTGGGGAGCGCCTGTTTTGTTTGTTAAGAAGAAGGATGGTTCTTTGAGGATGTGCATCGATTATAGGAGCTAAATAAGATGACACTAAAGAACAAATACCCTTTACCCGCAATTGATGACCGCTTGATCAATTGCGGAGCGGTGTATTCTCTAAAATTGATCTTAAGTCGATACCATCACCTGAAAATACGGTCCGAGGATGTACCTAAGACGCATTCCAAACCGTATATGGCCACTATGAGTTCATAGTTATGCCATTCGGATTAACCAATGCACCACCGTATTCATGGACCTCATGAATGTAGTATTTCATCCATTTCGATAAATTTGTTTTGGTCTTCATAGATGATATCCTTATTTACTCAAAGAATGAAGAGGATCATAGGAACATCTACGAACGGTTTTGCAAACCCCGAGAGACGAAAGACTCTTTGCTAAGTTTAGCAAATGTGAGTTTTGTCTCAAGGAAGTTATGTTCCTTGGACACATCGTGTCCAATCAAGGTATAAAAGTAGATCCAAAAGTAGAGGCCGCAAGAATGGAAATCACCCAAGACTCAAAGACGAGATTAGAAGTTTCAGATTAGTCGGTTACTATAGGAGATTCATCAAGGATTCTCCAAAATTGCAAGGCCAATAACCCGCCTACTCCGGAAAGGAATCAAGTTCAATTGACCGATGAGTGCGAGACGAAGTTTTCAAATACTCAAAGAAAATCGACCAAGGCACCGCCTAGCAATCCCGTGTCGGATAAGGGTATGTGGTCTATACCGACGATCTAAGACCGGACTGGGTTGTGTCTTGATGCAAGAAGGAAAAGTGATAGCTTATGCATCCCGACAACTCAGACCCCACGAGCTGAACTACCCAACCCACGATTTAGAATTAGCAGCTGTAGTTCATGCACTGAAAATTTGGAGACACCATCTCTATGGTGTGAGATGTGAGATCTTCACGGATCATAAAAGTTTGAAGTATTTCTTCGAACAAAGAGATCTGAATATGAGACAAAGAAGATGGCTTGAATTAGTGAAAGATTACGACTGTGGTATTAACTATCACCCGGGCAAAGCGAATGTAGTAGCTGACGCCTTGAGTCGTAAGAGCCATACCAAGTTAGGCTGTCTCTTTGTACATGAGGAAAAACTCGTTGAAGAGTTTGGAAGAATGAAGATTGAACTGGTTGAACCACCCAAGACAATTGTGAGCTGTATCGCTACACTCACACTGACATCTGATCTAAGAAAAAGAATTGTCGAGAGACAAAGGATGGAGGAAAAGTTAGAAAAGATCAGACAAAGGATAAGGTCTGGAGGATTTAAGAACTTCCAAGAGGCGCCAGACAACGCCTTATTGTTTGAAGGTAGGGTATGCGTCCCTGACGACGCAGAGCTTCAAAATGAAATCCTGAGTGAGGCTCACGATACACCCTACACCGCCCACCCAGGCAGTACTAAAATGTACCAAGACCTGAAGGAAAAATTTTGGTGGGAAGGCATGAAACGAGACGTAGCATCTTTCGTAGAACGTTGTCTTGTTTGCCAACAGGTGAAGGCGTTACATCAACGACCTTACGGAAAGTTACAACCATTGGAAATCCTCGAGTGGAAATGGGACGATATAACGATGGATTTCACAAGCTTACCCAAATCGAAAAGAGGAAACACAGCCATATGGGTAATTGTGGATAGACTTACTAAGAGTGCTCACTTTCACCTATTCAAAGCACTTATGGATCCGATAAGTCGCCCACCAGTACGTTAAGGAAATTATACGATTACATGGAGTGCCAAAATCTATTACCTCGATCGAGACTCCAAATTCACATCCGTGTTCGGGTTAGCTTGCAGAGAGAATCGGGTACTAAACTCAATTTCAAGACGGCATTTCATCCACAAACGGACGGGCAATCGAAAGAACGATCCAAACGTTAGAGGATATGCTTAGAACAAGAATATTGGACCAAGGTGCAAATGGGAAGATATTTTACCTCGATTGAGTTTGCCTACAACAATAGCTACCAAGCGACGATCGGCATGGCCCCATACGAAGCCTCAGATGGCAAAGTGTAGATCACCGCCTATCGGGATGAAGTCGGTGAGAGAAAGGTCATAGGGCCTGATGCAAAGGAACTAGATGATCGAGATCGTCCGACAAATTAGGATGAGAATCAAAGAGGCTCAAGATAGGCAAAAATCTTACGCCGATACGCGTAGATCCGAACTACGATTTGAAGATGGAGACAAAGTGTTTCTTAAGGTCTCTCCATCAAAGGGGATCGTCAGATTCGGACTAAAAGGGAAGTTGAGACCCCGCTTTATAGGACCATATGAGATCCTAGAGAGGATAGGTCCAAGAGCTTACTGTGTCGGCTCTTCCGCCAAACCTAGGGAATGTGCATAATGTTTTTCACGTGTCGCAATTGCGAAAATACGTTCAAGATCCTAAGCACGTGATCCACCAAGACGACGTGATTCTCAAGCCCGACATGAGCTACGAAGAGGAACCAATGGCAATCCTCGACTATAAAGTCCAACAGCTACGGAGCAAGTCAATTCCGTTAGTCAAAGTGCTGTGGAGACACCACGGACAAGAAGAAGCCACGTGGGAGCTTGAAGAAGCGATAAAAGAACGATACCCCGATTTGTTTTTCTAAAGGTATACAAATTTCGGGACGAAATTTTTCGTAAGGGGGGTGGAATGTAATATTCCAAAGAAACGAACGTACGATTACGGTATTCTAAACCCGTAATTAGGGTTTTACCGTATATAATTTTGACGACATCGAATATTGTGATTTCGATACGATATCGCTATAGCGAATTCTTTTTATAATTCACTAAGGATTGTGAATTACGGAAATGAAATTTATGAAATGATACGACAGTATTATTTTAACGTCGAACGCGTATCGAACGTCAGCTTTTATGGAAATCTCTGAGCTGTAAAGCTTGGAATTAATTTCCATCTTAATTCCTTGTTAAAAGGAATATATTTATAAAGTAAGTACGAGCTACTACCACCATTTTGAGATGAGTCGATTTTGAACGCTTTGAGACGTTAACGCCAACGCCTAGAGACGCTTTGTAAAATGAGTTTAATGCTCAGGAAATTATAATAATTAATTTCCTATTATTATTTTATATAATTCCAGTATTATTAATTATTAAAATCGAATTTTCAGTTATTAAATTCGATATTTTGGTATTGAAATTTTCGAAAACCCTAAGTTTATAAACTTTGGTTTTTCACATGAAATGACACCATTAAATTATCATATGGTATCTAAACTATATGTTATGATATATATGAGTATTATTAAGCTATGAAAACAGTTTTTGGATCATTAAAACTCGATAGCATATATTTATAATTTTCGAAACCTAATTCTTGAAATTAGGGTTTCATATGCATGAATTAATGCTATAATTTTATCCTATGCTAATATTTAATATCTAAATCATATATTATGATGTATATATGTATATTTTGATCGAATTGGGCATGAGTATCAATAATAGGTGTAATTTGTATTTTTATTCCTATTTTCTATTTATTATCTAGATTTTCAAAATGTGTATAGTTGTGATTTAATTATTTTAATGACATGTATTATATATCTATGATCTATACTATGATTAATACATTGTATTGGGATAGAATAAAAATAAAATCAGCCCTAAACACCCCTACATGCGCCGATTCTACCCTTCCCCATGCACAATGATGTGCACCTTTTTTTCCTACCCAATACATGGACACCCTTTTGAACCTAGCTCAATGATAACTACACTCTCATCATTTTTTTTCTGCATTTATCCTATTGGTGAGGTGTGTGAGAGTGTGACCGAGTGAGAGAGAGGGAGAGATATACATGGGAGAACCTCACCTTCATTCATTCATTCTACTTCTCCCACATTTTTGAACACACCAAAAACACTCCACCTTCTCTCTAAAACCTGGAACAGCCGAGCACCCTCTCCATTCCAGAAATTTTCGAGAGCTTCTCCTCTCTTTTCTTCCCTTCTTCTTTTCATTCCTTCTCCTCCATCCACCCAAGGTTGGATACCCTAGCATTATTTCTTTGAATCAATACCATATCCAAAGGTAAAACATGGACCAAGCTTCGACTTTCCTCTCCCAATTGTTCGAAAATGTCGAGCATATTCATGTGTATACATATGTGTTTTAATGTTCTTGAGCATGAGATATATTGGCTTGATGATTTTATTTCAAAGATATGTGGGAATATATGCTAGAATGAACATAGATGTTGTGTATTGAATTTTTAGGAATGGATCTAGTATATATATTGTGTTTTCGAAACTTTGAACATATTTAAAAAAATGTTCGAAAACTTTATAAAATGGGTACATGATGACCGATTGTTTTTGAGTTATTTTGATGATGGATTCTTGATCTATGTTATGATTTAAGACTATAGTATGTTATTTAAAATTTTTGGAAAACCCTAGTTATTTTCTTGAGAGGGCCGAGACATATATGGCTTAATACCTTGGTGTATAATTTTTATTTTAAGCTTGTGATGACATATTAATGCTTTAATGTATTGTTTATATGTTATATGATTTATTTAGAATTTTTGGGAAACATATGCAAATTTATTTGAAAATGCCGAGAGCTTCAAGGTTGTATGTGTTGATGTATAATTTTTATTTTGATCATACAATAGTATATTAATACTTTAGTATATTAATTATGTGATATGTGATTTTGTTGGAATTTTTGGAAATCAATTACCAAAATTAAATCAAAATAAAAACCGAAGGCCTTGAGCCTAAGTATGGTGATGATTTAATTTTGTTTTGATGAATGTTTTAATGTTATAATGTTGTATTATGATGTATAAACATAGTGTATAATTATTAGAATTTTTGGAAATCAAATGCCCATTGAATTTCAAATAAACCGTGAGCTTCAAAGCTCTTCAAGGTGATGATTCAATTGGTTTTGATGATTGTTATGATGTTATATTACCATACTATAGTATATAAACATAGTATATAATTGTTGAAATTTTGAAAACCAAATACCAAAATTTAATCAAAAGCCGAGAGCATATATGCTCCATATGGTGATGATTTCAATTGGTTTGGTTGATATTGTGATGTTACAATGTTATAATATAATGTTTAATCATGTTGTGATTTAATTAGAATTTTAGAAATTGTTTGATGATTATTGGGTAATTAAATCGAAATTACCGTGAATATTGCTATATATTGTGGAATGAATGCTTAAGATGGACTATAGGTTATATTAATGATATATATTGATGTTGGGATATTATACTATGTGTATATTAATTTTGAAATTTTTGGATAATTATTCCATATTATATGGAATTACCAAATGTATATATATGTAAATATACTAATAAATGACAAACAATATCATATGGATCTTATAAATTATATTCTGGACCATAGTGTATAATAATACACTATATTAATTTAGAAAATTTTTCAAAAGTCATTTAGTATTTTTAAGCCAATTATCGAAATTTCGATAATTAAAAGGGTTTTAAAATCCTTTTAATTCAGTTTATTAATGAAATATATGTCTATTTAAATTCTGGACATATTTCAATTATAAAATTTTATAAACATAGTTTACTATGTTTAAGACAAACGTTAGGTTGTTAACGCTTTAAAATCGAAAATACGCTTTTCTAATTATTAAAAGGTTTAATAAATGCTAAATTATTTATAAAGTCCTCGATTTACGTGATAAATCGAGAGTTAGACTTTACGCTTTCAAATCGATCAAATTCGATTTATAAAACGAAATAGTAAGAAATTACTATTCAAAGTCAAAATCGCCGACTTTGTCGATCGTGTCGACTTCGCTGACTTTTAAAGTCAAACGCACGATTATATCGCTCGATAAATACGCCAATGCGCAGTAAGATGTGCTAATTGAGTATAATAATTATTAGCAAGAAAGGATTTCACAAATGAAACCTTATATCGAGAAACGGGTCATATGTTAAAACGCTTAGTTCGGATACGTTAAACCAAATAGTCGAACGATCTCGGGAACGAGAACAATTCAATTAAATAACGATTTGAAAGCATATCAAGTCATTTGAGGAATTAACTCACATCGATATGAAATATCAAGTTTATCTTAGCTTTTGAAAGTCTCGAGACTCGAGCGACGATCAAAGCCTCGCCAGTAGCGTGGACGCAAACGCAATGACGGATTTTGACGAACTAACAACCTAGGACTTTTACAACGAACCATAGTCCGTGGGCTCCTTTTCTTACCTCACTAATGTGGGCTTTTTATCTTCAAAATGTGGGCCTTTTCACCCCACTAAAATGTGACTTTATCGTTATACCAAATGAGTTTATTTACGACTTATTTTACAATCATATCAAATATTTTACCGCATTACCGCCAAAATATTTCGCTTGTGTATGGATCCTATCTCATATGCCCGGTAGGGTGTGGAGATGGTTGGAACTATTATATCAATTGTTGTGGTAGCACCCAACCTTTTAATGTCGGTCCCGTGTCGGATGATAAATGCCCGCTAGATTGGCGTGAAGGTTGGAACTATACCGTGTTAACATATGCTTGCAGAGAGAGTGACCGCAGTCGACGGATTACGGCCGGTCACGGCGTCGTAGACGGGAGGCCTCCTCTCGACGCTTATTATTTATTATTATTATGTATTGTGACTATGAGATATGGACCATACACACCAAGAAAATGCTCGGCCGAGCTATGTTTACTTAACCGAATGATTTGGTAAGCACAAGGCATTTTAACTAAAACCCTCGCGACTTACTCGATTTTGACAACAGAATTTAAATACCATCAAATGTTTTCGCATGAGTCCACCGAGTGCAATTTTTGTACTTAGCCCCGCATGTTTGTTTTAAATGTGCGTGTTGAGCTCGATGGTGATGATGGAGGTCAGGTTGAGGAGTCTAGTGTCCTCGATCGCTTATTTAGGATTTGTTTTGCCAATACATATCGTCACATATGTATTCACACACTTTCCGCTGCTAAACTCTAAACTCTTAAACATTATGTCTAATCGTCGTACTATTGAGGTTCATCAGATCACGGTTTAATCTTTGGGTCTGATGACCTAAACCTTTTGAATTATTGGGATAATATCTTATGCCATATTATGCATGCTTGTTTATAACCAATGTGACCACTTATCTTGGTCAATTTGTCCTATAATACTATTCCTAGTATTAGTCACCCTCTAGACCGGGTTATCCGGAGTGGGGGCGTGACAATTTTAAATCCTTAATATCAAGAAAAATAATACATTATATGCCTAGAAATTATTTTAGACATATTAAGAATTTATGGAAATTATTTTAGACATATTAAGAATTTATGGAAATTTATAAAATATTTTACTACAAGCTATCGCTACAGTGACAGCTTTGTGCAGTTCGTTTGTAAAATCTGGAATAAATAGTAAACGTTTTTAGAAAATTCTGAAAATTTACATAAATCTTCTAAACATGTTAAATTATGTTCATGCCAAATTTTAGAGTTTTACCATTAGCCAAACTCAAAACGAAAGCCATGGACCGTGGGTGATGAACACGGCAATTTCACAGATTTGTGCAGTGTTTTGATAAATACAATTAAAATTGTAAATCACGTTGATGGACTTGAAATTTTACAGAGACGTGATAGACATGTTTAATTTCAACATAGCTAAATTTCACATTCATCGGACCACCGTAACTTAGTCAAATAAATTTATGAAGTTACTGTTCGTGCAGCCAACTTCCAGTTTTCATATAAGTTTATAGTTCAACATTAATACTTTGATTTCTTGCAAGCCTTTCATCAACACTTCATATGCACACATAACACACGAAATCTTGGTGAATTTATCACCCCAATCCACAACCAAGTTCATCAAAACCAACATGCAATGGTCAAAATGACTTAATCTACTCATTTATTTAACATGCAATCACATTTAAACAAAACCCATTACATTCGAACATGTATATGATTTAATCAATACAAGAATCAAAGGTATGGAGTTATACCTTAGCCACTAATTTGAGGAGTCATAGGAGACGGCAGAGGAGGAAATGGTGGAGACTATTAAGAGTGCAAAAGCATTAGAGTGTAGAGAGGAGAATTTGTCCATTGTGGTTTTGTATCGATCTTGTGTTTTAGCTAAAGAAGAATGAACTAAGGGTTTGGGGCTGAGATGCTACGGTTAGGGGGGGGGGTCTCAAGTGGTGTAGAGAGGTGGGGTGAAGTGAGACATGTGTCTTTCATGCACACAAACACCATTACACCTATACACATGCACCACACACAACACACACTCTACTTACACACTTCACAAACATGCATATGCACCCACACATACACGGTCACACACAAATATATGTACATGTATTTAATTGTTTAGTTAGGTTGTATAATTAATCACATTACCACTTAATAGATACATGTAATAGTGGAAAGTCAACAAGATATAATTTGTTAAGACATAGTAGTTCTCGCCATTCACTATACTAATAGGTCCAATCTTTATTTTCCATGCCAAACATTGATATATGCTGTAACATATAGTTTACAAGATTAAAATATCATAGGATAAATTAATGGCATCATTTTATGCGATAAAAACCGAGTTCGAAAATTAGGTTTTCAACGTTTGAAAAATTGATCACTATAAATCCTTAATGATCTAGCATTGATTTAATGCTAAATAATACTGTAATTACATATAATAATCATAGGAAATTAATTTCTATAATTCCTTGATCAATAAACTCGCTTTTCATTTCATCTTTAAACGTTAACGCTTGAAAACGTTGCAAAACGTTCATTATCGACTCATCTCGAAATGGTCGTAATAAAGTCGTAATCACTTTATTAGTTTATTCCATAAATAATGGAATTTAACTATCGATACGCAATCGACGTTAAAATTATACTGCCGATACCCTTCATAAACTTCTATTCCTTAATTCACGATTCTTAGTGAACATAAAATAGGAATTCACTCCTTCGTAAACAATCGAAATCATTATTCGATATCTTACTGATTTAATATCTCAGCGAAAACTCTAATTTACGGGTTGTAAATACCGTAATTAGGCATTTAATTTTGCGGGATATTACATCCTACCCCCCTTAAAAGAAATTTCATCCCGAAATTTGCATACATCATAAAGTATGGGGTATCTTAACGTCATAACATCATAACTTTCCACGTGCTCTTTTTTTTGGTTCATGGTTCCTTCATCGATTTTCATTAAAGACCCAAACTTGCTTTAATCGCCGAATCGCATTTATCAAATTAGTCGAGATTTTCATCATAACTCATCCGAGTTAAAGGTCACGCCATCCCGCCGGTTTACGAATCGGGTCATTTTCGTGTTTCCTTAATCGCGACAAGTGGAAAATATTTCGCACTTTCCCCAAATGTGGTGGAAGTATCGCCATAAAGCTACTAGCCTATTATTGTTGGGATCTCGCAAGGTCCTATAAAACGTGGTCTCGCATTAATGTATCCGACTTTGTAATTCTCTAGATGGAAAAATCTTAAGAAACTTTAATTCCGCATTTTAAAAGGCGCTCAGATTACGCATCGTAAAGACTTTGTCCGTCCCGAGCTTTTATTATTCTTTGCCTCGTTGGCGAGATATCTTAATCGTTTCATTACAACGTCAGGACCTTATACCCTTTTCTCACCCACTTTATTACAATAAAGTGGTGGTCGATACTTCTTCCAGCAGCATGCCTCATAAGGCTATATTGATCGTTGTTTGGCAGCTACGGTCGCACATAAACTTACCAAGTGATACAATACATTCCCGCTTAACCCTTGGTTTAACACTTATGTTCTATCGTATTCTTAAATGTTCATATAGTCCTTTTGATCCCCCTTCTGCCTATGAGTGGATATCTATGTTAAGGTTCAATCTCATATCTAACTCCTTTTTGTGAGTTAGTTCAAAATCTAGGGGTACTCTTGGAGTTTTTTTTTTTATCTGAAACGATAGGTTTTGGTACTCCTTGTAAATATACGATTTCTTTTATGTACTACTGAGTTATCTTATCGGATCTACGAGTCATCTGAGTATGCAGAGACAAACATAATTGGTGGTCAATCCACTACTACCCATATGGTAGTGACTTTTTATGACTTTGGCAAACCCGTCATAAGATCCATCATATATCATTCCATTTTCATTCGTGTATCTCTAGAGATCATAACTTTTATAAGGCCTTTGATACGATGTCTTCACATGTTGGTAACCGAGACACTGCTCGACAATCATGGTTACATCTCATTTCATTCCTTACTATCTAACCTTTCTCATAATTCACAATATTACTTAATAATGCACGGTGGGCGATATGAGAAGGATCATGAACTTCATTCATGATTTCATTTCTAAGCTTATTATTGCTTGGAAATATATGTATATATCTCTCTTTTAGACAATATAACATTGTCCAGCGTTCCTTAAAATATCCTTTAGCTCTTCATTCCTTATTTTAATTTGTATTCTATTCCTATCTTCATTCTCTCTTTTTAGTCATATTTCACCTTGGTTGTGAGAGTACAACTTACGTTCGTCCTCGATCGCTCGACGATTTACATTCTCGTTTTCTTAAACTTTCTAATGAGTTTTCCTTTTCTATAAGGACATACCATAAATTAGACTGAATTTTATAACTTAGGGTATTAGATTCTACCTTAACCTTCCTTAGGTGATCATTTATCACAATTGTAATCTTTTACTGATTCGAGCCATCTTTTCTATCCTGTATCCAAGTTTCTTTGCTCGACGAATAACTTCAAACTTTTGTGAATTGTGAAGGGTTCTTAACTTATTGTCATAGGAGTGAAGTTTCCAAGACTTCGGTATTTATACTATTGTTACTATTTCAAGTCATGAGTTGGGAAATTATATTCATGTGACCTAGGTCATTGTGATTGTCACTATTTTCTTTCTCATATTAATACATAGCCTCTCTTTTATTAATCCACGTAAATTTCATTCCTTTTTGGGGTAGCTATGTTATTGGTCTTGCTACTTTAGAGGGTTCTCACTGGATTTCTGATATTAGTCAATTGATCTAAGAAACTGCTGATCTTACTTTAGGTCTTTGACGACTTTCATTTTTAGTTGCTTTATCCTTTGCCAGATCTACATTGATTTCTTCTAATGACACTATGTGCCTGAGGAATATTTCTTTAGCTAGAATTCACAATACTGTACTTGGTAAAATTTGCTCGGCTTCTTAAAAGTCGTAAGACAGTCCTTCGATGTTCTTTATGTTCTCTCCCGTCCTTTGAGTAGATAAGGACATCATCCATAAAGATTAGATAAAAAGTTATCTAAGTACGTGTGGATCACTCGATTTTTAAGGTTTATGGTCAGGGCTGGTGCATTTGTCAGTCCGAATGGCTTAACTATTATCTCATAGTAGCCATGTCTTATTCGGAACAATTTGTTTTCGTAATTCGGATATCATTCTATAAAGACCATATAATATTTCATCAAAATGCCTCAGTGAGGATTTTTCATACATTACTTAGGAGGGTTGGTCTATCGAGCCGACTGATTACAAGGCGTCTAGTTCTTTTTCACCCAAAATTTTGACACCTCTTTAACACACTCACAAAATTCTCCAAACTACGTTTATTTTACATATTATAATCACACCATTTTCATCATAAACCATTATCTACATATAAGTCTCATGTTATCATAGGATTTTATGTCTCTAAGTGACCTTCGTCGGAATCGTACCTTTCGTTTAGAAACTTGTCTATTTCTCGATACGTTTTTACCTCATATATCCGACGATCTTTCTTCAAAGAGCCGGGTTACATCGCCCCCATTTCTTCTTCAATACCGTAGTGTGTGTTACTTTATCGAAAGTAAGGTTGAGTTGGTAGTGGAAATTCTCCTAATCTGCGAGGGCGATAAGATCCCGTCCTTTTGCCCTTCTCGCCTCTTATCGGTACCGGACGGCACAGACGTGGGGCGGTGTTTGGAGTATTAGGTACAACCATTCCTTTATGCCGTATGTGTAACTTGCCGAGGACTAGGACAAGTACTCGTAGGTGCCGCTCCATACGCATTATGAGTATACTTGAGCTCGCTGACAAATCTCGTAAGTCCGCTCAACTTTGGAATTTTTATCATGGTGAAAATATTCTTTCGACACATCCTTTGTAAAACCCTCGCCAATCTGTTGGCAAACAATGATAAGTCGTTGGATACCATTCTCATTTATCACTCTATAGTTACGAGTATCCATCCGTAGGTGCAAAATTTTTCTCCAAAACCGTTTCTAAATCCATGTCTAGTTCATAATAAAAGAGCCGATACGCTGCAAGGAAGTTATAAACTTGTAGCCTTGGGATTAACATTTTTACTCGCCGACTCCTTTTCTTGCCACAAAGCAGATAGTTCTAGATAAGCCAACCTTAATTTTAAAGCAATTGAGGATCCAAAATTCGTCACGTAGAATTTCAAATGGAGAGACTATGTCCATGTTTCAATCACGCAGTGACATCTATTTTCAAACTTCTTTCTCTAGAATTATATCTATATTCCACATAGATATAATGATCCGAATCATCGATAAAACCTTAGGCGATTCTAGGTTCAATTCTAAGCTTGAGCAACACTTGTGATGGTCATAATTCTCGATAGGTAAGGAGATTCTAAATCTTCATTCGCCACCCTAATTGGGTTCTATCGCTTCTTCATACTTGTATGATGTCAAAAGCGAAGCATCTATATTGAACAAAATCTTGTAGGTATTCTAAGAAATTTTTCTCATACTTATCAGCCTCCCGCTTTTATGTTCGCTCAATTTTCTGCAAGCATAGGTTATGCCTACGGTGTTCCTGCTCATTCAAGTAACATCTTTTCATATGTCATCGTCCTTCCCATCGGGACATTATGTTCCTCGCTATGGCCGTCTGCTGCCTCATTCACCCTATACTTCTCGGTATCGCCTCGTTATGCTTTTACCAATAGCATTTGTGATTAGGTCTACATCAACCTATCCTTTGATATTGATATATTTCGATAACTAAGTCTTATCGTAGAGATCGTCATGTCTCTATCACTATCATTCATTCCTAATGTAATAACCCGTATTTCTGCAGCAGAGATTAGCTCATGATTAAGAGCTTAATAAGAAGGGCATTGCATCCTTAAGAAGGATTTGTTTAAGTTAGAAACTTTTGTATTAAGTTTCTAGTTGGGACGATAGAATCGAGGCAGAATCTGAGATAAGAATCTCAGATCTTATTTAGGATAAGAAGACTTAGATTTAAATAGTCTTGAGATGATAGATGCATGCTCAATAAGTTTTGATTTCAGAAAATTGAGAATTTGAAAATCTACGCTTTTATGACGCCTGCTGTCTGCGATTAAGCTCAAATGAAGAGCTAAATATTTAAAATGGTTTTTAAGGCCAAAAATATTTTTAATTATTATATTTTAATGATATTTGATGATGGAAAAATTTAGAAAGTGATTTTGAAGGATTTAAGAATAAATGGAATATTTAATTCCATTATTTGCATAAAATGGAATTAAATCTCTAATTTTTATAAAGTAAGTTCCTATTATATATTTTATAATTTTGGAACTTTATATTGATGAAAATGATGAGTTAAGAAGATAAGATTTAATATTGGAATTTTTGGGAATTAATTATGGAATTTTCTACAATATTTTGGAAAATTACATGAAAAAAAATATTATTATTATTATTATTTTATTAATTACGAATATTCAAAAATAAATATGGGAATTATTTTATAGAATTCTCTAGAAAATGGTGTGTTGGCACCATTATGTTTTGGAAAAATAAAAGAAAATTTAATTCATAATGTGAAATTACTATTTTGCCCTTATTAATTATATAAATATACTTTTGGAGCCATTTTCTTCTTCAAAAAATTCAGCCAAACTCACGCACACACACACTTATACACATAGTAAGTTTCGAAAAAATGGAGAGAAAAATAGGAAGATCCGACCGTTGAATTTCCGATCCGTCTTCGAAACGAGGTATAATCTCGTCTCTAGAACACATCTACGGATTGAAAATTTTAAAATTCATGAGCATATGTTATTTCATATTTTGATCATATGCTGAAAATTATGAAAGATTATGTGTATTTGATTATTTGTTAATATTATGATAGATTTGACGCTCACGTATCGCTTAACGTCAATTTGTAAAACATATGTTTATTGTTTGTAAATTCTTGTAAATTTCAAAAGGGCATGCTTGATCTTGAAATTATGATGTTGTTATGGTTGAATTTCTTGTAATATATATGTTATTGGATTGATATAAACGTGTTTGGAACAAGAAAACGTTTAAATCGAAATTATACAAAATTTATCAAAAGGGCCAAACCCTAAGTGACATAATGTTGATTTTGATTTTATTTGATCATTTTGACTTCATATTTGATTCTATGATATGAATAAAGCCTAAAATGATTTATTCGGATTTTTCCACGACGATTCAAAAACGTAAAATTTTAGTTTGTCGATTTAAAATTAGTTTTCAAAGCCAAAGCTTTGATCTCTATGTTTTATTGATAAAATGATGATATTTAATGATAGTTGAGCATGTATATAGGTTCGTTGGTGTTAGATGGCGCTCACGTGAATTTTCGACGTTAGACCCCAAGTTGACGCCTTAAGGGATTTTTGTTATTGGTTAAATGAGATGATTGAGGCTTGTTGTTGAGTTTCCTATGCATATTGAGATATATGGTGATGAATTGCGGAGTTTGGGCTATGTTTGGTTGATCCGGTGTTGATTTGGCGATGCTTTATAAACGTTACGCCGAATTTTCGATAGAATTTGTGTGTTAATAAGACGCGAGAGGACGCAATGACCCAAGTTTTGATAACCATAGTGTCTTATATTTGATATCGAGAAGATATGGTTGTGTCGACGACTAAGACGAGTAATGTTCTTGTTCGCTCTCGATAGCTTTTATGCCGCTCTACGAGGATAAGATATGGATAAAGGAAGAAATGAAATTGAATCGAAATTAGTTCCTTAGCTCTAAGGAACATCCAGTGGTATAAGTATTTTCTATAATAATATGCTTATGCTTTTAAATGTTTTCAAAAGATATGATATGATTATGCATGAAAGATTTACATGAGATTTATGATATGCATCGATTTGAAAAGTCGATCGACTTGCCAATGTTTTGAGCACGAGCATAAGCATGATGCACTACCTATCCACGGAAAGAAAGAAAAGAAAGAAAGAACCGTGGATACGGGAAGGAGAGAAGAAAGTTGATGCGACATGAAACATGCATATGCATATGTTATGATGTTATGAGCAAGTAAGTATTTTTATGAAAGCATATGTTATGGCAAATCAAGTTTATAGCCCTAAGGGCAAAGTTTATCTTTATGTTTTGGCGATACCCACCGAGTGCATTTTGTACTCACGCCCGCATATATTTCAATATGCAGTCGAAATGAGAGAATGCTCGAATCGAATGTCACACAAGGAGCTTCCCTAAATGTTGCTTCATATTAAGGTTGTTCTATTGTTATTGATATGTTTGTTTGCCCAGAGTTATGTCTTCATACATAATTCTCACCATGTTTTCGCTGTCGAGCCACCTTACTTGTTTATGTGTTCGATATGATAAATTGATAATGTCCAATGTTCTCGTGAACAAGGATTTCTAATGCTCGTAATGGTTTTCGTTGATTCAATATTATTCGATCAATCATTGTCAATCTATGTTTTAAATTGTTGATAAATCCTTCTTGTCGACAAAATATCCTTGAAACCTATTTTATATTTTACTTTCGAACCATAAATGTTAGATTCATTCATGAAGAAAGTTGTTGTTATCCTTTCTCTTGACATATGTTTGAGCCCGTTGTCGTTAAATTTCTTCTTAACCCCAGTCACGGCCTAATTACCTGATTAGGTAGTCGGGTCGTGACAGAATGGTATCAGAGCATTTTAGAATTTTGAACCTGTGAACCTTGGTAAATTTGTGTAGTCTGTGCACAGTTTTGAAACTTGAAACCTATAAATCCTTGTGAATTTTGTACAGTTTGTGCACAGTTTGAATACTGAACTTGTGAATCCTTGTGAACTTTTTCACAGTTGAATATAGTCTTGAAATCTGAGCATATAAATCCTTGTGAATCCTTGTGCAGTTTTTGTGTTGTCTTGAATCCTAAATTCAAGAATCATTGTGAGATTTGTACAATTTATGCACCTTGAGTATGTAAATCTTTTCGGTTCGACTCGCTTGAGAATATGAGTTATGGAGTCATTTGTTGGTCTTCATTTTGAGAAAATGAGTCAAAGAGATAATTGTTCTCGAAAGAAGCTCAAGATTCGATTCTCGCCATCTTTAGCTCACCGTAAAAGTTTATGCTTATGATTATGGTTATCATAGTTGATGGTTGAAAATGTTCTTAATCGAATGAATCGCTATATGTGAACGATGCTCGAAATGAATATCGCCTATTGAGCCGGGTTGAAGAGAAATCATGAGGGACGATGATGACGTAACAAATGAGTATATTTCGACAAAAGTTCGAGTAATCTTCATTAGAATGACGAATATCACCTAGATAATGCGTAAAGTACAATGTGATTGTCGCCATCGCAGTGTTCGAGAATGTATCCATCTATATACATCGATAAGCAATATACTTTGATGAATTTCTTGCTTGATTCCATCGATCAGAAAAGAGACGCTTGAAGCAAGGCGACGAGATTGATAGAAAATTTTAATTGATTTCTTTAAGGCCTAAGGAGTGACAAGATCGAGTTGTTGTTGCCGCCATTGATTATGTCGAGTCCGGCTTTATTGCTTTGAGAAATTGATTCTCCGCACTTCTAGTTACCATCAAATTTCAATATTTCGCATAACGCGAGCCCTCTTTCCGATTTATTTTCCCTATTCCTAAATCTATCTTAGTTGTTCATCAGCTTCGGTTGATTGAAAATTTTTCCTTCTCCATTTGAGAATGATGATGGTGAAAATCTTAAAACCATAGATGTTGATTCTTTTATGCCTGAGCATGATACTAACACCTTACTTTAAAAATAGAGTCTTCCTTATCAAATGCTCAGCTAGTTATGCTTGAATCTGATGTAGATCTTGTACAATTTGATTATTCTTAAATCGATATTAAGATGTCCCTTATTGATCTAGATTAACGTAACCAATCTTTTGCATCTCTTGAGATTTCTCCATAAATTTAGTTTGTTCTATTCTTTTGTGTTCTCAAGACTTCTCATTTGGAGATTTGAGAAAGGACTCAAGCTAGTTTATCGAGACCCAAATGCCTCGAAATTTTTTTTTTTATATGAACTTAAGTTGTATTATTTGTTGGCACAGCACAACTACAATTCCAAATATTGGCACATCTGCCTTTTTGTGGCCATCTTTCGCGGACAGAGTGAAAGCTGATAATCATTGATTGTATCAGATGTGTTTTGCCGAAATATTTAAAGCATTTATATACCTGGAAGTCCCGGATGACAAAGTTTTCCTTGTTTTTGCAAAAGTCCTTAGAGATACAAATTCCTTTCCTTGATATTTATACGATTATTTTGCTATCCAACTGTTTCATTTCACATCATAACTTTGTGATAAACAATTTGGAGACCTTTGAGATCCGAGTTTGTTTGTTGATTGAAAACCTTTATCTTGTTATTGATAAGCAAGATATATCGCAGCTTTGGTATTCATTTGCAATGCAAGATGTCACCGTAAAAAGAAATCCTCGCCTGAAATAATAAGAAAGTACAATTCTTTTCAAGATTTACTTGTACTTTCTCCCCTTAAACCAATTGTAGAATGACGTAATTTTCTATCTCAACCTTTTTATCCTTAATGAAATGGATAACCCAAATTGTTATTAAAGAATGAGTTTGCGTCGGTGAGTTAGTTTTCAAGTTTGGGAAACTCCGATTAAGAATATCTCCTATGTATATCGCTTAGGTGGAAAGGTCAACAGCTTCGATTAAGATTACGCCGAAAGTTCTTTCTCCCGAGCAATTAAAGAATGTTATGAAGAAGCGCTCAAAGGAGAATTGTACGAAAAGTATCTACTCGAATTCGTAAATGTAAAGAAATTTCGCTACGAGCATGAAGCAAAGAAAGAAGATTGTCGTAGTATATGATCGTGATTTTCGCAGACAATTCGTGATGCTCTTTATAAAGTTGAAAAGATAAGAAGGCATACGCGTTATTTACCAAATCGAGCGTGGTGATAATCGATCGACTCACTAAATACGCTTATGTTATTCTCGATCTCTATCATGTAATGGTCGACAAGTTAACTTAAGTGTACGCCGAGAGATAGTACATTTACATGATGTGCTTGTCTCAATCATCTCGAACAGAGACTACAAGTTTATATTCGTGTTGGACGAGTTTATCTCGCAATAGATGGTCAATTTAAATGGACCATCCAAACGTTAGAAGACAAGATCGTAACAACGATTTATATGATGCTCTATGAAGTCTTTTACGATAGCAAGTGTAGATCGTCGCTTTATTTTAAAACGATTTGAAGAAGAAAGTGCTTGGACCGTGCGATTAAAGAGATGGTCGTAATCGCACGACAAGTAAAGACAAGAATCCAAGAAGTTATCGGATGTATCGAACTCGCACGAGATTCAAGAAAATTGGCTAGTCGCCACGGATAAGCATTTTATCCGAGTTCAAAATATTCGCGATGTATTCTATATGCTACAAGCATAAAGCTATGTGTTTAATCCAAAACACATGACACATCAAGAGAGTAAATGTTCGTGAACAAGATTTAAGATATGAAAGAAAGTCAGAATGAATCTTAAATTGACATGGAAGAATGATGATTTTGAAGAAACGACATGGAAGTTAAAGATCAGATGAGGAAGAAGTGCTCTGAACTTTTGCTGACGTACAAAATTTCGAGGACGAAATTTGTGTAAGGGGGTGAGAATGTAATACCCCGTATTTCTATAGCAGAGATTAGCTCATGATTAAGAGCTTAATAAGAAGGGCATTGCATCCTTAAGAAGGATTTGTTTAAGTTAGAAACTTTGTATTAAGTTTCTAGTCGGGACGATAGATCGGCGTAATCCGAGATAAGAATCTCGGATCTTATTTAGGATAAGAAGACTTAGATTTAAATAGCCTTGAGATGATAGATGCATGCTCAATAAGTTTTGATTTCGTAAAATTGAGAATTTGAAAATCTACGCTTTTACGACGCTCGGTGCTGTCACGATTAAGCTCAAATGAAGAGCTAAATATTTAAAATGGTTTTTAAGGCCAAAAATATTTTTAATTATTATATTTTAATGATATTTGATGATGGAAAAATTTAGAAAGTGATTTTGAAGGATTTAAGAATAATGGAATATTTAATTCCATTATTTGCATAAATGGAATTAAATTTAATTTTATAAAGTAAGTTCCTATTATATATTTTATAATTTTGGAACTTTATATTGATGAAAATGATGAGTTAAGAAGATAAGATTTAATATTGGAATTTTGGGAATTAATTATGGAATTTTCTACAATATTTTGAAAATTACATGAAAAAAATATTATTATTATTATTATTTTATTAATTACGAATATTCAAAATAAATATGGGAATTATTTTATAGAATTCTCTAGAAAATGGTGTGTTGGCACCATTATGTTTTGAAAAATAAAAGAAAATTTAATTCATAATGTGAAATTACTATTTTGCCCTTATTAATTATATAAATATACTTTTGGAGCCATTTTCTTCTTCAAAAATTCAATGAAACTCATCGATAAACGCGCATTTTACACGCTTATTGTCGATAATTAAAGATGAGTTTAGATCGCTTAACGCGCTTATGTATCGATTCTTCATGCTTTTATCTATTTCTAGAAGATATCGCTCTCGGGTGTTTCTCGACGCTTTGTAGGTTTATATGTGTTGGATTTGTATACCGAAAGCGCTTTGGTTGAGCTTGTATACAATGTTTCTGTTACCACTATTACAATCTCCTATCCGATTCAATACTTGATTGCATATATCCGTGTCCCCTTATCTCATATATAAGTTAGATCATACAAGTGTAGAAGATCACGTAAGTCCGTATGATTGGTCAAGCTTAATGAGATATAAAAAGTTTCACAACCGAGACGACTTAAGGACGAGTTGTCGGTTTAGCCGCAGATACATAAGAAGTGACTTGACTTAGTTGCTTGTCTATGCCGGTACGCCTCTCGACGTATCAAGGATCACAGTGAGATGTGTTCTTCTTTCTCGACCGCCGTGAAGAACCAAGATCTCGTGACTTACGATGATCTAAACCTCGATAAGGTATTAGTGAGTATGAGTTGTCGACCATCACTTGACTTGTTATGAGTGAGGTTATATTTCTAACCCAAGATTCTCCGATCTCTGGTGGTGGCGTCTTGTCAGATGTCACGCTAGTTATCTCAGACGAGTCACCGTATCTGCTAGGGATGATGACGCCCCTTAAGGAGCTCAAAAGGTTTATTGTATTAAACCTGCGCAGTTGAGTTAGCTCAAGTACAATAATAAGGTTGAGTGGTACTACTTAAGGAAATAAGGATATTAATCGCTTAAGCAATGATTGCTAGAAATGATTAATGGACGCTCGATATCTTAAATACGGGATTCAGAATGTCTAAGTGCAAGCCCGACTCAACTTCGTAATAAAGGGTAAGTCAACATTCTTTCTCAGTAGTGGCATGATCGAATGTTTATAAATTAATTTATGTTCGGGTCAACATAAGATAATTAATTTATTTGAGGCCCATCTTTATTCCTTGCATTTGATCCCCGGGTCGGCCCATCATGCCCGTAGCCAAGGAAAATCGCGCCTCATGCTCCCAATTGGCAAGATTTTATTCTCTTTATCCACATGGATATAATTATATTTATGGTATATGCATAGATCCTTTCCATATAAGATTATGGTAATAATTCGAGAGTATGGAAATAATCCTAAGAGTATGGAAATAATCCCAAGAGTATGGTAATATTCCATATAGATTATGGTAATATTCCATATAGATTATGGTAATATTCCATATAGATTAAGGTAGTGCATTATAAATATAAGGTATGAGATAATGTCTAGCTAATGCTCACATATTGAAAGCAAGAATTTCGCCATCTCATATTGTGAGAGAGAATTATCGAAAATTCTAGTGAGAGCAAAGGGTGATTTTCCAAGCATTCTCCATAGATCGCCCTCACCGACGTTGGAGATTGGGCAATCGGATACAGCCCGTAAGGTCAAAGCACGAGTCCGATCCGTCCGATCCGCTCGATCCGCTCATCTCGCTCCGCCGACCTCTTCGTATCCAAAGGTAAACACGTGAAAACCCCAACGTGTTGCGATTTAATTATATAGACGCATGCTAGGTTTATAATCAATGTATGGTGAATTAAACACCCAAGATGGATCCTCTGGGCGGGTTAACATACGCTTTCCTACACTGGTATCGAGCCCGGATCGTAATCTCGCCTGCTGGATTAATTCACGCTTGATTATTACGCGCGTTATTATAATTGTGATTTGTCGCTCATCGTGGCTCGCTTTGTTTTGTTGGTTTTTGTTTTACACCACGAGAAAATCCGTGGTTAGATTAGATTTTTCATGTAAATCTTATCCGTAAAGAAGAACGAAGACGAAAGAACGAAGAACGAAACGACGGAAAAACAGTAGCTCGGCAGCCCCTCGATGGTATTCGCGAGCAAGCCTCGCGGTCGCGAGGGCGATCGCGGTGGCGCGGGACGGGCGTGCGTCACAAGACGAGACCCCTGGCGCCACGCGAGCTAGCGAGCGATCGCGGGGACGGCCGCTGGCAAGCGAGCGAGCGAAGCGGGGCGACGGGCGCGCACAAGGCAGCAACCCGGCGCTGGCGGAGCGCATCGCGGTCGCGAAGTTTTGTCACCGGGCGACGACGCCTCTCGCACGCTCGCGCCGGAAGGCGCGCAAGCGCAGCTCGACGGGTCGCGGTCGCTTATGATCATGAGGCAGCCCGCGAGAGAGCACGCGGGCAAAAAGCGGGCGCAGGTCGGGCGCTGGCCGGTTTTGCCCTAGCGCTGCCCAAGACGCTTAATGACCCGCCCGCACTGCTTCCAGCTTTTCCGCCCGCGCCCGCACGCGAGGCCCAATTGTTGAATCCGTCCGCGCCTGCACGCCGAGGTCTGTCAAGTTTAAATTGCACTTTGTAAATCTATGTAATAGATTAGATTTTAATGTGCAGTGTTTCACGATCGGGCCGCTGACGAACGCTTTTATTTTATTTTATCGCTCATATGCATGTCGTGGATGTTTAAATTATGCAGAGCATGTTATGTATGTTTAAATTACGCTGACAAACCTTAAGTGTTTTACGAATTGATGCGCATAGTAAGCATGCTAGGTTTATCGCGCTTATCAAGCATATTTTAGAATTCTCATGAGCATGTTTTACATGTCGAGTTCTATAGAAAAGCATGCTAGATTACGTGATCCGCATGGACAAACCTTTGAATAAAAAGACTAAGCAAGCAACCCGACAAATTAATTTTTCAAATTAAAATGTCAAGACCTCCACTTTTTGATCTCTAAACAAAGTGAGACGCACTGTGAGTAAACGTCCACACGCGTGGCTTGCTTGCACTGTTTATCATAAGTTTGTTAGATGAGATTTCTAAATAAAACATTTTAAATCTATTGAGAAGTGGGAGTTTCATGTAAACGCCCACACGCGTGGCTTGCATGTGCGATTTTCATAAGTTCTCTAGAGATAGATATAAAATGAGATAACAAAAGAATTTGAATTGGAAGCGGTATGGTCCGAGTGAGTATACCAATTCTAAGAATTCATTTTCTGCTGTTAAAATTGTGGTCAATGCTTAGACATCACCTCAAGTACAACTTCCCGCGAAGTCCCTTCTTGCGATAGTGATGTGGTCTAGTAAGGTCCAATCATTAATTTCATTTGTCATAAGGATAAGTTGACATGGATTGAAATTAAACGACTAAAAGGTATATTTTAGTCCGGTCGAGGGGTTCATGTAAACGCCCACACGCGTGGCTTATATGTGGAATTCCTTGGCGATTGAGGTTTCAATTAATATTGTTTTATCAAAAGGTTACAATATTATTGTTACGTAATTATTTGCGATCGATGCTTATGTGTTTACATTATCGCTTCAGATATGTCTCTTACGCCGATTATCAATATGCTCGCACAAAACCGCTATCCGTCCAAATTTTATCGAGTGGAAACGAAACATGGAATATGTTCTTATCGTCAAGAACACATGTTTGTTCTCACTACTCCTAAACCCGATGCCTATCGACGATCGACTAATGAGCAATGAGAGTCAAGGACTTTGGAATAAGTCAAACAATATGGCTAAATGCTATATGATGACTACGATGTCCAAAGGCTTGCACTGCAAAGATCGCCGATGGTAGACGCGATCGACATTTGGTCAAGTCTCGAGAGTAAGTTTGGGCAATGGATCGGACATCCGCTTTCACACAATGAGAGAAATCTTGGCGTGTAAGATGGAAGAAGGTAGTTCGTCCATGAACATGTCTCCCACATGACTCATCTCATGGATAGTCTTGATCGCTGGGAGGAGGTATTGACGGCGGCCAAGGTCGATATCATCCTCAATACACCGCCCAAGTCTTTTGAGAACTGCATGAATGCGATCATGAGCAAGACCGAGTTTACACTTAGTCAGCTGTTTAATGATCTCGTTGTCACGGAAGGAGTTATGGGAAAGGAGCACATGCTCTTGCTAGCACATCTAAGGGCCCAAAATTTTCATCGCAAAATGGAAATAGAAAAGGGTGCCAAAGGTGGTAGAGGCAAGGCAAATAGTGGGAGTAATGGGAACAAGAACATGGTTGCACCGAGGCTTGAAGAAGCCAAAGGAGAAGGGCAAGTGCTTCAAGTGCGTAAGACGGGCATTGGAAGGCCAAGTGCCCTATGCTCAAGGCTCAAGGTACGCTGCTTGCTTTAGTAACGGAAACATGTTTAGCGACTTGTTCTACCCATTCTGTAGTAGTAGATACGGCGCAATCGATCATGTTTGTTACACCTGCGTGGGTTCCCGCGACAAGGGAGTCGTTGATGGCGAGATAACGATTCCATGGGCAACGCGCGAAAGTCGGCCGCATGCGCTGGAGATGTTTTTTATGTTTTGGGACAACAGCTTTTAGTTTTGAAAGACGCTTTATATGTGCCGGATTTTCGCGAAACCTTGTTTCTGCTTCAAATTATATACTCATGGATATTCTCGTTATTTTTGATAGTGGTATTTCTATCATAAGAAATGACGGTTATCTCGTGTTGGCACTTTATATAATTCGCTTTATATTATTTCTCGCAAAACATAATACCTATAACTATGTCAGCATCTTCATCAAACCCTAAAAGAGAAAGTTTTCAAGAAGATGACTTCTACTTTTCTCCGGCATCTTAGATTAGGTCACATCATCTAAATAGGATCCAAAGACCGCTAAGAATGGAGTGTTGGGTGATCTCACTGTTACTCCATTCCCGCCCCCGCGAACTCGTGATAGAAGGTAAGATGTCACCCGCACCTTCAAAGCAAGCGGTTATAGAGCCAAAGAAATGTTGAGTTAGTCCATTTCGACTGTAGGACCTATGTCCACACAAGCTCGTGGAGGGTACGAGTATTTTGTCACTTTCATCGACGACACTCAAGGTACGGATACATATACCGCTTCACCGCAAGTCCGAATGCTTTGAGAAATTCAAAGAGTTTAAGGCGGAAGTGGATACGGTTAGTAAGAGTATCAAGTCATCATGGGTCCGATCATGTGGCGAATACCTCAAGAACGCAGTTTATGCACTATCTAGTGAAATGTGGGATTACATCCCAACAAGATTTCACCGGCACACCACAAAGAAATGGTGTGTCGAGCCAAGAAACAGACTCTTTCGAAATGGTTAGATCTATGATGAATTATGCTACATTGCCTATTTCGCTCGGGATATGCCTTAGAGACGGCATACTTGCTAAATCTAGTACCGCCCAAGTCACCGAAAAGACCCCTTCGAGTTGTGGTTTGGGCGAAGCCCGCTTTAAGCCACATAAGGATATGGGGCAGCCAAAGACACGTGCCGAACAAGAAGGCCGACAAGTTGGAGGCTAGATCCGACGCAAGGTCGCTTTATCGCTATCCTGAGGAACGAAGGTGGTTTATTCTATAGTCCTAAGGATCGAAGGTCATTATTAGCACTAATGCTCGATTCTTAGAAGAGGACTACATGAAAATCATAAGTCCAAAGTTGAAATCATTCTTCAAGAATTAGAAGACGATCGATTCCACCACCGACAGGCCAAAGGTACGAGATGTCGAGTCTAGTGGGAGGGATCGACACCGATACTTCAAGAAATTGAAGTGGGTCGAGTTCCACCGAGATACCGACCATAAGTGGTACCTACACAAAGAAGTTGTGCAAGTTAGAGAACCACAAGTATCTCGCACCCACCGCTGCTATTGTGCTCAGAGAACCTCGTCAGTAGTGGGAGGGTTGTTCGTCAACCCGAGCGATTTATGTTCGTGGGTGAATCTTCGATTTAGTCCCAGCAGATTTAACATGCAATAATCGACCCATGGACATACAAGGAGGCGATACAAGATATTGATGCAAGATCATGGCACACCGCTATGGACTTAGAAATGGAGTCCATAACTGCTATGGATGTATATGAAAAGACACTCTACCGACGGCAAGGAAGCCATAGGTAGTAAGTGGATATACAAGAGGAAGAGAGATTCCGATGGAGAGGTTTCGCTTAAAGCCGTGCTTGTGGCGAAAGGGTACACTCGATTGAGGGCATCGATTTCGATGAGACCTTTCACCGTAGCAATGCTCAAGTCCATCGTAATTCTTCTAGCCATAGCAGCCCACTCGAACCTAGAGGTTTGGCAAATGGATGTTAAACCGCTTTTCTAAACAGCTACCTTGAGGAAGGTAGAGACATCTATATGCAAGAACCTCAAGGTTATGTGGTAAAGGGTGAAGAGCATCTAGTATGGAAGCTTAAGAAGTCCATTTATGGACTTAAGCAGCCTCCCATCATGGAACTTACGCTTGACGAGGTAGTAAAGTCCTATGGATTTACCCGCTGCCTAGCGAGAGTTGTGTGTATCTGTTAGATGTCAACGTGATGTGGTATTTCTTGCACTTTATGTAGATGACATCCTTCTAGTCGGCAACAACGTGAAGTCATATCGATCGAAAGAGTTGGCTATCCGATCGCTTTCAAATGAAAGACTTAGGAGATGCAGCGACATTCTTGGGATCAAGGTTTACCGAGATCGCAAGAAGAAAATGTTGAGCTTATCTCGTGCGCCTTACATTGATATCGTAATTACTGCTTTTAGTATGCACCGCCAAGAAAGGATTGCTACCTTCGCACATGGCGCCTTTATCTAAAACGCAATACCCATGATCGCAGCGAGATAGAGGAAATGAGACAAGTTCCTTACGCTCGCCGTAGGAAGTCTCATGTACGCAATGCTATGCACGAGACCCGATATCCGCTATGCGGTAGTATAGTAGCTAGATATCGCCTAACCTCGACAAGCTCATTGATCGCAGAAGCATATACCTGGCACCGAAAAGGACTCGAGATTATAAAGTTTACCATGCGATAGTCTAATGCCTTGGGTTATACTGCACTGGATTTCCAAGCCGACCGTGATGAGAAAAAGTCAACCTCGGCTATGTGTTTACCTTGGGAGGTGGAGCCGATCCCAAGTGAGTGCAAAGCAATGATGCATTGCGGACTCTACCATGGAAGCCGAATATGTAGCCGCCTTGAGGCTTCTAAGGAGGTCAGATGGTTCAAGAACTACCTCACGGATCTAGACGTGGTACCGGTTTGCCCAAGAGTATCATAGTTTCATCGTGATAACTCGTGCAAAAGGCAAACTCGAAGGAACCACGGACCCACGCGCGACTAAACACATAGAGAGAAAGTACCATGTCATACGAGAAATCGTTAGACGAGGTGACGTCGATTGAAAAGATTGATACGACGGAAAATCTAGCGGATCCATTCACGAAGAGCTCCGCCGCAAAAAGTCTACGATGGACACGTTAGAGGACTTGGATTATGCTTGATGGCACCCACTTAGAAAGGAAACTTTTGTATGTGGGAGAAGCAAAGTGATGGTTGTTTGTAATACCTAGTAGAAAGACACATTGTATACTAAAAGTTTGCTTTAGTATAAGTGGGAGATTGTCGATTTGTATATCGAAAGCGCTTTGGTTGAGCTTGTATACAATGTTTCGTTACCACTATTACAATCTCCTATCCGATTGAATACTTGATTGCATATATCCGTGTCCCCTTATCTCATATATAAGTTAGATCATACAAGGTGTGAAGATCACGTAAGTCCGTATGATTGGTCAAGCTTAACGAGATATAAAAGTTTCACAAACCGAGACGACTTAAGGACGAGTTGTCGGTTTAGGCCGCAGATAGATACTTAATGAGATATAAAAGTTTCACAAACGACACGACTTAAGGACGAGTTGTCGGTTTAGGCCGCAAAGATAGATAAGAAGTGACTGACTTAGTTGTTTGTTCATGCCGGTACGCCTCGACGTATCAAGGATCACAGGAGATGTGTTCTTCTTTCCGACCGTCGTGAAGAACCAAGATCTCGGTGACTTACGATGATCTAAACCTCGATAAGGTATTAGGTGAGTATGAGTTGTCGACCATCACTTTGACTTGTTATGAGTGAGGGTTATATGTTCTAACCCAAGATTCTCCGCATCTTGGGTGGTGGCGTGTCAGATGTCACGCTAGTTATCTCAGACGAGTCACCGTATCCGCTAGGATGATGACGCCCCTTAAGGAGCTCAAAGGTTTATTGTACTAAACCCCGCAGTTGAGTTAGCTCAAGTACAATAATAAGGTTGAGTGGTACTACTTAAGGAAATAAGGATATTAATCGCTTTAGCAATGATTGCTAGAAATGATTAATGGACGCTCGATATCTTAAATACGGGATTCAGAATGTCTAAGTGCAAGCCCGACTCAACTTCTGTAATAAAGGGTAAGTCAACATTCTTTCTCTAGTGGCATGATAGAATGTTTATAAATTAATTTATGTTCGGCCGAACATAAGATAATTAATTTATTTGAGGCCCATCTTTATTCCTTGCATTTTGATCCTGGTCGGCCCATCAGGCCCGTAGCCAAGGAAAATCGGCGCCTCATGCTCCCAATTGGCAAGATTTTATTCTCTTTATCCACATGGATATAATTATATTTATGGTATATGCATAGATCCTTTCCATATAAGATTATGGTAATAATCTTGAGAGTATGGAAATAATCCTAAGAGTATGGAAATAATCCTAAGAGTATGGTAATATTCCATATAGGATTATGGTAATATTCCATATAGGATTATGGTAATATTCCATATAGGATTAAGGTAGTGCATTATAAATATAAGGTATGAGATAATGTCTGGCTAATGCTCACATATTGAAAGCAAGAATTTCGCCATCTCATATCGTGAGAGAAATTATCGAAAATTCTAGTGAGAGCAAAGGGTGATTTTCCCAAGCATTCTCCATAGATCGCCCTCACCGACGCTGGAGATTGGGCAATCGGATACAGCCCGTAAGGTCAAAGCACGAGTCCGATCCGTCCGATCCGCTCGATCCGCTCATCTCGCTCCGCCGACCTCTTCGCATCCAAAGGTAAACACGTGAAAACCCCAACGTGTTGCGATTTAATTATATAGTCGCATGCTAGGTTTATAATCAATGTATGGTGAATTAAACACCCAAGATGGATCCTCGGGCGAGGGTTAACATACGCTTTCCTACAATATGTTGATAATCGAAACAAGGAACGAAGCACGAGCCAAACGAGCAACCGACCTATTTCTAGCGACCAGCCTAGCGGTCGCTAGGTTGGTCGCGAGGCAAACCAAATGAGCATCCGAGAGGATTGGCGATCGCGACTGCACGTGCAAAGCAAGCCCTAGCGCCTAGAACTCATCGGACGATTTCTCGCGACCGCTGGAATGGCTAGCGACCGCTAGTTGGGTCGCGAGGTACAAAGCGAAGCGCAAGAGGCGATCGCTGGCGAGAAGGCCGCTGCGAGACTTACCTCGCGACCACACCCAGCGACCGCTGGCGGTGGTCGCGAGACGGCGCAAGGTAAGGAAAATTAGGGTTCGGGGTGTGCCTATATATATGGCAACACCCCACTCGCCTCCTCGCCCCCAAGACCCCAACACGCCCGCACCTATTTTACTTGAGTTTTCCTCGCTTTTTCCATTCTTTAGCTTTAGTCTTCTATTAGTTTAATTCTAGTATTGTTTTTTACGTTATTCTAGTTTAGTTTATCGTTGCTTTCGATCGAACGCTTTGTCCGATCGCTTTCCTTTGTTTCCGCTCGCTCGCTTGGGATTGGATTCAAGACCAACCTTGTTCATCCGACGCTTCCTACGGGTTTTATATATTTAATTTCTGCTTTATGATTAATTCGTATTTCATTCCGCTTATTATGTCCGCTAGTTTCTATTCTAATCCTGGGTTTGCATGATTCAATCCTATATGTTGTGAGTTCTCACATTGTTATTTACCTTCCGTGCATGATTCATGATTCATGGTGCTTATTTATATGTGTTGATTTCTAATCAATCTTGATGCATATCTAGTTGCCGCTTAATAGCGTAATCGTATTAATTGTCAAACGATCTTGAATGCATGATACGATTAAGCCTCGAGTCGTAATTGAGATAGGACAATCGTAGGAAGCATATTCTTAGTGATCCTTTTGAGTTGCTTATTTTCCTCTAGAGGCGAATCGTGATAGGGAAAATTAGTAATCAATCGCCGCAATTATCGTGAATCAAGTTGTTGGTTATATATGTGATCTTCCGTCTTATCTGGATTAAAACGGTTAATAATAAGCGTGATAAACATCGTTGTGGATAGGATTGGTGCATCCCTAGGGTTAGTCTTGCTTTATAATCATCTTTCGTGATTTTATCGCTTATTTTATATTTCGCTTGTTACCTTTGCTTTGATTAATTGCGAAGCCCTAAAACATCTCACCCTTATTCTCGTGCTTGGATAATGATGAATTGTCGTTGAATTAGCTTCATGTTTTCGGATTGCAATCTCGTGGATACGATACTCGCTTACCCCATACTTACACTTTTTCGTGTTAGAAAATTAAGCGATCAAATTTTGGCGCTGTCGGGATTGTTAAGATCACATAGGAATAATTTGACGATTTGATTTATTAATTCAAGTTATATATATTATATTATATTTATTTATTTTGTCGAGCTAAATTCTCTTTTTCTCGTGTGGTTTATGCGTACAAGATCTCGTGGACCTCCGAAATATTATTAGATCCCGAGATCGAAAGCTCTCAAAGGAGAAGAGGACGAGAGAAGAGACGAGCTACAATGGCAAAGAACTCGCAGAAACAGGGCATTCCTCCCGAGCAAGAAGACGATGCTAGCCGACTTTGCAGAGATGCAGCGTCGATGGCGAACATGGAATCATTGTCCCCGCTCCGGAGGAAAGACCTCTCGAACCACATGTATCGACATCCCACCGAGCAGCCCAAGGAGGCGGTTGGGGCCCGCACGTAGATGCAAACAATTTTGAGCTCAAACCGCCCCGATCAAGATGGTCCAAGGAGAGCGCTTTGGGGAGGAGTCACGAAGACCAATGCGCATCTCGAGACGTTTCGACATTTGTGACACCATCAAATGTAATGGGTGCCACAAGACACAATCCGGATCGCGCGTGTTCGGTTTTCATTGTGACCAGCGAAGATTGGTTCAAGAGTTTGGACCGAGTGGCATCGACACTTGGGGAAACTTTGTGAGAAGTTTTTCAAATACTTTCCGCCGGGCGAAGCGCAGAAGATCATCGCCGAAATCTCTCATTTCGCCAAAACCACGATGAATCATTATTCGAGGCATGGGAGAGATTCAGAGGTCTATCGAGACGATGTCCACAACATGGGTTCTCCAAGGAGCAACAAATCACACAGTTCTACGGTGGACCGATATGGCGATTTAGGAGCATGGTAGATGCGTCGTGGGGGGTGTTTATTAAACCGACCAATGACGAGGCAAGCCGTATTGTAGAAGAGATGGCTGCCAACAGCTATCAATGGCCAACGGAGAACGCCATCGCTCAAAGCAAATTCTTGTTGAGAGTGATTCAAATACGACGACCTCATGAAGAAGTTCACTCTTTTGAAGAGTCGATTGAAATGTAAAATGTGAGCCACATCAATCATAGGAGTCATTCAAATTTCCAACAACATTCAAATTCGATTCAAGAGCCGAGAAGCAAAGTCTCAAGACATGATGCAGCAGTTGGTTGTAAGCAACCAACAATTGGCAACTAATCGAATCGCTCATCAACAACACCGCGTAAGATAAATCACTTGAGTCACCCGTGATGCCATGGGAAACACATAAAGATGTTGGAAGCTCAAATCGGTCAAATTGCCGCATAAGTGAATGCACTACAAAAGACGGGCCAATTTCCGAGTAATACGGAGGTGAACCCGAAGAGTCAATGCTTCGCCATTCAGACGAGGAGTGGACGAGCCTACCCGAGCCCTACCGAGAAAGAAGAGCAAGAGAACATTCTGACGCAGAACTTCGATCGAGAGCTCGCGACCATGAGCCCGATCGTGAGCCATCCCGAATTTTGTCCACAGACGCCCGCGACCGAAAGCGCGCCCCAAGACCCGACCGCGAGCCATCCAAGCATGCGAGCGCCAGATTTTCTCGCGAGCGACCTAACGCCCGCAAGCTCGCACGCGAACAAGGAGATCAGCGCACAGCAGACTCCTCGCGACCATCCCAGCGGTCGCGAGGTCAACCGCAAGCACCCCTGCAGGCTAATCTCGCATGTACATTCCTCCGGTCCTGCTTCCGAGTCGACTTGTCAAGTCGAAATATGACGAGGAATTTGCTCGCTTCAAAGAGGTATTCCGAAAGTTGAGATAAATTTGCCTCTTTGAAGCGCTGCGAAACATGCCGCTACATGAAATTCTTAAAAGACGCTTGCAAGTAAGAAGAAACTTGGGAAATTTGAGAAAATTTCCTATCCGAAGAGTGCAAAGGTCGTCTTGCAAAGGAAGCTCCTCCGAAGCGTATGATCCCGCGGTTTCACGTTAGAGTGCGAGATCGCCGAGCGTAATTTTCCAAATGTGTTATGCGACTTGGGGGCGAGCATCAATCATGCCATCAACGTTTTCAACCGGCTACACCTAGGAAAGATGAAGCCGATTTAAGATTTCACTAATGATGGTCGACCGATCACCACATATCCAAAAGGTATCGTCAAGACGTGTTGGTAAGAATTGGGATTTTGTTTTTCCTGCGACTTTGTTATTCTCGATATTCCCGAATTCAAACAACAACCACTAATCCTTGGTAGACCTTTTCTAGCAACTGGTCGTGCGTTGATTGATGTGCAGGAAGGAAACCTCACGTTTCGTGTTAACGATGAGGAGCTCAAAATTTCCATATACGACGCCATCAAGCAACCCGACGCTGGAAAGCCGGAAGATTGTTGCTCGATCATGACTCGCTGCCGCCGCACACATCTCACGCTTAGGGTACCAAACCACTCGAGGAAGTCGAGAAGGAAGAAGTGGACTCGCATGGAACCCGAGTGTATCATTCAAGTTTAGGGGGCCACTTCCATAGTCGGTGGTGGTCATCCGTAAATGCAAAGTTTAGAAGGTTCCACAAGTCGGGAAAGATGTCTATTGCTACTAAAACGCCAGATTGACGAGGTTAGTGATGGTCTAGCTAAAGACGTTAAAGTAAGCACTTGTTGGGAGGTAACCCAACGTTTTCTTTGTTTTTGTTTTCGTGTTTGGTTTTTGTTTTTCGTTTGTGTTGTTTCTTTTGTCGTGTTTCGCTTTTTCCGTTTTAGGTCTCGCCGATCAACGAGTTAAGTGAAGTGTGTTAATCCATGTGGCCAATGATGATAGAAAATTTTGTGAAATTTAATGATAGTGCACATGATATGTTAGAAAATGACGCATGAATGACGTTAGATGGCTTAGGCTTGTTGTTTTTCACCATTTGCTTATCCTGTGAGACTTGAGCTTCACTGTATACATATCTTGATACGCTTTTAATTGTGTGATATCGTATGTGATTATCTTCTAGAACTTGCCGTTCTTCCGTGTCGAGACCGCAATATGTGTTTCAATTTGGAAAGGATAAAGGCCATCTTTGTTAACCACATATTCACCCAAACACTAACCCGATGTTATATACCATTTGTTGCCTTCTTTGAGCCTTTATGAGACTTTTTCTTCGATTAACCGGATGATAGGAGGTGAGGATGGATATGGGAATCAAAAGGTGAAATTTTGATGTAAGTTATGACGAGAAAAGTTTCTTTTAGAAAATACATACGTGGTGAAGAATAGTACCTTTGTTGTAAAAGTTAAACCCTATAAGCTCTAGAAAAGAAAAGAAAAGAAAATGTTAAGTTCACTATGAGTGTTGAGCATAAAGGGTCTTCAATCAAAGTATAGGTACCTTCTGTGGCATTAAACGTTGATTTAGCACGTTGGGAAAGAAGAGGAAAATGGACAAAGTCCATCTGTGTCGAAATGTATAAATGATGGTGCTTGGAATAGTCTTGAGTCACTTAGCCATATATTATCCTACCTTAACCAATGTGCCTACGTTATAACCTATCAAAAGACCTCTTTGATCCTTATTTGAACACATTTGACGCGGTGGAGATGTTAGAGAAACGGCAAGCCTATGGTAAGATGTTGCATTGCATTGATCTGTGAGTGTATACACGTCCTTAATTTCTTTATGAGTTTGAGTGTATCCTATATACTCTACACACATGCCTTTGTGAGGGTTGAATTAAATGAGTTTTTGCCGTAAATTGTTGTTTGTGTTGAGTGGACTAACGTCGTCATGTGCACTAATGTTTTTGAGCGTTGATATGTTTGGAGGCTAGAATGGTTATCATCTTTGCTACGCCGCTGATCTTCGTTGTGTCTTTTTGTTTCTGCTTTTGTTTGAGGACAAACAATGCTTTAAGTTTGGGGTTTGATAAACGCGCATTTTACACGCTTATTGTCGATAATTAAAGATGAGTTTAGATCGCTTAATGTGCTGCTTATGTATCGATTCTTCATGTTTTATCTATTTCTAGAAGATAACGCTCTGGGTGTTTCTTTTGACGCTTTGTAGGTTTATATGTTGATAATCGAAACAAGGAACGAAGCACGAGCCAAATGAGCAAACCGACCTATTTCTAGCGACCAGCCTAGCGGTCGCTAGGTTGGTCGCGAGGCAAACCAAATGAGCATCCAGAGGATTGGCGATCACGACCTGCACGCGCGCAAGCCCTAGCGCTAGAACTCACCGGACGATTTCTCGCGACCGGTGCGGAATGGCTAGCGACCGCTAGTTGGGTCGCGAGGTACAAAGCGAGCGCAGAGAGGCGATCGGGGCGAGAAGGCCAGCGAGACTTACCTCGCGACCACACCTAGCGACCGCGAAGGGTGGTCGCGAGACGGCGCGTAAGGAAAATTAGGGTTTGGGGTGTGCTATATATATGCAACACCCCACCTCGCCTCCTCACCCCCAAGACCCCAACACGCCCAAACCTATTTTACTTGAGTTTTTCCTCGCTTTTCCATTCTTTAGCTTTAGTCTTCTATTAGTTTAATTCTAGTATTGTTTTACGTTATTCTAGTTTAGTTTATCGTTTCGCCGATCGGAACGTTTTGTCCGATCGCTTTTCCTTTGTTTCCGCTCGCTCGCTGGGATTGATTCAAGACCAACCTTTGTTCATCCGACGCTTCCCTACGGGTTTTATATATTTAATTTCTTTTTATGATTAATTCGTATTTCATTCCGCTTATTATGTCAGCTAGTTTCTATTCTAATCCTGGGTTTGCATGATTCAATCCTATATGTTGTGAGTTCTGCATTGTTATTTACCTTCCAGGCATGATTCATGATTCATGGTGCTTATTTATATGTGTTGATTTCTAATCAATCTTGATGCATATCTAGTTGCCAGTTAATGACGTAACTGTATTAATTGTCAAACGATCTTGAATGCATGATACGATTAAGCGCTTCGAGTCGTAATTGAGATAGACGATCGTAGGAAGCATATTCTTAGTGATCCTTTTGGAGTTGCTTATTTTCCTCTAGAGACGTAACTGTGATAGGGAAAATTAGTAATCAACTGCCGCAATTATCGTAACTGAAGTTGTTGGTTATATATGTGATCTTCCGTCTTGTCTGGATTAAAACGGTTAATAATAAGCAGGATAAACATCGTTGTGGATAGTATTGGTGCATCCCTAGGGTTAGTCTTGCTTTATAATCATCTTTCGTGATTTTATCGCTTTATTTTATATTTCTGTTTGGTTACCTTTGCTTTGGATTAATTGCCGAAGCCCTAAAACATCTCACCCTTATTATGTGCTTGGATAATGATGAATTGTCGTTGAATTAGCTTCTGTGTTTTCGGATTGCAATCTCTGTGGATACGATACTTCGCTTACCCCATACTTACACTTTTTTCGTGTTAGAAAATTAAGCGATCACTCACGCACACACACACTTATACACATAGTAAGTTTCAAAAATGGAGAGAAAATAGGAAGATCCGATCTGTTGAATTTCGATCCGTCTTCAAACGAGGTATATTCTCGCCTCTAGAACACATCTACGGATTGAAAATTTTAAAATTCATGAGCATATGTTATTTCATATTTTGATCATATGCTGAAAATTATGAAAGATTATGTGTATTTGATTATTTGTTAATATTATGATAGATTTGACGCTCACGTATCGTTTAACGTTAATTTGTAAAACATATGTTTATTGTTTGTAAATTCTTGTAAATTTCGAAAAAGGGCATGCTTGATCTTGAAATTATGATGTTGTTATGGTTGAATTTCTTGTAATATATATGTTATTGGATTGATATAAACGTGTTTGGAACAAGAAAAACGTTTGAAATCGAAATTATACAAAATTTATCAAAAGGGCCGAAACCCTAAGTGACATAATGTTGGATTTTTGATTTTATTTGATCATTTTGACTTCATATTTGGATTCTATGATATGAATAAAGCCTAAAATGATTTATTCGGATTTTTTCGCCGACGTATTCAAAAACGGTAAAATTTTAGTTTGTCGACGAAAATTAGTTTTCAAAGCCAAAGCTTTGATCTCTATGTTTTATTGATAAAATGATGATATTTAATGATAGTTGAGCATGTATATAGGTTCGTTGGTGTTAGATGGCGTCTCACGTGAATTTTCGACGTTAGACCCTAAGTGACGTCTTAAGGGGATTTTTGGTTATTGGTTAAAATGAGATGATTGAGGCTTGTTGTTGAGTTTCCTATGCATATTGAGATATATGGTGATGAATTGGTGGAGTTTGGGCTATGTTTGGTTGATCTGGTGTTGATTTGGCGATGCGTTTTATAAACGTTACGCTGCCGAATTTTCGATAGAATTTGTGTGTTAATAAGATGCGAGAGGATGCAATGACCCAAGTTTTGATAACCATAGTGTCTTATATTTGATATCGAGAAGATATGGTTGTGTCGACGACTAAGATGAGTAATGTTCTTGTTTGGCTCTTGATAGGCTTTTATGCCGTTCTACGAGGATAAGATATGGATAAAGGAAGAAATGAAATTGAAATCGGAAATTAGTTCCTTAGCTCTAAGGAACATCCAGGTGGGTATAAGTATTTTCTATAATAATATGCTTATGCTTTTAAATGTTTTCAAAAGATATGATATGATTATGCATGAAAGATGACATGAGATTTATGATATGCATTGATTTGAAAAGTCGATTGACTTGCCAATGTTTTGAGCATGAGCATAAGCATGATGCACTACCTATCCACGGGAAAGAAAGAAAAGAAAGAAAGAATCCGTGGATATGGGAAGGAGAGAAGAATGTTGCATGCAGACATGAAACATGCATATGCATATGTTATGATGTTATGAGCAAGTAAGTATTTTTATGAAAGCATATGTTATGGAAAATCAAGTTTATAGCCCTAAGGGCAAAGTTTATCTTTATGTTTTTGGCGTATACCCACTGAGTGCATTTTGTACTCACGCCCTGCATATATTTCTGAATATGTAGGTCGAAATGAGAGAATGTTTGGAATCGAATGTCATGCGTGAAGGAGCTTCCCAAATGTTGCTTCATATTAAGGTTGTTCTATTGTTATTGATATGTTTGTTTGCCTAGAGAGTTATGTCTTCATACATAATTCTCACCATGTTTTCGCTGCGAGCTTTGACCTTACTTGTTTATGTGTTCGATATGATAAATTGATAATGTCCAATGTTCTGTGAACAAGGATTTCTAATGCTCGTAATGGTTTTCGTTGGATTCAATATTATTCGATTGAATCATTGTCAATCTATGTTTTAAATTGTTGATAAATCCTTCTTGTTGACAAAATATCCTTGGAAACCTACTTTATATTTTACTTTCTTGAACCATAAATGTTAGATTCATTCATGAAGAAAGTTGTTGTCATCCTTTCTCTTGACATATGTTTGAGCCCGTTGTCGTTAAATTTCTTCTTAACCCCAGTCACGGCCTAATTACCTGATTAGGTAGTCGGGTCGTGACACCTAATCCAGTATGAATGATTTAATTCCCCTTTTCACTTTATCGATCTAAGGAATATATTTCTCATATATCCTTACTTTAAACTCCTTTCCAGAGAAATCCTTGTACTGGCATTTAGTGCCATTGTTTGTAATATCCCCTTTTTGGATATACGTCATTTCTTCTTAATCCTTTATTGATTCATCATGTAATTTCGCATAAGATAAAATCCTTTGTCCACTGGGGATGTATTATACTTTTGCCTTGACGTCAAATATCTTTACCATTTTCTCGACATTCAATGATTTCTTCATTTCCATGTCAGAGATACTTAATACCCCACTTTATTGATAGGTCCACCTTAAGATCCTTCCATGTGAATCTTTTCCTGTGTTCTCTTGGATGTATTTCTTTTGCAAGATCTATAGAAACTATCTTCCTTGTTAACTATTAAGTTACACGAGACAAGCATTTTGTGTCATTATAATTTAGGGTATTAAGATTCATTTCAAAATAATGAATCTGTTTCTTAATCCGTTTCTTTACTTCCAAGGAATTACCTTACTTATCGAAGTCATAACATCTCTGAAGCTTATATCATATCATAAACTATCTAATCGTATAGCTCATAATTTCTTCGGCTATTTTTGACTTTTATCCATTTTCTTGAGCATGGTATCTGAAAGTAATCTTACTTTCGTTATACTTCGGTTCCCACTTTCAGGACTAGAACCATTATCATTGTCATATGGCTTGGTAGGGTAGTATATTCGTACACCATAACTTAAATTCTAAGCATCTTATTTCCATGTCTTGGCCTTGAGACATTTTCTCCATACTGCTTACATTCTAGGGCTATCCTAGTCGCTCACACAATCTCGAGGATTATGATTTCTCAATCTCATTATCATCTGTTTAACCAAGTTTCAATTACTTGGAATCGATTATGCTCAAGCATAATCTCATTGATTGAGGTATAAGGCGAGAGATCTATTTTTTGAGATGCTATCATTTTCTTATATATATATATATTTTTGAAAAGAATATTTTGCATACATCTTTATTTTTTAACATGTCCAACCTACTAACGAGGGTTTTAAGGACAACCAACTATCTTAAAGATAAGTTGTAATCTCTCTCGTTATGACATAATAAGGGGAATTCATATCCCATGGATATCATATACTTTTCTTTGCTCTTACTCATGTATTCAATGCTAAAGAGTATCTCATTCATAACTTTATTATCATAACAGTCGTATGAAGGTATAACTTCACTGTTTTCCAATCTTTGTAAAGCCCATCAAGGGTCATCACATTCATGTGTATTATAGGAAAAATATCTCATTACATCGAGATTTTCTTTACATCATAATTTCTTGATGTCTATCACTTTACTGGTCTGAAACTTTTAGGTGACTAAAATAAGTCAACCTATTTCATGTCTGATATTAACGCTTTACTAATTCGCACTTAGGTGACATGGTAAGTCAACATTCATCATACTTGATGGTTTCAAGAATCAAGGAGAAATTATCACGACTACCTACAAAAGGTACTGTCTCATCCATCAAGATAACATCTTTTCAATGATTGAATCGATATGTTCCTTGGATCAATAATGGGGCTCTAGGTCCAAAGACCGTAATGACGACTCATCGAGATTTCTTTGGTCATATGGGCTGGCGGACCGGCCATAATTATATTCTCGACACACAAGGATTTGGTTTCAAAAGGACATTTATAAATTTTGGGTTGAAAATTTTCTTGAAAAAGTGAGAAACTCGAATGAATTCTCAATTGGAACTAGGTCATGAGTTAAACTCAACGACATAAATTGGGTAATGGATATAATTTGAAAACTTATATACTGTAATAGGTCATCAACAAGGTTCTCATGTGTGTCATGGTTCTACTTGTACATCAAGATCTTACTTTCTTAGTAACATTCTAAGATTGGTATCATACTATAACGTTCTCACTCTATACAGATCATAGATCTAACGTCAATTGATTCTCGTGGATTCTGGAGTAGGAATCAGGAATTTGGTCCTTCATAAGAAATGAAATACAGTGCATTAGGGGCACGAAGGCGAAAACCATACGTAATTTGGAGTTCACACGATCAAGAACTAGTCAAAACAAAATCACTGCGCAGTGTAGGAAAATTTACGCACGCTCGCGCCGAGGTCATAAGCGATGCCGACGCCAAGGTCGTACAAGATACCAAAGTCGACATGTCAAAGTCAATGTTACAAATTCCCAAGTCAAAGTCGACAGTCGCACATGCCAAGGTCGAACAATCTCGTATAAGTCTTTTGCTTTTCGACCTCAAGATGGAATGAAATTCTCAAATCCATCATTACTCTTGTTCTTGTAATGGGAGAAGGTTCTTACTTCTATGTTCTTTCGAAAAAAAAAGATCATGCGTCTTAAAAAGTCTACGTTCTGCTGAGCTAGCATGCTCATCGTCATAATCAACTTTAAGGGTTGAAGTAAAACTTCAAATATTCATACGTAGCTCATTTGTATGCATGTATTTTGTTGAATTTCGAGAATTCAACATATCATATTTGACAAATCAATGTCCAATTTCAATCATTTTAAAACATGAATAACATAACTTTGTTCATAACGATGAACCCTTAATGAATTCCAGGAATTCAAACATTTCATCTTTGGCATATCGTGCTAAAACTTTCTCATATCATTGTCATCATCTTTCTTATATCTTTCTTCTTTTCATAACTTTCCTGACAAATCATATGTCATAACATTCATTCTCAACCTTTCTCATAGCTTTCATTTCTTTTGAAAGATCATTTCAATCATCCTTCACTTCACTACATAATATTTCATTTGCAACATTTGCAATAACTTCCACCTTAAATCAATTCACATAACTTTCATTTCACTAAAAAAAATTTATTTCACTTTCAAACTTTTGAAAAGAAATTATTTACCTCATTCCAGTTGAGCTTGATGTGATGGAGTGTTGAGCATTGTCAGCTGAACTCTAGAAGTCTAATGACTCAATCTAGACTTAACCTTAAAGGAGATTTTTGAGTTTCAAGAGCGAACCGCTCTGATACCACTCTGTCACAGCCCCTAAATCCTAAGTACGATTTAGTAGGGATTGTAACTCTAAACAAGGATAAAAGTACAGGGAGACTCTTTTTAACAATAAACTGTAATACCTATGACAGGTATGTTCTTGAACTTTAATACATAACTTAGGTTCTTGAAGAGGAAAACATGTGATATGTACATATGACGATGTACTATCAAGGTAGAAACATTTCAGCGACAACATTCCTATTGCTCAACACTGCTCCATCCATCATCTGCTCAACCTGCACATTTAAAAACAAACATGCAGGGCTGAGTACAAGAATGCACTCAGTGGACTCATGCCAAAAACATTTTATCATTTGTAGATTACACTGACACATCATGGTAAGACACAAGGGTTTTAGTTGAAATGCCTTGTGCTTACTAAAATATTTTCATCATTTTTCAAAATCATCGCCTGGCCAGGCATTTTTCTGGTGTGTATGATCCATATCCCTTAACATCCTTTCATCATATCATCATAGTCGAACGTCGTGAAGGAGGCCTCCCTCTACGACGCCGTGACCGGCCGTGAATTGTTCTTACAGCACACAGTCACCTTAGTGTACACGTTAATCCTAGCCAGGTATAAGCCTTCTGGCGAAGGATCCGATATCGATTTCATTCATAAGTTGGGAGCGATCCAACACATTCATATCATTCATATCATTCTCATGGATAGGATACATACACAAAACATAAACATTTTTAGCAGGTAATCTTATAAACATTTTATAAGCATTTCTTGTAATGAAGCATCGTAAATAAAATATTTCAATAGCATTTCATTTTTGAGTAGAGTAAAGCCCACCTGGACTGTTGACTGTCTTAAACGATTTCTTGGAAAGAAAGCCCTAGGCTTAGCCTTTCTATTCCTGGCCTTGAGGTTTTGGGGTTGAAATATCCATCGGGTCTTAGAACCCATATTTCTACTTTTGTGTATATCATGGTATGATATACACTCAATTGAGCATGTAGTAGCACCTAGTCAAATATTTCACGTTAAGGCATGCTTTCGTAAAAATATCATATCGTGTCGTTTTATCATAATTTCGTGCATCCTATTAATGCTCTAACGTATCTTGCGACATAACATAATGAATGCATCAATTACTAGCATGTTAGTCACATAAGGCATATTTCACATAGGGGAGTTCCAACACTTAGTCAAATTTTAAGAGTTTATTTTCAAAGAAAACAGCTTAAAACAACCCAAGTGACATACTTTGGCGATTCATAACTCTCGCTTCAAAATACGTATGGCCGCACAAAGATACATTCTGGAAACCTCTAAACATGTACTAAAAGTTCTAGGAAGGAATTCAATCCAAACGAGTCGTGGTTCTGGAGATATAGGGTCTCAAAGTGGGCAACTCAAACTGACTTCTATACTTAGAAAATTTTTCAGGATTTCCAGATTTAGCTTAACGACGAGGGGTTTTGCGAGGCTCGTAACTTTTGACTCACAATTCCAAAATGGATGCAGGCTACCAATTTGAAACCTTGTAACAAGAACTACATGTTTCATGAAGACCATACTGGAAAATATCTGATGCATCGAGAAATACATAAGTTCAAAGTTGACTAGTTGGAATGGACAAATTTCGAGTAGGTGACTTTGGGTCAATGAAAGGTATACCTATAAGACTTGGTTTGAGATCAAACTTTCCAGATCAAAACTAGTCATGGTAGGGAACATTTCTTATGAAGAAACCCAAGTCAAAATCGGACTACAAACGGCTTGAACATCTCACGTAAAAGTCGGACTCGAACAGTTAATTAACATAGAATCTGACTATGGCAGTTTGTCAATATGACTCACTGTAATGCGTCAACTTTAAAAATTTACAGAGAGCTCATTATAAAGAATCTGGAAATGCCACCCATCAGATTGAAAATCCACTTAAGTCTAGTTTAATTCAGAAAAACCTCACATAATGATTCAAAATAGATTGGTAGATAAAAATATTTTACTACAAGCTATCGCTACAGTGACAGCTTTGTGCAGTTCGTTTGTAAAATCTGGAATAAATAGTAAACGTTTTTAGAAAATTCTGAAAATTTACATAAATCTTCTCGACATGTTAAATTATGATCATGCCAAATTTTAGAGTTTTACCATTAGCCAAACTCAAAACGAAAGCCATGGACCGTGGGTGATGAACACGGCAATTTCACAGATTTGTGCAGTGTTTTTGATAAATACAATTAAAATTGTAAATCACGTTGGATGGACTTGAAATTTTACAGAGACGTGATATACATGTTTAATTTCAACATAGCTAAATTTCACATTCATCGGACCACCGTAACTTAGTCAAATAAATTTATGAAGTTACTGTTCGTGCAGCCAACTTCCAGTTTTCATATAAGCTTATAGTTCAACATTAATACTTTGATTTCTTGCAAGCCTTTCATCAACACTTCATATGCACACATAACACACGAAATCTTGGTGAATTTATCACCCCAATCCACAACCAAGTTCATCAAAACCAACATGCAATGGTCAAAAATGACGAATCTACTCATTTATTTAACATGCAATCACATTTAAACAAAAACCCATTACATTCGAACATGTATATGATTTAATCAATACAAGAATCAAAGGTATCGAGTTATACCTTAGCCACGAATTTGGAGGGAGTCATAGGAGACGGCAGTAGGAGGAAATGGTGGAGACTATTAAGAGTGCAAAAGCATTAGAGTGTAGAGAGGGAGAATTTGTCCATTGTGGTTTTGTATTGATCTTGTGTTTTAGCTAAAGAAGAATGAACTAAGGGGTTTGGGGCTGAGATGCTACGGTTAGGGGAGGGGGCTGAAGTGGTGTAGAGAGGTGGGGTGAAGTGAGACATGTGTCTTTCATGCACACAAACACCATTACACCTATACACATGCAGCTACACACAACACACACTCTACTTACACACTTCACAAACATGCATATGCACCCACACATACACGGTCACACACAAATATATATACATGTATTTAATTGTTTAGTTAGGTTGTATAATTAATCACATTACCACTTAATAGATACATGTAATAGTGGAAAGTCAACAAGATATAATTTGTTAAGCACATAGTAGTTCTCGGCCATTCACTATACTAATAGGTCCAATCTTTATTTTCCATGCCAAACATTGATATATGCTGTAACATATAGTTTACAAGATTAAAAATATCATAGGATAAATTAATGGCATCATTTTATGCGATAAAAATCGAGTTCGAAAATTAGGGTTTTCGAACGTTTGAAAAAATTGATCACTATAAATCCTTAATGATCTAGCATTGATTTAATGCTAAATAATACTGTAATTACATATAATAATCATAGGAAATTAATTTCTATAATTCCTTGATCAATAAACTCGCTTTTCATTTCATCTCTAAACGTTAACGCTTGAAAACGTTGCAAAACGTTCATTATCGACTCATCTCGAAATGGTCGTAATAAAGTCGTAATCACTTTATTAGTTTATTCCATTAATAATGGAATTTAATTCTAAGCTTAATTGCTTAGAAAATATCATGAAATTTTAACTATCGATACGCAATCGACGTTAAAATTATAATGCCGATACCCTTCATAAACTTCTATTCCTTAATTCACGATTCTTAGTGAACATAAAATAGAAATTCATTCCTTTGTAAACAATCGAAATCATTATTCGATATCTTACTGATTTAATATCTCTACGAAAACTCTAATTTACGGGTTTTAAATACCGTAATTAGGCATTTAATTTTGCGGGATATTACAGTTTTACAACTTAGATCATCAGCTACTATATTAGCCTTTTGTAGGTGATAATTTATACCACTATCGTAATCCTTTACTAGTTCGAGTCATCTCTTCTATCTCATTTTCAAGTCTTTTGCTCGAAGAAGTATTTTAAACTTTTATGATCTTGTGATGACCTCATACCTCACTTCTTAGATGATACAAGCTAGGTGCTCCATAAGGTGATACACTAGGTCTAATAAAACTTAGATTCTACAAATCTTAAATTTGGATTTTTAGTTCTTCCAATTCCTTGAGTTATTCGATACAACGCTTTCGACACTGGGCTGATCCTGGTTTTAGGTCGATAGTAAACTCTAGCTACCTATCAAGGGGTAATACTTAGTAAAAAGAAACGTCTTGAAATTCCAGAATAATTTCCATATCCTCTATTTTATTTCAACTTTCGCCTCTCCGTTTAGGTAAACAAGGAATGCTCGATATCCTTTCTTGTTCATCATTCTCCTTGCCAAGATCTTTTGTTACCTTCTTCGTCATATCCCTTTTGGGTATACGTCATTTTCCTTTAATCTTCATTGATTGACTAAGTATTTTCGCATAAGTTAAAATCCCTTGTCCACTGGGAACGTATCATACTTTCGCCTTGACGTCATATATCTTTACCATCTTCTCGACATTATACGTTTGCTTCATTTCAATCGAGGTACCTAAAATTTCACTTTATTGGTCACCACATAAGTATGAGGAATAAACTTTCCAATTAGGTTCACATAAAGGTCCTTCCATGTGATCCTCTTCCTTTGTTCTCTTGAATGTATTTCTTTTGCAATCGTCTCTAGAAGTTATCTTACTTGTTAATTACTAAATCACGCATAGGATAAGCGTTTTGTCTCTATATAACTTAGAGTACGACGGTTTCATTTCAAATAATAAATCTACTTCTTAATCCACTTCTTTACTTCAAAGGAATTACTTTACTTATCGTAATCAGACTGTTTCTAAAACTTATATCATATCCCGGGGCTATTTCATAACTGTATAGCTTGTAGTTTCTTTAGCTATTCTTAACTCTTGCCCCTTTTCTTGAGCATGATATCTGAAAGTCATATTACTTTCATTATACTTTGGTTCTCACTTTTAGGATTAAAACCGTCATCATTATAATCTAGACTGGTAAGGTAGTACGTTTGTACACCATAACTTAAGTTCCAAGCGCCAATGCTTCATTACCAAGTCTCGACTTCGGGGTATCTTCCCCATACTTGGTTTAAATACTAGGAATAGCCTAGATGTTCACATATCTCATTATTTATGATCCATCGATCTCACTCTCATAGGTTTAACCAAAGTCTCAAATACTTGGAATCAATTCCACTTAAACATAATCTTATCGATTTAGGGATAAAGCGAGACACTTGTTAACTGAGATGCTATCATTCCTTATATATCCATCAATGAGTCTCGTCCACCTCCATACTTTAGACATGCCCAACCTACTAACGAGATCTTAAGAACAATCAACTATCTTAAAGATAAGTTGTATTCTCTCTCATTATGACATAATAAGAGGAGGTTATATCCCAAGGATATCATATACTTTTCTTTACTTCTACTCTAGCACTCAATGCTAAAGAGTATCTCGTTCATAACTTAATCATCATACACTCACATGGAGGTATAACTTTACTATCATTAGTAAGCCATCAAGGGTCATCACAACTATGTGCATCATAGGGGAAAATATATCTCGTCTCATTGAGAACTTCTCAACATCTTAACTTGATGTTTATCACTTACTAATCCAAAAACTTAGGTGACAAGATAAGTCAACCTACATCATACTTATTGGTTTCAAGGATTGAAGAAAATTCATCATAACAACTTACAAGAGGTACGGGTTCACAATCCAAGATGACAACTTTTATCGTTTGAATCAATATGCTTTTTGGACTGAATAATTGGGATATAGGGTCCGTAGACCAGAATAACGACTACTGAGATTTCTTTGGTCATATGGGCTGGCCAGACCCGTCACAAATACTTTCTCAGTCACATAAGGGCTTGGTTTCAAAAGAACACTGTATAAATTTTCGGTTTGTAAACTTCTTTCAGAGAAAGTGAGAAACTCAAGTGATTTCTCAATTGGAACTAGGTCATAGAGTTAAACACAATGACAGGAATTGGGTAATGAATAAAATTTGAAACCTTATATAACTTGTACTGGTTATCATAAATTGTAAGGGTTATCAACATACTATCCTACATTTAAAACTTTTATTCGAACCACTGAATCTCAATTTTCGATTTCTCTAATAATCCTACCACATCGTGGTCTCTCGTTTTGTAAAAATCACAATACTAGCATCAACTGATCCTTTGATTACATCTCTATTTCGTTTCTAACGAAAAAGTCATAGTCAATTTGGAGTTTCGTCGCGCATAAACATCCAAAGGAAAAGACTATACTCATGTCACTTATCGCATAATGACATTCCTCATCTCGACATCATCATTCCATTCTTGCCATCTTCATTTCCATCTCTGATCTTTTCGTTTTCTCAACTTTGTTCTTGTTTTTCTCATCTTTCAACTCTAAATTCTCATTTCGATCTCGCTTTTGTTCTCAAGATGGAATAAAAATTCTCATAGCTCATCTTTCTATGTTGTTTCGTAAAAGGGATCATGCATCTTAAACAGTCTACGTTCTTTTGGGATAGCATACTCATTATCATAATCAACTTTGAGATTTGAAATAAAATTTCAAATATTCATAACATAGCTCATTTGTACTCATGCATTTCGTTGAATTTCAAGAATTCAACATATCATCTTTGACATATCAATGTCCATTTTCAATCATTTCCAAACATTAATAACATGACTCTGTTCATAACAATAAATCTCATTGAATTCCACGAATTCAACTTTTTACTTTTGACATATCTTTGTCAACATTTTCTCCTATCACTTTCAACTTTTCCTCATTTCTCTTTCCTTTTCATAACTTAGAACATCATATCAATCATCTTTCATAACTTCCATTCTCAATCTTTTTCCATAACTTTCATCTTGTTTGAAACATCATTTCAATCCTCTTTCACTTTCAAACTTTTCATTTCAAACGTTTGAGGAAAATCATTTACCTCATTCCGGTTGAGCTTGATGTGATGGAGTGTTGAGCATAGTCAGCTGACCTCTACAAGTCTAGGGAATCAATCTAGGCTTAACTTTGAAAGAAGGTTTTGGACTCAAGGAAACGAACTCCTCTGATACCACTTTGTAACAGCCTACTAATCCTAAGTACGGATTAGCAGTGACTATTACTTTAAACAGGAATTAAGAAACGGGAAAGACCATTGGATATTGAACTGTGAGACATATACGAGAATACTTTTCGAACATCAATACATAACTTAGGGTTCTTGCAGCGGAAAACATGTGAAATACACATATGACGATGTGTATTCAAGGTACAAACTTTCAACAACACAAATTCCTATTGCTCAACACTGCTCCATCACATCATCAGCTCAACCTGCACATTTAAAAACAAACATGCAGGGCTTAGTACAAGAATGCACTCAGTGGACTCATTGCCAAAATATTTTATCAACTTTAAATTACACTGTCCCATCACAGTAAGACACAAGGGTTTTATTGAAAAGGCCTTGTGCTTACTAAACATTTTCATCATTTCTCAAAAACATCGTCTGGCCAGACATTTTCTCTTTGTATGTATGATCCATATCCTTTCATTTCTCATATATCATCATATATCATCATCTCACATCACTCTCACGCCATAGAAGGTGGCCTCCTTCTACGGATGCTGGGATCGGCCGAGCATTGTCCTTTCAGCACTCAGTCCCCCTTATGTGTACACGTTAATCCAGGCTAGGAATTTTTCTTCTAGCACAGGATCCGAATTCAATTTTCATTCATATGTTGGGAGCGACCCAACAACTTTCATTATCATTCAGATAGGATCCATACATAAAACATAAACATTTCGGGCAGGTAATTGAATAACATCATTTCATCATCATTTCTCAAGAGAAACATCATCAATAAGGACTTTTCATTTCGAAGAAAGCCTCATAAATAAAGCATTTGTCATTTTGAGTAAAAGAAGCCCACCTGGTATGTATGCTTCCCAATAAAGTTCCTTTCTAATTTCAACGATCATGTCGCGTTCCACCTTTACGTAAGAAACTAATTTAGTACGTCGGTCACGTTTTTAGAAAACGTCCAAGTCTAAAAGATTCAATAATCTTCTAACATACTTCATATCCTTTATCCCAATTAGTACGTCTTATACATCCTAGTGTAATTATTCAACGAAATCCATATTTCGACTAGACGTACAACATATTGTTGTTCACACATTAACCTATTTCATATGTTTGCACTCTAGTCAAGTCATTTGACTTTCAAAATCATATATTTCGCAACGTTCATACATATAACTACTATTTTACATATATACTCGATTTTTAATCGATTTCTAATCATATTCTCACAAATCTCAATTTTTCACGTTAATCAACAATCATGCTTCGACAACACATACATATGATCTAACTTGATCATAACACTTCACTTTTAAATCCTTACGTCACATAACATCATGTTTCGACATAAACATAAAATACCTCATTTAAAAAATCACATAAATTCATAGTATGTCTAAAACATATTTTTGGAACATAATATGTGATTATACATGATAAAATAAATTTATAACTTTGAAACATTATATCTTAATGTTTCGGCCCCTTTGAAGTATTTTTCAAAACTTATACATAAATTCTCATAAATTCACATAACATACTATTTTAACATAGGATCAATAATATGTAATCATATTAGCCATAGGAAAAATGGTACATCATAATTTTTCACTTTATGGTTCTCGAAATTCTTGGATAAATTCTTAAACATTTTTCAAAAATTCTAATTAATTTACATAACATATAATTATCATCACATCTCATCAATATGTCATAATTTCCAACATACATAACTTTTACATCAATTATTCCTTAGACTATAGTTTTCGAAAATTTCAACTTATGAATAAATAATTTCTAAAAATCTTAATAAATTCCCATAACACTTCATTATGAATCTACATCAATAATATGCTATAATATCATTAATACATGAATCATACTTCAACATCTCATAACTTATCATTTTCGAAATTTCATGATTATATAGTCTAATGTTTTCCAAAAATTCTTCATAAATTCATATAAGCTTAATTATTACCAAATATCATTAATTCATGCTCAAAACAACAATTAAAAATCATTTCCATTAACATATGTACACCACATGCTTTCGGTCATAATACAAATTTTTATAATATGTTCAACTTTGTACTAAATTCATAATATGTGCTTCTAAACATCATATAAATATATTTAATAAACAACTTAACATTTAAACATCATTTCTTAAATTTTCATCATAAATAACATAAGCATGTAACATATGATCTTATGGATGAAATTCGAAAATTCTAACATGTATAAGAAGCTTGTACGATTTCTAACCTTTTAATCGGAGTCGATTATCGGCGGCAACGTTTTTCTAACTTCAAATTTGGGAGGAAAATTTGATGAACTTTTCTAATTTTCTCTATTTTTCAAAAGCTAAAGTATGAAAATGAGAGAGACTTATGATTTTATAGACATTATAGGATAATGTCCACTTACACATTTAAAAATATCTTATGAAATTAAATTATTACATTGTGCAACTTGCACTCTAATTTTCGGTCCACTTGATGCTTCAAGACAAGGTTTTATCTCAAACTTTAGTAATAATATCACCTTATCACCTAATTAATATACATCACATTCATCTATATCACTTTCAACCAAGTTGCACAAATCTTCTTTATTTCCTAAATTGTTTTCGGTCATCATAGAATAGAGCAAGACAAATTATATCTTATCATCTCTTAGTATGTCATCTTATTGTCACGACCCCACTCAGGATGACCCGGAGTGAGTGGACTAATACTAGGAATAGTATTCATGGATGCGGAAGACTGTCATAATAAGGCTTATCACTTGGGCATATTGAACTTAGGATTAAACATACACTTATAACATTTCGGATAAAAAGGTTTAAGTCAACGGATCCAAAGGATATGACGATCCGAAGGACTTCATAGTTCACATTATTTTATTATCCAACATGAAAATAAAACAGTTCAGAGTTGCAGCGAGAAAGTGTGTGAATACATATATGACGATATGTATTCAGGTTATCCATTCTAATGAACATAAAGGACATATGGCTTTCTCAACACTCCTCCATCATCAAGAATCGAGCTCAACCTCGCACATTTAAAACAAACATGCAGGGCTAAGTACAAAATTTGTACCCGGTGGACTTATGCGAAAACATTTCATTTTCATTTAATTACTCGCTAATATAGTGGTAAGACACAAGGTTTTATTTGAAAATGTCTTGTGCTTACTAAAATATTTTCACGAGTTTATAAAAGTTGCTTGCCAAGCATTTTCTTGGTGTCGTGATCCATATCCCTTATTATCATTCCATCATGTTATCATAGTCGAAAGTCGTGAAGGAGGCCTCCTTCTACGACCCGTGACCGCCGTGAATTGTCCTTACAAAGACACAATCACCATCGGTGTACACGTTAATCCTAGCTGTATAAGCCTTCCAAGATAGGATCCGATATCGATTTTCATTCATAAGTTGGGAATAACCCATCAACATCACATCATACATGGATAGGATAGGATACGATACACAAAACGTAAACATTTTGGCAGGTAATCATTTAAAGAATTTTAGCATTAGTTGAAAATCACCGTACGAAAGCAGGTTGAAAAGAGCAGAAGTTGTTCTGCTTTAGTAATAAAGCCCACCTGGAAATTATTGATCGTCTTTAACGTTTTCCTTACTCGTCAACGTCCAGCTGGTGCGTCAGCGTCCACACCTTTATATAAAAAGGATGTTTTAGTACGTCGTTTACGTAATTCGAGACTTACAAAGTCTATAATAAAATTCGATATTTCATATCGGCGAATCAATTCCTTAATGAATTTAATTCGCTTTCTCAACGCGTATTATCACGACCCCTCGGGTTGACCGGGTGAGCGGACTAATATTAGGAATATAGAACTTAAGATTAAACGAACACTTATAACGTTTCATTCAAAAGAGTTTAGTAATGATCCAAAGGATATAACGATCTCAAGGACTTCATAGTTCACTTGTTATAATATTCAACATTAAAATAAAACAATTCGAGTTTGCGGAAAAGTGTGTGAATACATATATGACGATATGTATTCAAGGTTATCCATTCCTAACGAACATCAAGGACATATGGCTTTCTCAACACTCCTCCATCACCAAAGAATCGAGCTCAACTCGCACATTTAAAACAAACATGCGTGGCTAAGTACAAAATTTGTACCCGGTGGACTTATGCCGAAAACATTTCATTTTCGTTTAATTACTCGCCAATATAGTGGTAAGACACAGGGGTTTTATTTGAAAATGTCTTCAGGCTTACTAAAATATTTTCATGAGTTTATAAAAGTTGCTTGCAAGCATTTTCTTGGTGTCGTGATCCATATCCTTATTATCGCTCCATCGTGTTATTATAGTCGAAAGTCGTGAAGGAGGCCTCCTTCTACGACCCCGTGACCGGCCGTGAATTGTCCTTACAAAGACACAAATACCATCACAGTACACGTTAATCCTAGCTGTATAAGCCTTCCCAAGATAGGATCCGATATCGATTTTCATTCATAAGTTGGGAATAACCCATCAACATCACATCATACATGGATAGATACGATACACAAACGTAAACATTTTGGCGGTAATCATTTAAAGAATTTTAGCATTAGTTGAAAAATCGTAAGCAATGCAGTTGAAAAGAGTAGCAAAGTTTTTCTGCTTTTAGTAATAAAGCCCACCGAAATTATTGTTCGTCTTTACGATTTCCTTACTCGTCGGCGCCCGATTGGTGCGTCATTCACACCTTTATATAAAAAGGATGCTTTAGTACATCGTTTACGTAATTCGAGACTTACAAAGTCTATAATAAAATTCGATATTTCATATCGATGCGAATTAATTCCTTAATGAATTTAATTGCTTTCAAAACAATATCAATTTAACATTTCGCTTTTCGATAGAAACGAGATATGTGTTATAAATGACCAATTTACCCTTTTGGTACATGGTCCAACGTTTTCTCACGTTTTTTTATTTCATGACTTTAAACATGGAATCCTTTCATCTTAACGTGATATCATTAGCAAATGATACGCCTTACGATATTAGCGTATTTATCGAACGTCTTCGTGACTTTGATTTCAAAAGTCAACAATTTTGACTTTTCTTAGTAAATTAATTACTAAGTCTTATTTTAATATTAAATTCTTTCGAGAATCAATTTCTAATTGATTTCTTTTTATAAACTGCTTTAATATGTTTAAAAATAATTTTTAAACATATAATTCATTATAAATAATGAATTTAAGGATTTAAAATCCTTATTTCTATTTTAAAATAGCTCACGGCTATTTTAATTTTAACAACCGAATATTTTCAAAATTGTCCATAATTTCCAAATATGTCTAAAATAATATTAGACATATAATTTATTAATAAACTTGATTTAAAAGGATTTAAAAATCCTTGAAAATCCTTAAACATTCTCGGTAATTATATTAAATTACCAAATGATGTTTAAAATTTTTTCAAATATTATATAGTGTATTAATATACACTATGGTCTTTAATATGTCATAAGATCAACTAGGCATTGTTCAATCATCACCCTATTTTTAAAACAAGGTCTCGGCATTTATAAAATAAATGCCTAATAATTTTTCTAAAATTCCAATAAATTAACATAAGGTCCAAATATTAGTCCATAACATACTTATGTCATATAATCCATATTATGACATTTATATACCATGTAAATGATATATTAACTCTCGGCCTTTTCACTAAACATGTTTAACAATTTTATAAAATTTCCAAACAATTATGACATGCTTATCCATCATAGTGTAACAATGTAACACCATAAAATATATCAAGAACAATTTTATTCATCACCAATTTTAGCTCAAAGCTTTTGGTTTATTTGAATAACAATTGTAATTGATTTTTAAAAATTCAAACAAAAACATAGGATGCATAAAACATACTCAACATCAATAATATACCATTGCATGTTACAAACCAAGATCATACATCAATATATATATACATATATGCCTCGGTTCTTTTAATATTTCACATAAGAATTTTCAAAATTCTAACTAAAACATATAGTGTATAGTTCACACCCTAGAACAATAATATGCTATTGCATGTCATGAAATAAATTCACACACTAATATATAAATATATACATGTCTCGGCTCTTTTTAAAAATAATAGATAGAATTTTTCAAAAATTCCAATTAAATCACTATAGACTTTTATAACATCATAGAGTAATTATATGTTCTTGCATGTCTCAAATAAAAATGATTCATTAACATATAATTATATATATATGTTCGGTTATTTAAAGAAAAATAGAATTGATCTTCTAAAAATTTCCAACAAATTGCTATACACTCTTAGTTCATCATAACCCAAGATTATCACCTTGCATGTACAAAAATGAAATCATACACCTACTTATATATTTATACATGTCACGGTTTTTATGAAATAAAGTAGGAAGGGTGTTTTAAAAATTCTCAAATAAATCATATGCATTCTCAACACATCATAAATCAATAATATCTCATTGCATGTATAAAAATAAAATCATACATCCACCTATAAACTCATATATGCTTCGGTTTTAACAAGAAATTGGCATGGATTTTTTTTAAAATTTCAAAATAAATACTATGGACACATATAACATCATAGATCATAAATTCATGCTCAAATCATCCTCTCAAGCTCTCGGCCATTTCAAATATTTCTCATACATTTTTAAATAAATTTTTAAAAATATGAAACAAGCTTTTAAAATAGCATGCTATACATTCTTAGAACACAACATATTCATAGATTCAAAAGATGTTCATGTTAGATCATACATGCAAGTTATTTTAAAACAAGAACACTTGTTTAACATTCTCTCATCATCAATACACATGCAATAATTAAATCATACAAGCATGAATCATCTAGAACACATGCAATAGCTAGACCATTTCTTCAAAATTTTCGAAAGCTTCATGAACCAAACAAGATCCTATTCAACTCCTACCTTGTGCTATGGATGGATAGAACAAAGTACAAGGTTTTAAGGTGTTGTATGGAGGTGAGAAGAGAAAAGTCGAAGCTTGGAGAGGAGAGGAAGCTCTCGGTTTCAGCTGAAAAGAAATGGGGAAGAAGAAGTGTTCTTGAGAGAGAAATGTAGAGAGTTGAGAGAGAAGGATAGTGTGATCAAATGTTGAGTGTGTAAGTGAATGGAATGAGCAAAAATCTGATCTTCTCTCCTCCCTATTGCTCTCGTCCAGCCCTCTCTCTCTTGTACAAGAGAGACTCTTCACATTTCTTTACTATTTTATGTAGATAGTGGGCACTCTCATGAGTGCCTACACATTGAAAATCTGAAAATAGGATATATATCTATACATATAATGGAGTCTTAGTGATAAAATCTGAATATATATCATTTATATATGCATGTAAGTGTGATATAATTAAAACACACATTGTTACATACATATGTGTAGTACACGGCTTTTATGCCTAATGTTCATTAAAAATTTAATTCCATGCTAAACACACGTATATTGTCACATCCCCAAATCCTAAGTAGGATTTAGAAGGATCATAACTCTAAACAGTATAATTAAATAGGGAATTCTCCTTAACAAAAGCCGTAATTCATATGACAAGCATGTTCTTGGACTTTAGTACATAACTTAAGTTCTTGCAATGAAAACATGTGATATGTACATATGACGATGTACTATCAAGGTATAAACTGCTCAAATGACAATATTCCTATTGCTCAACACCGCTCCATCCATCATCTCGCTCAACCTCGCACATTTAAAACAAACATGCGGGGCTAAGTACAATTATTGTACCCGGTGGACTTATGCGAAAACATTTGATAATTTTAATTACGCCAATATCGTAGTAAGTCACGGGTTTTAATTGAAAGGCCTCAGTGCTTACTAAAACATTTTCAGCTCGCAAAAGTCGCCACAAGCATTTTCTTGGTGTGTATGGTCCATATCTCATAGTCACAATACATAATAATAATAAATAATAAGCGCCGAGAGGAGGCCTCCCATCTACGACGCCGTGACCGGTCGAATCCCGACAACAGACAAATACTCTGCAAGCATATGTTAACACAACAGATAGTTCCAACCTTCACGCCAATCCTAGCTGCATTTATCATCCGCACAGACCCGACATTTAAAAGGTTGGCGCGACCCAAATGACATAACTTTGTCATAATAAAGTTCCAACCATCTCCACAATTTCTACCCGGCAAATGATAGGATCCATACACAAACGAAATATTTTGGCGTAATGCAAAAACATTTGATAACAGCTTGTAGAATAAGTATCGTAAATAAACTCATTTGGAATAACATTAAAGTCACATTTTAGTGGGGTAAGAAAAGGCCCACATTTTGAAGATAAGAAGCCCACCGGATCGTAGATTGTCTAACCGATTTCTTGGATTGTAGTCCTGAAGCTTAGCCTATCTATTCTCGGCTTTGAGGTTTTGGAGTTGAAACATCCATCGGTCTTAGAACCCATATTTCTACTTGAGTGTATATCATGGCATGATATACAATCAATTGATCATGTAGTAGCGCTTAGTCAAATATTTCACGTTAAGGCGTCTTGTAAAAATATCATATTGTTGTTTTATCCTAAATTGTGCATCTTATTAATGCTTTAATGTACCTTGCGACATATCATATGAATGCATCAATTAATAGCATGTTAGTCACATAAGGCATGTTTCACAAAGGGGAGTTTCAACACTTAGTTAAATTTCAAGTGTTTAATTTTCAGCAAAACAGCTTAAAACAACCCAAGTGTCATACTTTGACGATCTATAACTCTCGATTAAAAATACGTATGACCGCACAAAGACACATTCTGGAAACCTCTAAACATGTACTGTAAGTTCTAAGAAGGAAGTCGACCCAAAAGAGTCGTGGTTCTGGAGATATAGGGTCTCAAAGTGGGCAACTCGAACTGACTTCTATACTTAGAATATTTTTCAGAATTTCCAGATTTAGAGTGTCATACTTTGATGATTCATAACTCTTGATTAAAAATACGTATGACCGCACAAAGACACATTCTGGAAACCTCTAAATATGTACTATAAGTTCTAAGAAGGAAGTCGACCCAAAAGAGTCTAGGTTCTGGAGATATAGGCTCTCAAAGTGGGCAACTCGAACTGACTTCTTCTATACTTAAGAAAAATTTTCAGGATTTCCAGATTTAGCTTAACGACGAGGGATTTTATGAGGCACGTAACTTTTGACTCACAATACCAAAATGACTGAAAGATACCATTTTAAAACCTTGTAATAAGAACTACATGTTTCATGAAGACCGTCTGGAAGATACTTGATGCATCGAAAAATCGTAAGTTCAAAGTTGACTAGTTGGAAAGGACAACATTCAAGTAGGTGACTTTGGGTCAGCGAACAGTATACTTATAAGGCTTGGTTTGGGATCAAACTTTCCAGATCACAACTAGACATGGTAAGAAACATTTCTTATGAAGAAACCAAAGTCAAAATCGGATTACAAACGGCTCGAATATCTCACGCAAAAGTCGTACACGGACAGTCATTTAGCATAGAATTTTACTAAGGCAGTTTGTCCAAAAAGCTTACTGTAATGCGTCAACTTTAAAAATTCACTGTGAGTTCATTATAAGGAATATAGGAATGCAACCAATCATATTGAAAAGCCACTTAAGTCTAGTTTAATCCAGAAAACGCCTTACTCAATGATTCAAAATAGATTGGGAGATAAAAATATTTTACTACAAGCTATCACTACAGTGACAGTTTTGTGCAGTTCGTTTGAAAAATCTGGAATAAATAGCAAAACTTTTTAGAAAATTCTGAAAATTTACATAGATCTTCTATACATGCTAATTTATGTTTATGACAATTTTTAGAGTTTTACCATTAGCCAAACTCGAAACGAAAGCCACGGACCGTGGGTGATGAACACCGAAATTTTACAGATTTGTGCAGTGTTTGTGAAAAAAATAATTAAAATAGAAAATAAATTTGTATTGACTTGAAATTTTACAGAGACGTAATATACATGTTTAATTTCAACATAGTAAAATTTCACATTCATCGGACCACTGTAACTTAGTCAAATAATTTTATGAAGTTACTGTTTTCGTAACATACTTCCAGTTTTCAGTTTTAAGCTTATTCTTTTTGTATGCATTTCATATAACCACGAAAATGGTGAATCTATCACCCCAAATCACCACCAAGATCATCAATCTAACCATGCAAGTATGATTTAATCATGTCTAAGAGTCATAGGAGATAGTTATACCTTAGTCACGAATTTGAAGATGAATGAGAGAGAGATGGAGCTTGAGCTCTCTTCCATGGTGGAAATGGTGTAGGAGAAGAAGAAGAGAGGAAAGGAGAGGAGAGGTCTGAAAATTTTGGGGAGAGAGGAGAAATGTATTATGAGTGAAATGAAGTGTATGGGAAGAGTTTCTCCATGTATCTCTCTCTCTCTTAGGCACACACACACACACAATATGAATCATGGTTGAGTGTGTAGAGTGTGGTGATGATTAGTGTAGGCTAGAAAGGCTTTCCATGCATTGGGTGTTAAGGAGGTGATAAGCATGCCTTGTCCATTCATGATGGCCTAAGGTTTAGGGGTCCAAATAGGTAGGATTTATTTTCTTTTGTACATTAATGCAATATATATATCATACATGATCATAGGTATAAAATACAAGTCATAAAAATAATTAAATCATACCTTAGCCAATAATTCAAAATTATCGAAGCTAAATTGGAAAAATAGGATTAAAAATATCAATTACACCTATTATTGATACTCATGTAATTTTCGATCATATATATCATAATATATGATTTAGATAATAATTAATAGCATTGGATAAAATTATAGCACATTTTGTGCAAGGAAAACCTAATTTGTATAATTAGGGTTTTCAAACCCATTTCATAAATATCGAGTTTTAATAACTCAAAAATTGATTTTAATATTTAATATTACTGATTATATAAATTAATGATAGGAAATTAATTGGGATAATTTCCGGATCATTGAACTCATCTCTCAAAACATCTCTAGACGTTAACGTTCAAAACGTCTCAAAATGATCATAATCGACTCATCTCAAAATGGTCGCAGTAAGTTTGAACTTACTTTATAATTAATATTCTAGTAACATAGGAATTAATATGAAAATTAATTCCAATCTTATTTACTCGAAAATTTCACAAAATACCGACGTATGATGTGTAATCGGCGTTAAAATAATCTTGCCTATATGCTTTACAAACTTCTATTTCTAAATTCACAATTCTCGGTGAATATAAAATAGGAATTGCCCTTCAGAATAATCGAAACCATTATTCGCTATCTTCATCGATTGAATCATCACAACAATTCCTAATTTACGGTTTCAAAACCGTAATTAGGCATCTAATTCTACGGATATTACATATATACATCATATAATATAATTTAGATGATATTTAATATCATAGGTTAATTAAAAGAGCATAAATTTTCGAAGGAAAACCCTAATTTCAAAAATTAGGGTTTTCAAACTAGTTGTGAGATTTTGCTAATTCTAATGTTCAAGTACTAATTAAATGCTTATTAGTACTGTAATATCATAAAAATATCATAAGAAATAATTTCCTAAAGTTTCTTGATCATTAAAACCATCGTTCATCTTATCTCTAAACGCCGACGTTTGAAAACGCCTCAAACGCTACGTGTCGACTCATCTTTAAAATGGTCGTAAACACTGTAATCTCATTATAAAATATTCCATTAAAATGGAATATAATTCCAAGCTTGATTGCTTAAGAAATTTCGTGACATTTCAATAGTCGATATGCATTCGACGTTAAAATGTACTTCGATAAAAGTTAAAACATTCGATTTCTTTCATTCACTAACTTGAGTGAGTGTGTAACAGAAATTATTCCTTGTAAACAATTGAAATCATACTTGATTTCATATGTGATTTGATTTCACACAAAATTTTATTTTACGGTTTTAAAGACCGTAATTAGGCTTTTAAAAGCTGCGGGTTATTACATCCTACCCCTTAAACGAAATTTCGTCCCAAATTTGTATACCTTAAAAGAATAATCTGGGTACCGCTCCTTCATCGTATCTTCTAGCTCCCACGTAGCTTTCTTCTTCTGCGTGGTGATTCCACAAGATTGACCAAATAAATTGATTTATTCCTCAATTGTTGAACTTTATGGTCTATTATTGCACAGGCTCTTCTTCATAACTCATGTCCGGATTGAGAACTACGCCTTCTTGACGGATCACGTGTTTTGGATCGCATACATATTTCCTTAGTTGAGATACGTGAAAACATTATGCACATTTCCCAAGTTGGGCGGAAGAGCCAACTTATAGGCTCGAGCCTATTCTTTCTAGGATCTCGTATGGTCCTATGTAGTGGGGTCTTAGTTTTCCTTTCACACCAAATCTTGTGATCCCTTCGATGGAGAGACTTTGAGAAATACTTTATCTCCAACTTCAAAATGCAGCTCCGATCTACGCCAGTCGTCAGGAGGATTCTGCCTATCTTGAGCTTCCTCGATTCTTTGTCTAATCTGTCGGACGATTTCAATCATTTCATTCACCGCTCGCCCTATTATTTTCCTTTCACCTACCTCATCCCAAGAAGTGGTGATCTACACTTTTGCCATACAAAGCTTCATATGGGGCCATATCAATCGTCGCTTGATAACTATTATTGTAGTAAACTCAATAAGAGGTAAATGTCTTCCATTTAGCACCTCGATCTAATACTACGGTTCTCAAAGATATCTTCCAGTATGGATTGTCCTTTCTCGATCGCCCATCGGTTTGTGGGTGAAATGTCAGATCGAAGTTTAACTGCTCCCAACTCTTTTGTAGGCTCATCCAAACTTCGATGTGAACTTAGAATCTCTATCGATGTAATGGATTTTGGTACTCCATGTAGTCGTATCACTTCTTTACATATATTTGGGCTAGTCTATCACCCATATGTATTTTGAATTGGTAAAAGTGAGCGCACTTGGTGAGTCTATCCACTATTACCCATATGGTAGTGTTTCCTTTTCTAGACTGGTAAATCCGTAACGAAATCCATCGTTATTTCATCCCACTTCCATTCGGTATACCCAACGGTTGCAACTTCCGTAGGGACGTTGGTGTAAAACTTTACCGTTGGCAAACAAGGCAACGTTCTACTAAAGAAGCTATGTCTCGCTTCATGCCTTCCCACCGAACTTTTCTTTTAGGTCTTGGTACATCTTCGCATCGCTCTGGTGGGCGGTATAAGGTGTATCATGAGCCTCACTCATTATGTTGTTCAATCTCAACATCATCAGAACACATATTCTTCCTTCAACATTAAAGCATTATCTCGATACTTCCGGAAATTTTCCAATTCGCCAGCTCTCACTCTTTCTCTTATCTTTTCCAACTTTTCCTCAATCCTTTGTCTCTCAATGATCCTTTTCTTAGGTCGTGTCATGGTGAGTGTAGCAATACAATTCCTAATCGCCTCGGCATTCAACCAATTCGATTCTTAATTTGTCAATTCTTCGACAAGTTTATATTCTCGTGTCAAGAGACATCCCAAATGAGTTTGATTTTTACGACTCAAGGCGTCAGCTACTACATTCGCTTTACCTGGGTGATAGTTAATACCACAGTCGTAATCTTTTACTAGTTCGAGCCATCTTCTCGCCTCATGTTTAGATCTCTTTGCTCGAAAAAGTATTTCAAACTCTTATGATCTCAGATAGATTTCGCATCTTACTCCGTAGAGATGATGTCTCCATATTTTCGATTATGAACCATCGCCGCTAACTCTAAATCATGTGTTGGATAGTTTAGCTCATGTGGTCTAAGTTGTCGTGATGCGTATGCTATTACTTTTCCTTCTTGCATCAAACGCATCCTAGTCCGTTCTTCGAGGCGCAAGATAAACCACATACTCTTATCGATTCGGAACCGCCAATACCGTGCACTTGTTAACTTTTCCTTGAGTTCCCGAAAACTCGCCTCACATTCCTCGATCCAAGTGTACTTAACTCCTTTTCAAGTAGTTGGGTCATTGGTCTTGCTATTTTGGAGAATCCTCAATGAATCTCCTATAATAACCACCAACCCTAGAAAACTCGGATCTCATTCGAGTTCGCGGTGATTTCCATTCTTGCACCGCTTCTACTTTGGTCGGATCCACTTTGATTCCATCGCAGGAGACACGATGTGTCCTAGGAACATTACTTCCTTCACCAAAATTCGCATTTGTGAACTTAGCAAATAATCTTTCATTCCTCAAAGTTTGTAACACCATTCTTAGATGTTCCTTATGGTCTTCCTCATTTTCCGAATAGATGAGAATATCATCTATGAAAACCAAAACAAACTTGTCTAAGTATGGATGAAACACTCGGTTCATGAGGTCCAAAACACACCGGAGCATTAGTTAATCCGAATGGCATAACTACAAATTCATAATGGCCATATCTTGTTCTAATGCGCTTTAGCTATGTCTTCGTGTCGCACTTGAGTTGATGGTATCCCGACTTGAGATCAATCTTTGAAAATATGCCCGCTCCTCTCGCTTGATCAAACAAATCGTCGATTCTTGGTAAAGGTTATTTGTTCTTGAGCGTCATCTTGTTCGACTCTCGATAGCTATACACATCCTTAGGATCCATCCTTTTCTTGACGAACAATCAAAGCTCCCAAGGCGAAACACTAGGTCCGATGAAACCTAGATCTAACAATTCTTGGATTTGGATTTTCGCTTCTTCCAATTCCTTTGGGGCCATTCGGTAGGGTGCCTTTGACACTGGAGCCTATCCTGGTTCCAAGTCAATGGTAAATTCCAATTGTCTATCAGGAGGTAATCCTGGTAGGTCCTTAGGAAATACATCTGGAAATTCCCTAACAATTTCTATGTCTTCTATCTTCAATTCTGGCTTTTCTTCTCCATTCAGGTAAACGAGAAAAGCATGGTATCCTTTCTTATTCATCATTTTCCTTGCCTTCAATGCGGACACAATTGGGACTCTCTTTCCCATGCTGATTCCATGGAAATGCGTTGCTTCTTGCCAGAAAATGAAATGATATTTTCCTTTCCTTGCAAAGAATCGTGGAGTGGTTTGCAGCTAACCAGTCCATTCCTAGGATTATATCTACGTCACCCATGGACATTATGTTCAAGTTATTTGCTAGAACCCTTAGTGATCCTAAGTTCAACTCTAGGTTCGAGCGAGTAAATGTGTAATACCATAATTCCTCCTATAGGTGAAGAGATTCCCATATCCCGATTTGCCTTTATAGACTAAGCCCCAATAGATCTCACGATGATTTTGCTATGAAAGAGTGCGAAGCACCCGTGTCGAACAATACTATAACGGTATGTTGAGAAGGATTCCCACACCGCCAGTTTCCTCGGTCCCTGCTCGCTTTGTTGCGGTCAAAGCATACGCCCTAGCTTGAGGTAATCGCGGTGGCGTGGTGCTTGCCTTTTTGAGGTCGCTGTTGTTGTCTGGCTCTTGTTATCGGCGACGCTGCCGTAGTGGTTGTTGTCTTCGTTCTTTGGGGTGGTTGCCACCTTTGTTGTGGTATTTGTTGTTGTGGTGTCTTGCGGTATTGTGGAGGTTGTTGCCATTGTTGCGGCTGTAGTTCTTTGTTGAGGTTGAATGGAATTGGATAGCCCTCGGTTGGACATTACCGGTTGGTTCGCCTACAATTGTTTCCGAACGTATCCGGACAAAAATTTGCGTAATGTCCTTTCATACCGCATCTAAAACAGCTTCCATCGCCCACCATGCACATTCCGTGTGCATCTTTCGGCATTTGGGCACGGAAGAGCCCTTCGCTGCTCTTGTGGTCCCCTTGTTGGAGGAATAAAGGTTGGCTTCCTCCATCCTTGCCCTTGATTTGCTGAGTTCCCCTGCCACTGCTGTTTGTTACCTTTGTTTTCAAAGCTTCCCCTGCTACTATTACCAAAACTAGCATCCCATTTTCTTCCTCTCATCCATGGTATTCTCGTGATCGGAGCTGATCCCGACTTATCATCTGGCATTGCTGCCTCAATGTCCAAAGCTCGTGTAAGAGCCTCAGTATAAGTCATGTCTCCAAGACCAGCAAGAGACATTCTTATTTCTGGCCTTAACCCTGATCTAAATTTCTCCGCCATCTTTAAGTCCGTGTCCACTTGATCCAGTGCATATCTAGACATTTCGCAAAAAGTGCGATCGTAATCGGTTACCGACATCTTTTCTGTTTTAACAAGAAGAATTCATGTTCCTTCTTCTTCAGAACTTTTGTTACATACTTATCATACACTTCCTTTTAAAATCTTCCCAAGTCAATTCCTCTATCTGCTTCTGCTGTGAAAGTTTTCTTCTGCCTCCCACCGTAAATCAGCAGCCCATTTAACCGAAAGCTACACATGATAGTCTTTCTTGTGTTGTGCACCTTAGAAAATGAAAATTCTCTCGATGGTTCTCATCCACCGCTCAAGATCTTCCGACTACCTTCCCATTGAAAGTAGGAGGTTTTGTCTTAAGAATTCCTCTATCCCCGCGGTCGGCCGTTGAGGTGGAGGTGGTTGAGGTACTGCTGTTCCTCCTGCTCCGAGTTCCCACCTCGCCTCCTAGGTCCGCCTCTGCCTCTTTCTTCTCGTTCGGGATCTTGTCTAGGAGGCATTCATTGTGTAAAATATATCATTAGCATCATGTATCATTTTATAACTTGAATATATACAAATTTCATTTCTTCGCTTTTTAGAAACGATAACTTAAATAAACATTTCATTCTTGTCATACATAAATTTGTTGCAAAAGCCTCTCGATCACACATACATACAATTGCAAAAGCACCATAGATAACGTGCTTTGCAAACACAAGTCCTTACATCAAGGATTACTCACATACTTGCTTCCAAAATATTTGAAAAGAAAAGGCCATACACATATCGGCCTTAAGGCTTTACAAAATTAAAGTCATGCACAATGGCTTTATATCCTTACAAAATTTCGCTTTTCCCACTCGCTCAAGTTTTCAAAAGCATAATTAAAACATACATAAAAATAGATAACATAATCCTTCAAATTTTACATCAACATCACTATCTACATCAACTCCTCGAATCTTCCTCATCTTCCTCAGATCCTCTTCCTCCTCGCCCAGTCATCAACCCGCCATATGCTCTAGAGGGTCCAGCTCCATTACTCTCACCATCGGGATGTCCCGCAGGTGGACCATAATCCACACGAATCGGATTGTAGCTATCATGGATGGGATTATACCCATCAAGAGTACTGTCACACTAATCCGTCTTGTCGACGGAAACTCACGGTGGCGGTAAGGGTGCCGCCATCGGTGGTAGGCGGAAGTGGTGAACGCACCGGATGTCCGAATATCAAGGTGGGAAAACAGGGCTCCCAAAGCTCTGTGTGCGGATGCTCCATCCGCTGAACAAGTCGCCTCGTCAATCCGATATCGTGGTACCACCGGGTCAACAACCGTGGAACCTCGGTGTCTGACCACTCGGGTGACTCATCACGCCATGTATACTCCCGTGGAGGGAGATAAGGTCCTCTCGATGCTGCGCCATAGATGCTATATACGTATGTCAGGTGGCTGATGAACCTGGGTAAATCACCTATCAAGTCATATCCCCCACTCGCACGATAAATGTAATCCCGAGAAACTTCACGAGCATAATCTTCCCAATCACATGGAAGTATAGTAAGAAGACGCTTAATGCCGTCGTAGTCCGTCACGCCATAAACTCTCGCATTCCTCCACAATCTAAAGTAATACATCAGAAACTCTCCAAAATCCTCGCCGGCACACATCCACTTTTCCGATAACACGGATAGTCTCCTCGGGGGTCGGGTTAGGTCTATCCTCCTCCTCGCAATGTAACGCATTTCCTCCATCATCACGATCAAAAACTAACCGTTAGACACTACTAATATCCGATAGCGATAGGGTAGCTTAGTACTTTGATTAATCAACTAGGATGAACTATTCAACCTATAACCAAACATTCTTAACCCACCTAGTAAATGTAACTCCTATTGCTACATTAAACTTACATAAGATATTATAGAGTCCTCTGTTCTATCTAAAACTCAAGTCGAACTTTACCCAGACTCTACTGTATTTGGGAGATGGAAAGAGATTCATTCCTTCATAACAAATGAAGTTCAGAATGTTAGGAATACGCAGCAAAACCATGCATAAAACGAGTCCCATCGAGAGAGTATGGTTAAAAACAAATTTACTGCGCAGTGCAGAAAATTTTCGTGATTATAACGACGTTTCGAGAAGGTGCCAATAATGACATCATACACGCTATGGCTGCTGCCGACTTAGTATAATTATTACATCTACGTCTTCAAATTGAGGCTTGTCGTTCTGAAATCTCGGTCCACGGTAACGCAAGTTGGAAATTATGGTTATGATCGCTCGCTTTGGTCGCGATACAAGATCCACCTTCTTCATTCTTCATAGTCAACGCCGTTCTCGATCATCTTTACGCTCCACTCTCGCCGTTCAAAACCGAAATTAAAACACATTCATGCTTCCTATCCTTCTTTTGTTTTCTTTCATTATGGGAACATACTTCCTATATCGCTCACGCTCTTCTCAAGAGCATAGCATACTTTGTTATCAACATAGATTTCATAATTCATAAGCATAACATCCAACCCACATCATACTGCTCATACATATTTGTACATATCATTTTGTTTTCATACATTCGCCTTAAATCATCATAATTCATTTCAAACATACATTTCAACTTAACCACTTCATATCATTGCTATTAAATTTCAAAATTTAGATTATTGAAAAATTTTCATTCATAACTCATCATTTCAATCATCATCACATTACAACTTTCCTTTTCCCTTTTCTTCAAAAATCTTTTCAAATTTGGTCAGCATATAAAAATTTTCATTTCATAAACTCGAATAAAACTAGTTACCTTTTTCCCGTTGAGCTCGATGTGATGGAGTGTTGAGAATAGCCAGTAGATTTTCTAGAAGTCTAGTGACTCAATCTAGACTTAGTTTTTAAAAGGAAATGGGGTTTCAAAGAGTGACCGCTCTGATACCACTCGGTCACGACCCCACTCAGGTTGACCCGGAGTGAGCGGACTAATATTAGGAATATAGAACTTAAGATTAAACAAACACTTATAACGTTTCAGTTCAAAAGAGTTTAGCCAACAGATCCAAAGGATATAACGATCTGAAGGACTTCATAATTCACTTGTTATAATATTCAACATTAAAATAAAACAATTCAGAGTTTGCAGCGGAAAGTGTGTGAATACATATATGACGATATGTATTCAAGGTTATCCATTCCTAACGAACATCAAGGACATATGGCTTTCTCAACACTCCTCCATCACCAGCAACCGAGCTCAACCTGCACATTTAAAACAAACATGCGGGCTATGTACAAAATTTGTACCAGTGGACTTATGCCGAAAACATTTCATTTCGCTTAATTACTCGCTATATAGTGGTAAGACACAGGGTTTTATTTGAAAATGCCTCAGGCTTACTAAAATATTTTCATGAGTTTATAAAAGTTGCTTGGCCAAGCATTTTCTTGGTGTACGTGATCCATATCCCTTATTATCGTTCCATCGTGTTATTATAGTCGAAAGTCGTGAAGGAGGCCTCCTTCTACGACCCCGTGACCGGCCGTGAATTGTCTCTACAAAGACACAACACCATCGGTGTACACGTTAATCCTAGCTGTATAAGCCTTCCCAAGATAGGATCCGATATCGATTTTCATTCATAAGTTGGGAATAACCCATCAACATCACATCATACATGGATAGGATACGATACACAAAACGTAAACATTTTGGCAGGTAATCATTTAAAGAATTTTAGCATTAGTTGAAAAGTACTGTAAACAAGACAGTTGAAAAGAGCAGCAAAGTTTTTCTGTTTTAGTAATAAAGCCCACCTGGAAATTATTGTTCGTCTTTAACGATTTCCTTACTCGTCAACGTCCAGCTGGTGCGTCAGCGTCCACACCTTTATATAAAAAGGATGCTTTAGTACGTCGTTTACGTAATTCGAGACTTACAAAGTCTATAATAAAATTCGATATTTTCATATCGATGCGAATTGAATTCCTTAATGAATTTAATTGCTTCTCAAACGCAGATCAATTTAACATTTCTCGCTTTTCGATAGAAACGAGATATGTGTTATAAATGACCAATTTACCCTTTTTGGTACATGGTGCAACGTTTTCTCACGTTTTTTTTTATTTCAAGACTTTAAACATGGAATCCTTTCATCTTAACGTGATATCATTAGCAATGATACGTCTTACGCATATTAGCGTATTTATCGAACGTCTTTCAGATTTTGATTTCAAAAGTCAACAATTTTGACTTTTTCTTAGTAAATTAATTACTAAGTCTTATTTTAATATTAAATTCTTCGAGAATCAATTTCTAATTGATTTCTTTTATAAACCGCTTTAATATGTTTTTAAACATATAATTCATTATAAATAATGAATTTAAGGATTTAAAACCTTATTTCTATTTTTAAAATAGCTCACGGCAATTTTAATTTTGACAACCGAATATTTTTGAAAATTGTCCATAATTTCCAAATATGTCTAAAATAATATTAGACATATAATTTATTAATAAACTTGATTTAAAAGGATTTAAAAATCCTTGAAAATCCTTAAACATTCTCGGTAATTATATTAAATTACCAAATGATGTTTAAAATTTTTTCAAATATTATATAGTGTATTAATATACACTATGGTCATTAATATGTCATAAGATCAACTAGGCATTGTTCAATCATCACCCTATTTTTAAAACAAGGTCTCGCATTTATAAAATAAATGCCTAATAATTTTCTAAAATTCCAATAAATTAACATAAGGTCCAAATATTAGTCCATAACATACTTATGTCATATAATCCATATTATGACATTTATATACCATGTAAATGATATATTAACTCTCGGCCTTTTCACTAAACATGTTTAACAATTTTATAAAATTTCCAAACAATTATGACATGCTTATCCATCATAGTGTAACAATGTAACACCATAAAATATATCAAGAACAATTTTATTCATCACCAATTTTAGCTCAAAGCTTTTGGTTTATTTGAATAACAATTGTAATTGATTTTTAAAAATTCAAACAAAAACATAGGATGCATAAAACATACTCAACATCAATAATATACCATTGCATGTTACAAACCAAGATCATACATCAATATATATATACATATATGCCTCGGTTCTTTTTAATATTTCACATAAGAATTTTTCAAAAATTCTAACTAAAACATATAGTGTATAGTTCACACCCTAGAACAATAATATGCTATTGCATGTCATGAAATAAATTCACACACTAATATATAAATATATACATGTCTCGGCTCTTTTTAAAAATAATAGATAGAATTTTTCAAAAATTCCAATTAAATCACTATAGACTTTTATAACATCATAGAGTAATTATATGTTCTTGCATGTCTCAAATAAAAATGATTCATTAACATATAATTATATATATATGTTCGGTTATTTAAAGAAAAATAGAATTGATCTTCTAAAAATTTCCAACAAATTGCTATACACTCTTAGTTCATCATAACCCAAGATTATCACCTTGCATGTACAAAAATGAAATCATACACCTACTTATAATATTCAACAAACAATTTTGTAAAATTTCCCAAAAATCACAATATGCACATAAGCTATAGTGTAACAATGTAACACCATAAAATACATCAAGAACAATTTTATTCATCACCAAATTTAGCTCAAAGCTTTCGGCTTATTTGAACAAAAATTGTAATTGATTTTTAAAAATTCTAACAAAAACATAGGATGCATAAAACATACTCAAGATCAATAATATACCATTGCATGTTACAAATCAAAATCATACATCAATATATATATACATATATGTCTCGGTTCTTTTAAGAAAATGGTATGAAATTTTCCAAAAATTTCTAATTAAAACATATAGTGTATCATTTACAACCTAGACCAATAATATACTAATGCATGTCATAAAATAAATTCACACATTAATATACTTATATATACATGTCTCGGTTCATCATAGAAATGTGGATAGAATTTTTCCAAAAATTCTAATTAAATCACTATAGATTTTCATAACATCATAGAGTAATTATATGTCCTTGCATGTTTCAAATAAAAATCATTCATTAACATATAATTATATATATGTTCGGTTATTTTGAAAAAAAATATAGAATTGATCTTCTAAATATTTCCAACAAATTTCTATACACTCTTAGTTCATCATAACTCAAGATTATCACCTTGCATGTACAAAATGAAATCATACACATATATATACATATATATATGTCTCGGTTATATATAAAAAAAATAGCTAGAGTGCTTCAAAAATTCTCCATTAATTCATATACATTTCCAATACATCAATAATCAATAATATCACATTGCATGTAATCAAATAAAATCATACACCCACTATTTTTTTTTAGAAGTTCTCGGTTCTAATGAGAAGTTGGCATGGATTTTTTTCTAAAATTTCCAAATAAATACTATGGACACATATAGCATTATAGATCACAAAATCAAATCCATATATCTTCTCATAGGTCTCGGCCATTTAGAAGAATTTCATACATGTTTGAATAAAATTTTAAAACATACTCAAGGCTTTACAATACATTGCTACATACCATTAGTACACATTAAAGCTATGGATTCGAAATTTCTTTGAACAAAAATTGGACATGCAATACATTTGAAAACAAGAATACATATCTACTCCTTTTTCTCATCATTTATATACATGCAATAGCAAAAGATTACCAACTAAGATCATCAAGAACACATGCAAGAACTAAACACCCCTTTCGAAATTTTAAAGAAAAATCGAGGACCATAGATGCTTTGTTTCAATTCCTACCTTGGATATATGGTTTAATGGAATAATGTCCAAGGTTTTACACTTGATATGGAAGAAAAGAAGAAGATTTAAGCTTGGCTATGGGAGAGGGAGAGCTCTCGGCTGTTGCAGAAAAATGGAGGAAAAAGATGGGTTTCTTGGGAGAGAAATGAGGAGCTTGGGGAGAGAGAAGGAAGAGCTTGAGTGTGTGAGTGATTGAGAATAGTGGGGAATGAAAAAAAAAATATGAAATATCTCCCCCCTATACCCATATGTCTCGGCCCTCTCTCTCTCTCTCACAAGGGAGACCCTTCAAATACCTAGTAATATTTTATGTTGTTAGTGGATACTAATCATGAGTGTCTTACACACAAATCTTCTTGAAACTAGCTATAATACATCACTAATGGAAGATTTGGTGATGCAAAATCTGAATATATACCTATATATATATATAGGAGTGATAGAATAAAATTACACTTTGTTATACATATATACATAGCTCCGCCATTTGGCCAAACTTTAGGATAAAATTCTTATTTCATGCTAATCATAGATTTATAAATCATAATATATGATTTAGATGATATTTAATATCATAGGTTAATTAAATAACATAAGAGAAGAAAATAATTGACTTGTGCACAAGATAAATGACCATCGGCCATTTGGTTAAACCTTGGGTTAAAAATTTTATTTCATGTCATTCATAAGTTTGTGCACCTTGGTACATGATTGAAATAATAATTATAGCATAGGATAATTAAATAGGGCAAAAGTTTTCGAAGAAAACCCTAATTTCGAAAAATTAGGGTTTTCGAAACTAGTTTTGATACTTTTTCAAATTCTAATGTTCAAGCATTAATTAAATGCTTATTAGTACTGTAATATCATAAAAATATCATAGGAAATAATTTCCTAAAGTTTCTTGATCATTAAAACCATCGTTCATCTTATCTCTAAACGTTGACGTTTGAAAACGTCTCAAAACGTTACGTATCGACTCATCTTTAAAATGGTCGTAAATACTTGTAATCCCATTATAAGAATATTCCATTAATAATGGGATATAATTCCAAGCTTGATTGCTTAAGAAATATCGTGACATTTCAACAGTCGATATGTCATTCGACGTTAAAATGTCTTCAGATAAAAGTTAAAACTTTCGATTTCTTTCATTCACTAACTTGGTGAGTGTGTAATAGGAAATTATTCCTTTGTAAATAATTGAAATCATATTCGATTTCATAAGTGATTTGGTTTCACGGAAAAATTTATTTTCCGGGTTTTAAAGACCGTAATTGAACTTTTAAAACTGCGGGTTATTACATCCTACCCCTTAAAAGAAATTTCATCCGAAATTTGTATACCTTAAAAGAATAATCTGGGGTACCGCTTCCTTCACTTGTATCCTCTAGCTCCCACGTAGCTTTCTTCGTCCGTGGTGATTCCACAACGTACCTTGACCAGCGAAATTGATTTGTTTCTCAATTGTTGAACTTTATGGTCTATTATTGCGATAGGCTCCTCTTCATAACTCATGTCTGAGTTGAGAACTACGTCGTCTTGACGGATCACGTGTTTTGGATCGTACACATATTTCCTTAGTTGAGATACGTGAAAAACATTATGCACATTTCCCAAGTTGGGCGGAAGAGCCAACTTATAGGCTACTGAGCCTATTCTTTCTAGGATCTCGTATGGTCCCATGAAGCGGGTTTTAGTTTTCCTTTCATACCAAATCTTGTGATCCTTTCGATGGAGAAACTTTGAGAAATACTTTATCTCCAATTTCAAATTGCAGCTCGATCTCACGTGTCGGTAGGATTTACATCTATCTTGAGCTTCCTGATTCTTTGCCTAATCTGTCGGACGATTTCAATCATTTCATTCACCGCTTCTGGCCCTATTATTTTCCTTTCACCCACTTCATCCCAGTAAAGTGGTGATCTACACTTCTTGCCATACAAAGCTTCATATGGGGCCATATCAATCGTCGCTTGATAACTATTATTGTAGGCAAACTCAATAAGAGGTAAAATGTCTTCCCATTTTGCACCTCGATCCAGTACTACGGTTCTCAGCATATCTTCTAGGGTTTGGATTGTCCTTTCTGACTGCCCATCAGTTTGTGGGTGAAATGTTGTACTGAAGTTTAACTTTGTTCCCAATTCTTTTTGTAGGCTCGTCCAAAATTTCGATGTAAACTTGGAGTCTCTATCTGATGTAATGGATTTTGGTACTCCATGTAGCGTATCACTTCCTTTACATATATTTGGGCTAGTCTATCGACTCCATATGTATTTTGAATTGGTAAAAGTGGCGCACTTGGTGAGTCTATCCACTATTACCCATATGGTAGTGTTTCCTTTCCTAGACACAGGTAAATCATGCGAAATCCATCGTTATTTCATCCCATTTCCATTCGGTATACCCAGCGGTTGTAACTTCCGTAGGGACGTTGGTGTAAAGCTTTTACTTGTTGGCAAACAAGGCAACGTTCTCTGAAAGAAGCTATATCTCGTTTCATGCCTTCCCACCGAACTTTTCTTTTAGGTCTTGGTACATCTTCGTCTTGCACGGGTGGGCGGTATAAGGTGTATCATGAGCCTCACTCATTATGTCGTTCGAATCTCAAAGCATCATCGAACACATATTCTTCCTTCGAACATTAGAGCATTATCGATGCTTCGCGGAAATTTTCAATTCGCCAGATTCTCGCTCTTCCTCTTATCTTTTCCAACTTTTCGTCCATCCTTTGTCTCTCAATGATCCTTTTCTTAGATCGGTGTCATGGTGAGTGTTGCAATATAATTCTGATCGTCTCTGGTGTTTAACCAATTCGATTCTTAATTTGCTGAACTCCTCAACGAGTTTATCATCTTGTGTCGAGAGACATCCCAAATGAGTTTGATTTTTACGACTCAAGCGTCGGCTACTACATTCGCTTTACGGGTGATAGTTAATACCACGATCGTAATCTTTTACTAGTTCGAGCCATCTTCTCGCCTCGTGTTTAGATCTCTGCGCTCGAAAAGTATTTCAAACTCTTATGATCTGTATAAATTTCACATCTCACTCCGTGAGATGGTGTCTCCATATTTTCGATGCATGAACCATCTTTGCTAACTCTAAATCATGTGTTGGGTAGTTCAACTCATGTGGTCTAAGTTGTCGTGATGTATGCTATTACTTTTCCTTCTTGCATCAAAACACATCCTAGTCCGATCTTGAGGCGTCCGTATAAACCACATATTCCTTATCGATTAGGAGCGCTAACACCGGTGCACTTGTTAACTTTTCCTTGAGTTCTTGAAAACTCGCCTCACATTCCTCGGTCAAGTGTACTTAACTCCCTTCAAGTAGTTGGGTCATTGGTCTTGCTATTTTGGAGAATCCTCAATGAATCTCCTATAATAACCAGCCAACCCTAGAAAACTTCGGATCTCATTCTGAGTTCGCGGTGATTTCAATTCTTGCCTTGCTTCCACTTTGGCTAGATCCACTTTGATTCCATCGGCGAGACACGATGTGTCCTAGGAACATTACTTCCTTCACCAAATTAGCATTTCTTGAACTTGGCAAACAATCTTTCATTCCTCAAAGTTTGTAACACCATTCTTAGATGTTCCTTATGGTCTTCCTCATTTTTCGAATAGATGAGAATGTCATCTATGAAAACCAAAACAAACTTGTCTAAGTACGGATGAAACACTCGGTTCATGAGGTCCATAAACACAGCTGGTGCATTAGTTAATCCGAACGGCATAACTACAAATTCATAATGGCCATATCTTGTTCGGAATGCAGTTTTAGCTATGTCTTCAGGTCGTACCTTGAGTTGATGGTATCCTGACTTGAGATCGATTTTTGAAAATATGCTCTGCTCCTCTCGCTTGATCAAACAAATCGTCGATTCTTGGTAAAGGATATTTGTTCTTGGCGTCATCTTGTTCAGCTCTCGATAGTCTATACACATCCTTAAAGATCCATCATTCTTCTTGACGAACAATCGAGCGCTCCCAGGCGAAACACTAGGTGCGATGAAACCTAGGTCCAACAATTCTTGGTTTGGATTTTCGGTTCTTCCAATTCCTTTGGGGCCATTATGTAGGGTGCCTTTGACCTTTGAGCGATCCGGTTCCAAGTCGATGGTAAATTCAATTGTCTGTCGGGAGGTAATCTGGTAGATCCTTAGGAAATACATCCGGAAATTCACGACAATTTCTATGTGTTCTATCTTGATTCCGGCTTTTCTTCTCCGTTCGAATAAGCGAGAAAAGCATGGTATCCTTTCTTATTCATTATTTTCCTCGCCTTGATGCGGACACAATTGGGACTCTCTTCCCATGCGATTCCATGGAAATCGTTGCTTCTTGCCGGAAAATGAAATGATATTTTCCTTTCCTTGCAAAGAATCGTGGAGTGGTTTGCAGCCTAACGATCCATTCTAGGATTATATCTCGTCACCCATGGACATTATGTTCAAATTATTTGCTAGAACCCTTAGTGATCCTAAGTTCAACTCTAGGTTCGAGCGAGTAATATGTGATCATAATCCTCCTATAGGTGAAGAGATTCTCATATCTGATTTGCCTTTATAGCACTAAGTCCCAACAGATCTCGCGCATGATTTTGCTATGAAAGAGTGCGAAGCACCGTGTCGAACAATACTATAATAGGTATGTTGAGAAGGATTCCCATACACGCCGGTTTCCACTGGTCTGTTCGTTTGTTGCCGGTGCAAAGCATACGCCCTAGCTTGAGGTAGCTGCGGCTGGCGTGGTGCTTGCCTTTCTTGGGGCGTATTCTTTGTTATGCAGAAATTTCTTTGTTGCGTGACGTTGCCGTAGTAGTTGTTGTCTTCGTTCTTTGGGGTGGTTGCCACTTCTTTGTTGTATTTGTTGTTGTGGCTGCTGCGATTGTTGTGGAGGTTATTGCCATTGTTGCGGTTGTAGTTCTTTGTTGAGGTTGGGGCTGAAATTGGATAGCCATTAGCGGTTGGACATTACGGGTTGGTTCGTCCTTCGATTGTTTCGAGCGTATCCGGGACAAAAGTTTGCGTAATGTCCTTTCATACCACACCTAAAACAGTTTCCACTGCCCGCCATGCACATTCCCGTGTGCATCTTTCGGCATTTTGGGCACGGAAGAGCCCTTCGCTGCTCTTGTGGTCCCCTTGTTGGAGGAATAAAGGCTGGCTTCCTCCATCCTTGCCCTTGACTTGCTGAGTTCCCTTGCCACATTGTTTGTTACTTTTGTTTTCAAAGTTTCCCCTGCTTCTGTTACCAAAACTAGTATCCCATTTTCTCTTTCCTCTGTCCATGGTATTACGCATCTGTCGATGCCGACTTATCATCGGCATTCTTTGCCTCAATGTCCAAAGCTCGTGTAAGAGCCTCGATTATAAGTCATGTCTCCAAGACCGGCGAGAGACATTCTTATTTCGCCTTAACCACGATCTAAATTTTCCGCCATCTTTAAATCCGTGTCCACTTGATCCGATGCATATCTAGACATTTCGCGAAAAGTGCGATCGTAATCGGTTACCGACATCTTTTCTGTTTAACAAGAAAAATTCATGTTCCTTCTTCTTCTTGTAACTTTTCGATACATACTTATCATACACTTCCCTTTTAAAATCTTCCCATGTCGATTCTTCCATCCGCTCTGCTGTGTGAAAGTTTTCTTCTGGCCTCCACCGAAATCGGCGAGCCCATTTAAGCGGAAGGCTACACATGATAGTCTCTCTTGTGTTGTGCACCTTAGAAATGTAAAATTCTCTCGATAGTTCTCATCCATTTGCTCGATCTTGGGACTACCTTTCCCATTGAAAGTAGGAGGTTTTGTCTTAAGAACAATTCCTCTATCCTGCGGTCGGGGTTGAGGTGGAGGTGGTTGAGTGCACTGTTCCTCTTGTTCGGAGTTCTACCCTTCTTCTAGGTGCCTCTGCCTCTTACTTCTCGTTCGGGGTTTTGTCTAGGAGGCGTTACATTGTGTAAAATATATCATTAGCATCATGCATCATTTTATAACTTGAATATGTACAAATTTCATTTTTTTTTTGCCTTTTTAGAAACGATAACTTAACTAAAACATTTCATTCTTGTCATACATAGATTTGTTGCAAAAGCCCTCATGGGTTACATATAATTGCGAAGCACCATAGATAACGTGCTTTGCAAACAAAATCCTTACATCAAGGATTACTTACACGCTTGCTTCAAAACATTTCAAAGAAAAGAGCCATACATATCGGCCTTAAGGCTTTACAAAATTAAAGTCATGCACAATGGCTTTATAGCCTTACAAAAATCCAGTTCCCTCATTGTTCAAGTTTTTCAAAAGCATAAATAAAACATACATAAAATAGATAACATAATCCTTCAATTTTTACATCAATATCAGTATCTACATCAACTCCTCGAATCTTCCTCATCTTCCTCAGGATCCTCTTCCTTCTTGTCCGAGTCATCATCCTGGCCATATACTCTAGAGGGTCTAGCTCCATTACTCTCTACCATCGGGATGTCCCGCAGTGGACCATAATCCACACGAATCGGTTGTAGCTGTCATGGATGGGATTATACCCATCAAGAGTACTGTCATACTAATCCGTCTTGTCGGCGGAAACTCTCGGTTGACGGTAAGGGTGCTTGCCATCGGTGGTAGGCGGGAGTGGTGAGCGCACGGATGTCCGAATATCGAGGTGGAAAGCAGGGCTCCCAAAGCTCTGGAGTGCGGCTGCTCCTTCCGCTGAACAAGTCTCCCTCGTCGATCCGATATCGTGGTACCACCGGGTCAACTATCAGGGAACCTCGGTGTCTGACCACTCGGTGACTCATCACGCCATGTATACTCCGTGGAGGAGATAAGGTCCTCTCGTCTTTGCGCCATAGATCTATATACATCGTCGGTGGTGATGAACTGGATAGATCGCTTATCAAGTCATATCCTCGGTCGAACGGTAAATGTAATCCCGAAACTTCACGAGCATAATCTTCCCAATCACATGGAAGTATAGTAAGAAGGCGCTTAATGCCATCGTGGTCCGTCACGCCATATACTCGCATTCCTCCACAATCTAAAGTAATACATTAGAAACTCTCCTAAATCCTCGCCGGCACATCCGACTTTCCGATAGATACGGATAGTCTCCTCGAGTCGGGTCGGTCCTATCCTCCTCCTCTCAATGTAACGCATTTCTCCATCCATCACGATCAAAACTAACCGTTAGGCACTACTAATATCCGATAGCGGATAGGGTAGCTTAGTACTTCAATTAATCAACTAGGATGAACTATTTAACTTATAACCGAACATTCTTAACCCACCTAGTAAACAAAACTCCTATTGCTATGTTAAGCTACACGGTATTATAAATTCCTCATTCTATCTAAAACTCAAGCTGAACTTTACCCAGACTCTACTGTATTTGGGAGATGGAAAAGAGATTTTGTTCTTCATAACAAATGAAGTTCATAATGTTAGGAATACGCAGGCAAAACCATCGTAAAAGCGGAGTCCCATCGAGGAGTGCGATTAAAACAAATTTACTGCGCAGTGCAGAAAATTTTCGCGATTATAACAACGTTTCGAGAAGGTGCCAATAACGACATCATACACGCTATGGCTGCTACCGACTTAGTATAACTATTACGTCCACGTCTTCAAATTGAGGCTTGTCGTTCTGAAATCTCGGTCCATGATCACGCAAGTTGAAATTAGGGTTATGATTGCTCGCTTTAACTGTGATACAACATCCACCTTCTTCATTCTTCATAGTCAACGTCGTTCTCGATCATCTTTACGCTCCACTCTCGCCGTTCAAAACCGAAATTAAAACACATTCATGCTTCCTATCGTTCTTTTGTTTTCTTTCATTATGTGAACATACTTCCTATATCGTCTCGTTATTCTCAAGAGCATAGCATACTTTGTTATCAACATAGATTTCATAATTCATAAACATAACATCGAACAACATCATACTTCTTTCATACATATCTGTACATATCATCTTGTTTTCATACATTCGTCTTTAATCATCATGATTCGTTTCAAACATACATTTCTACTTAACCACTTCATATCATTGCTATTTAATTTCAAAATTTAGAATTTTGAAAATCTTCACTCATAACTCTTCATTTCAATCATCATCACATTACAACTTTCCTTTTTCCTTTTTCTTCAAAAATCATTTCAAATTTGGTCATCATATATAAAAAAAAATTCACTTCATAAGTTCAAATGAAACTAGTTACCTTTTTCGAGTTGAGCTCGATATGATGGGGTGTTGAGAATAGCGATAGATTTTCTAGAAGTCTAGTGACTCAATTCTGACTTAGTTTTAGAAGGAAATGGGGTTTCAAAGAGCAACTCGCTCGATACCACTCTGTCACGACCCGCTCGGGATGACCGGGTGAGCGGACTAATACTAGGAATAGTATTCATGGATGCGGAAGGCTGTCACAATAAGGCTTATCACTTGGGCATATTGAACTTAGGATTAAACATACACTTATAACATTTCGGATAAAGGTTTAAGTCAGCGGATCGAAAGGATATGGCGATCCGAAGGACTTCATAGTTCACATTATTTTATTATCCAACATGAAAATAAAAGCAGTTCGAGTTGCGTGGAAAGTGTGTGAATACATATATGACGATATGTATTGAGGTTATCCATTCTAACGAACATCGAGGACATATGGCTTTCTCAACACTCTCCATCATCGACAATCGAGCTCAACTGCACATTTAAAAACAAACATGCGGGGCTAAGTACAAAATTTGTACCTAGTAGACTTATGCGAAAACATTTCATTTTCATTTAATTACTCGCCATATAGTGGTAAGACACGAGGTTTTATTTGAAAATGTCTTGTCTTACTAAAATATTTTCACGAGTTTATAAAAGTTGCTTGTGAGCATTTTCTTGGTGTCGTGATCCATATCCCTTATTATCATTCCATCATGTTATCATAGTCGAAAGTCGTGAAGGAGGCCTCCTTCTACGACCCGTGACCGGCCGTGGTGTCCTTACTGACTGCACGGTCACCATCGGTGTACCGTTAATCTAGCCGGTATAAGCCTTCCCATAGGATCCGATATCGATTTTCATTCATAAGTTGGGAATAACCCATCAACATCACATCATACATGGATAGGATACGATACACAAGCGTAAACATTTTGGCGGTAATCATTTAAAAATTTTAGCATTAGTTGAAAATCGTAACGAAAGGCGGTTGAAAAAAGCGACAAAGTTGTTACATTTTAGTAATAAAGCTCATCCGGAAATTATTGATCGTCTTTAACGTTTTCCTTACTCGTCGGCGTCCGGTGGTGCGTCGTCCACACCTTTATATAAAAGGATGTTTTAGTGCGTCGTTTACGTAATTCGAGACTTACAAAGTATAATAAAATTCGATATTTCATATCGGCGAATTAATTCCTTAATGAATTTAATTCGTTTCTCAACAACGTATCAACTTAACATTTCTCGTTCTTGATAGAAGCGAGATATGTGTTGAAAATACCATTTACCCTCACGGTAAATGGTTCAGCGTTTTCTCACGTTTTTCGATTTCACGACTTTAAATATGGAATCCTTCCATATTAGCGTGATATCATTAGCAAATGATCGTCTTACGTATTAGCGTGTTTATCGAGCGTATTTAAATGCGTTGATTTCAAAAGTCGACAATTTTGACTTTTCTTAGTAATTTAATTACTAAGTCTTACTTTAATAATAATTTTTTGAAAATCAATTTCTAATTGATTTCTTTTTATAACTGTTTTAATATGTTTAAAAATAATTTTAAACATATAATTCATTATAAATAATGAATTTAAGGATTTAAAATCCTTATTTCTATTTTAAAATAGCTCACGGCTATTTTGGGTTTTCAACCAATTATTTTGAAAATTATCTATAAATTCCAAATATGTCTAAAATAATATTAGACATATAATTTATTAATAAACTTGATTTAAAAGGTTTAAAATCCTCAAAATCCTTAAATATTCTCGGTAATTATAATAAATTACCAAATGATGTCTAAAATTTTTTCTAACATTATATAGTGTATTAATATACACTATGGTCATTAATAAGTCATAATATCAACCAAACCTTAGTTGATCATCACCATATTATTTCATAAGGTCTCGGTATTTTTAAAATATATACCTAATAATTTTCTAAAATTCGATAAATTAACACAAGGTCCAAACATTATTCCATAACATACTTATGTCACATAATCCACTATATAACAATGTTATATCATGTAATTGAGCCCATAGCTTTCGGCACTTTTATAATATTCAACAAACAATTTTATAAAATTTCCCAAAAATCACAATATGCACATAAGCTATAGTGTAACAATGTAACACCATAAAATACATCAAGAACAATTTTATTCATCACCAAATTTAGCTCAAAGCTTTCGGCTTATTTGAACAAAAATTGTAATTGATTTTTAAAAATTCTAACAAAAACATAGGATGCATAAAACATACTCAAGATCAATAATATACCATTGCATGTTACAAATCAAAATCATACATCAATATATATATATATACATATATGCCTCGGTTCTTTTAAGAAAATGGTATGAAATTTTCCAAAAATTTCTAATTAAAACATATAGTGTATGATTTACAACCTAGACCAATAATATACTAATGCATGTCATAAAATAAATTCACACATTAATGTACTTATATATACATGTCTCGGTTCATCATAGAAATGTGGATAGAATTTTTCCAAAAATTCTAATTAAATCACTATAGATTTTCATAACATCATAGAGTAATTATATGTCCTTGCATGTTTCAAATAAAAATAATTCATTAACATATAATTATATATATGTTCGGTTATTTTGAAAAAAAATATAGAATTGATCTTCTAAATATTTCCAACAAATTTCTATACACTCTTAGTTCATCATAACTCAAGATTATCACCTTGCATGTACAAAATGAAATCATACACATATATATACATATATATATGTCTCGGTTATATATAAAAAAAATAGCTAGAGTGCTTCAAAATTCTCCATTAATTCATATACATTTCAATACATCAATAATCAATAATATCACATTGCATGTAATCAAATAAAATCATACACCTTATTTTTTTTTTTTATAAGTTCTCGGTTCTAATGAGAAGTTGGCATGGATTTTTCTAAAATTTCCAAATAAATACTATGGACACATATAGCATTATAGATCACAAAATCAAATCCATATATCTTCTCATAGGTCTCGCCATTTAGAAGAATTTCATACATGTTTGAATAAAATTTTAAAACATACTCGAGGCTTTACAATACATTGCTACATACCATTAGTACACATTAAAGCTATGGATTGAAATTTCTTTGAACAAAATTGGACATCAATACATTTGAAAACAAGAATACATATCTACTCCTTTTCTCATCATTTATATACATGCAATAGCAAAAGATTACCAACTAAGATCATCAAGAACACATGCAAGAACTAAACACCCTTTCAAAATTTTAAAGAAAAATCGAGGACCATAGATGCTTTGTTTCAATTCCTACCTTGGATATATGGTTTAATGGAATAATGTCCAGGTTTTACACTTGATATGGAAGAAAAGAAGAAGATTTAAGCTTGGCTATGGGAGAGGAGAGCTCTCGGTACATTGCGAGAAAAATGGACCATAAGGTTCACGGTTGAAAATAAATCAATCCAGTTAGTAAAAGTCTATGGAACACCACAGACGAGAAGAAGCTACGTGGAACTCGGGGCGCCATGAAAGAAGCGATACCGAACTCTTTTGAGGTATACAAATTTCGAGGACTAAATTTATTTTAAGGGGTAGAATGTAATATCCGTAATTTTAATACTGAATTACGATAATAAATTCCGTAATTAGTATTATTAATTCAATAATTAAAATCTTAATTAGTCAACTCTTGACTTTGACCAAGCATAATTGGATAATTTCTGTATAAGATTCACTGAGGCTTAGTGAATTAAGGAATATAATTTTCAATATTCCTTGAGCGTAATTTTCTAACGTCGAATAAATTCGACGATTCGTCTTACGACATTATTAAGCCGTTAAGCTTAATTTCGAAATTCCTATTATTATAGGAATAAATAAAGTTGTAACAAACTTTATTTTGAACATTTTAGAGATAATCAAACTATGAGAATTTAGAGACGTTTCAAACGTCTACGTTTAGAGATAATGCGATAACTTTAGCATATGATCTCGAAATTATAGAATTCAAATTCCTATAATTATATTATTATATAAGAGCATTATTTATCATAAAATAATGCTAGAAAAATTAAGAATGCAATGTACCTTATTTAATGGGTTTCGAAAACCCTAAATATTTAAGTTAGGGTTTTATGACCTAAATTGTTTTTAAATACTTTTCTATGATTAAATTTATTATCTAAGACATATATTATGTCATAGAGCCATTAATTACAAGAAAATAAAATATGTAGCATTTAAGCTACATAAGTGTCGAAATTATGCACTTATATGTGTTAATAAATTAAATCCTTATCCTTTTGATAATGCTATGCATTAATTATTATAGTAAGACATTATTAATACATAAGATAAGGTATATCATGATTTTTACAAGTGGAAGGCCACTTGTAAATATGGGGGCCGAAAACTTTGACTTAAAGTGTGAAATTGATACAAATATCATGCTATTATTAATGAGATGATATGATTATTATGTTAGGATATTATTAGGAGATAAAGTAGTAGTAGTTACCAAATGGAACAAGTAAGTATGATTCATTTAAATGCTATGGCGAATTCTTTGACAAAATTAGAAGAGTAGTAGTTGTCATTTATGTAGTAATTAATGAAGTTGAAATTGTGGACTTTGAAATGAATATTTTAATAAGAGGTATGATTAATTATATCATCATAAAATAACAAAATCATACCCTATGCACTAAGAGTTGTCGTGTATGACAAAAGAAAGGAAGAGGATATATATTTAATTCAAGCATGATTAGGAATATTGGTATCAAAACAAATTAAAACATCATTATACTATGGCAAAATAACGTAAACATAAGGATGAATAAAATAGAAATTTTTCTCTTTCATTACATATAGTTGCCGTAAACTATATAAAGAAGAAAGAAAGAAATGAAACCTTATTTATTAATCACCATATGGACGAAAATGATGGTGATAAGATAAGATTATACTAGACATGAGAAGACAAAATAAAACTTGTCCTTAGCTAAAGCAAGTTGGGCGCCAATATTGACTATTGTTATCAAGTGGAATAATTGATATTTTATGTAAATAATTATCATACAAGTGGAATGAATCTATAAATATGAGATAGACCTCCATTTCTCATTTTTGAAACCTTGAGTTCGAAAATGAGGAGAAAATTTTAGAAGAGAGTTCATTCAATTCATTCCCAAACCTAGATAAATAAACCTTCACCGATTAAATCGATTAGATTAAAGGTTAGAAATCGACGTTCTTCAGATACATGCTTGAATTTTCGATTTTAAATCCGTTAAATTTATGTTATAAGCTTAGTTTATATATGAAATTTTTGAAAATTATAGAACTTGTATTAATATGTTTAGATATGATGTTTATATGATGATATTAAGCATGTATATTAATTATATCATGAAATTAAGCATGCTATTAAATTTATTCATTTGACCGAAAACTTAGGGGTAATATATATTGATGATTATGATTTTTAATTGTTGATTTGAGTATGAAATCATGATCTAGGGTATTAATTATGCTTACATGAATTTATGTAGAATTTTTGGAAAACTATAGCTTATATTTTTATAAATACCGAAAATATCTATATATGATAAAGTGTTGTGATATAATTCATGTTTAAGTCTTATAATAACATATTAAGTGTGTAGATTCATAATATATGGTTGTGAGAATTTATTGGAATTTATAAAGAATTATTTGACCTAAGTCGAAAATTTGAAAATGACTTAGGAAAATTTTATTCAATAAGTCACAATAAATAACAATTATGTTATAGTAAGCATAATTGAGGGTGATTAGTTGATATATGATTTTATTGGAATTTTTAAAATCATTTGTTGGGTTAATTATAGAAACCGAAAACCATATGTTATAAGACTAAGGTGTATAAATTTTATTTGACTAAGGTAATTACATATTATTAATCACATGATAAAATAGTGTGACATGTGAATTTATAAGAATTTTGCACAAGTCTAAGCTATTTAATTTATAATTACGAAAATGTCATAATATGTGTAATAATGTTATAAATTTATTTTATCAAGTATAATTACATATTATGATCTAAAATAATGTTTTAGACATAGTATGATTTTATAGGAATTTTTGGAACAAGAATTGCACATAAAATGATAAGAATTTCATAAATCCCAATAGTGAAAGTCCTATGATGTATTACGTGTTTGGATCATACGTATTTCCTTAGTTGAGACACGTGAAACACATTATGAACATTACCCAAGCTTGGTGGTAACGCTAATCTATAGGCTCGAGGCCTATTTTCTCAAGGATCTCGTAAGGTCCTATAAATCGTGGTTTCAACTTTCCTTTACCCCAAATCTTACAATGCTTTGGGCGGAGGTTTTAAGGAAAACCTTGTCTCCACATTCAAATTCTAGCTCGGATCTCGAGTATCGGCATATGATTTGCTATCCCGAGCTTCTTTATTCTTTGTCTTATCGGACGACAATTTCAATCATTTCCTCATTGTATCGGACCCTAAGATTTTCTTTCACCAACTTCATCCCAAAGAAAGTGGCGATCGACATTTTCTTCCATATAATGCTTCATATGGGGCCATCGATTGTCGCTGATAACTATTATTGTGGCGAACTCGATAAGTGGTAAAACTTGTTCCCAAGTTGCGCCTCGATCGAATACTACGCTTCTTAACATATCCTCTAGCGTTTGGATCGTTAGATTCGATTGGCCGTCCGTACGTGGATGAAAAGTCGTCTTGAAATTGAACCGTTCCCAATTCCTTTTGTAAGCTTACCCAAAATCTCGAGGTAAACTTGAATCTCTATCGGAGTGATAGATTTTGGTACTCCATCTGCACGCACAATTTCCTTCACATATAGTTGGGCTAACTTGTCGGACCCATAGGTGATTCGTATTGGTAGGAAATGAGCACACTTTGTAAGGCGATCCACTACTACCCATATAGCAGTGTTACCCTTTTGTGACTTTGGTAAACCCGTTACAAAATCCATAGCTATGTCGTCCCATTTCCATTCGGGTATCTCCAACGGTTGCAGCTTTCCATATGGCCTTTGATGTAATGCCTTTACTTGTTGACAAGTAAGACAACGTTCGACGAATGAGGCTATATCTCTTCATTCCTTCCCACCAGAATTTTCCTCGTAGGTCTTGGTACATTTTGGTACTGCCTGGATGGGCGGTATAAGGAGTATCATGAGCTTCACTCATGATTTCATTTCTGAGCTCGTCATTGTTTGGAATACATAGCCTTTCCTCAAACAATATAGCGTTATCATTCTTCCTTGAAACCTTCATTACTCCCTTTCTCCTTTAGCCCTTATCTTCTCTAGTTCCTCATCCTTTCTTTGTTCTTCTATGATTTTATTCCTTAAATCGGACATCATAGTAAGTGTAGCAACATTATCCACGATTGTCCTTGGTGGTTCGACTATCTCTATTGACATTTCTCAAACTCTTGATGAGTTTTCCTTCCGTTGTCGAGAGACATCAGTTTTGATTGACCTTTCGACTCGAGGCATCGGCCACTACATTAGCTTTTCACGGATGATAGTTTATGCCACGATCGTAGTCTTTTACTAATTCGAGCCATCTCCTTTGTCTCATGTTCAAATCCTTTTGCTCGAAAAAGTATTTTAAGCTTTTGTGGTCGATAAGATTTCACATCTTACTCCATAAAGATGATGTCTCCAAATCTTTAATCGTGAACCACCGCCAATTCAAGTCATGAGTCGGGTAGTTCACTCATGTGGTCTAAGTTGTCTTGATGCGTGGCGATTACCTTTCCTTCTTGCATCGATACACAACCAAGTCCATTTTGGAAGCATCGGTATAGATAACATATTCCTTATTCGAATGGGACAGACTAATACCGGTGCACTAGTCGGTTTCTCTTTAACGTTTGGAAACTTCGCCTCACACCATCGATCCATGTGAATTTGATCCCTTTCGAGTAGGCGTGTCATTGGCCTTGCTATCTTGGAGAATCCTTCAATGAATCTCTATAGTAGCGACTAATCCTAGAAACTTCAATTTCATTTTGAGTGGTCGTGCTCCATCCTCGCACCTCGACCTTTGCGGATCAACTTTTATTCCTTCCACGACACAATGTGTCCAGGAATATCACTTCTTTAAGCGAAATTCACACTTGCTGAATTTAGCATAAAGTTGTTAAAGCTCGTAGGTCTCATGTACACTTTGTTCTCAAGTGTTCCTATGTTCCTCCTCGTTCTTTGAATAGATGAGAATATCATCTATAAAGACTAAAGACAAACTTATCAGTATGGATGGAACACTCTGTTCATAAGGTCCATAAACACGGCGGTGCGTTTGTTAGTCGAGCGGCACTACTACAAACTCGTAGTGGCCATACCTTGTTCGAATGCCGTCTTAGATATATCCTCGGTCGTACCTTTAGGCGATGGTAGCGATTTAAGATCGATTTTCGAGAATAAACTTGCACCTCTCAATTGGTCGAACAAATCGTCTCATCCTTGGTAGCGGATATTTGTTCTTAAGCGTCAATTTGTTAAATTCTCGTGTCGATGCACATTCTTAACGAACCATCCTTTTCTTGACAAATAGAGCAGTGCTCCCCATGGTGAAACACTTGGCCTTATAAAACCCAGTCTAATAACTCTTGAATTTGGATTTTCAACTCTTGAGTTCCTTGGGTGCCATTACGTAAGGCGCTTTTGATCTGGGCTGATCCGGGCTCGGATCGATTGTGAACTCTAGGCGCCTATCACGGGGTAGTCACGGTAATGTCTCGGGAAAGGCGTGCGGAAATTCCGAACAATTTCCACGTCTTGACCCTCACTTCCGTCTTTTCTTCTCCATTTAGATACACAGGAATGCTTGACATTCCTTCTTGTTCATCATTCTCCGGGCTTGGAGTGCGGATATTATTGGGATTTTCTTTCCATGCTAATCCATAGAAATTAGTAGCTTCTTTTCCGGTGGTTGCATCAAATTCTTCTCTCCTTGCATAAGATCGTGGAATGGTTTTCGACCAATCCATCCCTAGGATTATATCTACATCCCCATGGGTATTACGTTCAAGTTATTTGCTAGAACCTTAATTGAGCTAAGTTCAATTCTAAGTTCGAGCAAGCACGTGTAACGGTCATAATACCTCCTATAGGTGATGAGATTCTCATTTCACGATTCGTTTCCTCGGGGTTAAGTTCTAACATATCAACGCATGCTTTTGAAATGAAAGAATCTGAAGCACCCGTGTCGAGCAGTATAATAGGCATATTGCAAAGTAATCCCATACCCGCTAGGTTACCTTGATTACGCTCGATTACGGCCTATGTATCGCATAGGCTCGGCTGGTTGGTTGCGGCCGGCGAGGTGCTTGCCTCTGTTGATTCTCATTTCTTGCCGCCGCTTCTTCTCTCTGTAGGCTGCTTCATCTTTATTCTTTATTCTTGAGGTTGGTCTTGAATGCCATAATGGTTGGGCGGGGCACCTTGATTCGACCTTCCCATGGTTATCTGGCGGGTTCAGGGCATTCATTTGCGTAGTGGCCCTCACGCCACACTTAAAGCAAATGGGATTCTAACCATACATACCCCGTGTGCCTTTTGTTGCATTTTGGGCATGGTGAATCCTTACCATCTCTTGGGTGGGTGGAGTATATCTGGTCTCATCCAACCTTGCCCTTGTGGAGCCGTGTTATTCTTCCATGGCCTCTTATTGTTATTGTTGAATCCTCCTTGGTTGGCGTTGTTGTTGTTGGAACTTCCTCCCATTTGCGCTTTCCTTTGTCACCGACATTTTGTGGTAGGTCGGTCTGATTTCTCTTGGGCATTGCCGCCTCTATGTCTAATGCCCTACTAAGAGCCTCCGCATAAGTTAAGTCGCCGTGACACGCCAAATGACATCCTTATCTCATGTCTTAATCACCTTGAATTTTTCGACATCTTCATGTCGGTGTTCACTATATCAAGGCGTATCTAGACATATCGCGAGCGATCGGTCGTACTCGGTGACCGACATTTTACCCTAACTTTAGGGTGAAAAATTCAATTTCCTTTTGTTCGATAGCTTTTGAAATGTACTTATCATACATTTCCGTCTTGAAATCGTCCCGGTAAAGTATTCCATTTGTTGCAGGGTCGATGTCTTTCTCCTCGCTTCCACTTTGAAATCGGCCGGTCCGTGAGTTGGAAAGTTACATAAGATAACCTCTCTTGCGTAGTACAATGAAAAAGTCGAAAATCGTTCTATACGACCCACTGTTCGGCATCCTCGGGGCTCCTTTACCATTGAAGGAGGCGGGTTACGCCTTAAAAGAGTTCTTCTACTCTGGTCGGCGGAGGTGGGGGTGGCACCGATCTCCTCACTCTCCCCCGTGGTATCCTGCCTCTACCCTGCCTCTTCCTCTTCCCCTGCCTCTCACTTCCCGGGAGGTGCACGTCTGGCGGCGTTACAGTTAACAAAACGTAGTTAGTAATGTTCATTGCAGTTGAATATACGTAACATCTTTATATAATCGTATCATAAAACAACTTAAGCAGCCATCATTCTTAGTGCACAACTTGATGTTTATAAAAGCCCATCTTGGGTCATCATCATATATATTTGGAAAACTTTATCTCGAAGGACTATTCTGTACAAGTCATTAAGCGCAAAAGGAAACTAAGTACACACTGTACTACATATACTATTGTCAACTATATACTAGTTATAAGGCGTCTCAAAATACTATGCTTCTATAACTTTGTTAATATCACTACTACATACTACATACTACTCGTATACTAATATCCGTCTTCGTCCATGTTTCTGTTCACGCCTCCATGGTTTGCCCGTGTAGTTTCGTCCTCGCTTGGATCCTCTTCAGGATCTTCTTCTTCTACAGGGTCCTCTTGGTTCTTCCTACGAGCTTTCCTCTCGAGCACGCCTACGTGTGGTCCAGCCCTCTCCCCAATGGCATACACATCGCGCATAGAACATAGCCTTCTTGATGGCGTATGCTTCCATGTATGTCCTCTCGTGATTGGGTGCCATCATTGGTGGTGGAGCTGGTGGTGCCGGTCGCGTCGGATGCCCGACGTCATAGGTGGAAGAACGGCACTCCGATGACACGGGTCGCGATGCCCTCGTCACATGATCGGGTCGATCTCCGCTTCCATGAACCTTGCGCTGCGGGGTTGACCACTCGAGGAACTTCGTGTATAACCATTCGGTGTGTCGTCACCGCCAAGTATACTCCTTGGTGGCGAGATAGGGCCCTCTTGGTGCAGCCACATATCTGTTGTAGACATATATGAGATGGTGACAAACCTCGGCAAATCCCAATCGGTCATAGTCGATGCCCGCACGATAGATATAGTCACCGAGATCTCTCGCATAATCCTCCCAATCAACTGGCAATCGAGTGAGCAACCGCTTGATGCCGTCATATCCCGTCACACCGTACTCATGGGCGTCCATCCATAATCGTAGATAGCTCATCAGGAACTCTCCTAGACTGTCGCCCCAACCCATACTGTAAGTACGATAGGCTTGAAGGACTTCTCCTGGTGTGAATCTCGGCATCATCCTTCGCCTTGGTGAGTAATAACGACTAGCCATCTATCACAGATAATACTAGCGTAAGTCAATCTATATCGATAAGCGGATAAAGAATAGAATATATCATTAAGCGGATAAAGCAAACACATCGATAAGCGGATAAATGTTTACATCAAAGATCCTATGTTCATTCTACATCATAATTATACTTATGGAATTTCTACTTTCAACTTCTTAAGTTCTCTATTTTCAGCAAAAATTTTCAGTCTAACTTCAACTGTTCCTCACGAATTCTGGAGAAGGATTCAGGTTTCTGTCCTAAATATGAACTGAAGTTCGTTGAGATAAGAGTATGTGGGCGAAAACCTTTTGCAAAGCGGAGTTCAAGCAGATGAGCGGGTCAAAAAAAACACTGCGCAGTGCAGTTTTCTGCCTGCGCGATTATCTGCCGAAATTACTTTCTTCCGGACGATTGTGAGCTCGTGCCCGCTTCGTTGCGAGATTTTCATCAAAATTTGTTTAGCTTTCACTGGTTCACATCAAACTCATACGTCTTGTACCTTTGATCCTTTTCTTGCTTTCGTCAACTTTTCGTTGAAAATGCGAGTTCGTTTCCAATCGACTTTTCGTTCGTTCGTAAATCAATTCCTCACTATTGTTCTCGCAAAAGGGATCAAGCTCCTAGAATTCATACTTCTATGTTCAAGAGGTGAGCATGCTTCTTAGAGCATCTATGTTCTTGTGGGAATAACATACCCATTTTCAAAATGAACGATAAAACTTTGAATAAATATTTCAAAATCATAACATGATTTTTGCATTCATGCTTTCAACAACTCAAACATCACTTTTGACATTATCATGTCAACTATTACTCATTCTTCGTAAAATTGGTCTCATACCACTGATAACCCATTATCGTATCACCTTTGACATAAAATTGTCAACTTTTCACAAAACATTGCAAATTTCCTTTTTGAATATGTTCCAAAACTTTCATAACTTTCACAGCTTTCAAAATGTGCGTTCAATCTCATTTTCCAAAATTCCAAGTTCACTGTTTCAACTTTCAACTTTCAATATCAAAACTGAGAAAACAATTTACCTCTTTTCCGGTTGAGCTTGATGTGATGGAGTGTTGAGCACGGTCGGTGATTTCTAGAAGTCTAGTGACTTCGATCTAGACTTTAACTTTTGAAAGAAGGTTTCGGGTTGAAGGACAACTGCTCGATACCAAGCTGTGACGACCCGCCTTTCAAAGTACGGATTAGGCGGAATTGTCATCAACTAGCGAGGATTAAGAGCGTAATGACCAACAAACCTTGAGGCGTCAAACTTTTATAGATAAACACACAGCGATTTCGTACAAACTAGACCAATGGACCATTAACAAAAGTTCAACGATGCGGGGTAACATAAGTAATATCAAAATATAATAAAGTGTTTCGAGCGATGGAAAGCATGTGAATGCATATATGACGATATACATCAAGGTGAACTATTAACGACAAAACTCATTGCTCAACACTTGTCCATCCCATCGCATTTCGGCCTGCACGTTTAAAACAAACATGCGAGGGCTAAGTACAAGATTGCACTTAGTGGACTTATGCGAAAATAATTTCATATAATTACATCGCCCGTAAGTATAACACGAGGATTTTAGTTGAAATAACTCGTGAATACTAAAATACTTTATCATTTCTCAAAGATTACTTTCTTGAGCATTTTACATTACGTATGATCCATATCATCCACATAATTATTCATAAGCGATTCTCATAAAGCGATCTCACGTGCGTAGAAGTAGGCCTCCTTCTCACAAGCGCGTGATCGACCGAAGATGTTGCTAACGGCTCCCAATCACATAGTCGGGATTACGCATCGACTAGGATCCATGACCGGCCGATGATGTTGCTAACGGCTCGCGATCCTGGCGGTGTACCGTTAATCTTAGCGAATTGCGCCTCGACTTAAGATCCGATGTCGATTTAAAATAAATTGGGGCGACCCAATAAGCGATTCACATGCTTCGTTGGCTTGCCCAACAACATGATAGGATCCATACGTTAAAACATAAATATTTTGGGCGTGTAATTGAATAACGATTCATAATCATTTCTCAGTGAAGCTTTATAAATAAATACTTTTCGAAGAAAGCATCGTAAATAAAAGGGTTTTGAGTAAAGCCCACCTTCGTATCGTGGGTCTCTTAACTATGGTCCTTTCTCGTCGGCGCTCGTCCACGTATCGCTTAACGTAAAATTATTTTTAGTGCGTCGGTCGCGTTCGATAGAGGCGGACATAGTCTATAACGTTCTACGTGTCAAATAAGGCTAACGTCGGACTTAATTTGGCGTTTCTTAATCGATTGATGTCGATTATGAATTTTCTTAACTTATAAGAGATATTCTATCTTTTGGTATATAATGTGCGTTTTAATGTACTTACGTAGCGTAAGTAGCATTGTTACTAAGCGTCTACGTCACGTTGATCACGTATTATCGAATGCGTGCCCGTTGACCTTGGTCGACGATTTTGATCAACGATTTTGACCAAGTCGACCAAAAGTCAACAATTTTGACTTTGGTCGACGAAAAGTCAACATTTTGACTTTCTAGGCCTACATGTGTAATTTTATCATTTCATGTACAATTCTTGTTCTAAAAATTCCCCAAAAATCATAATATGTCTAAAACATTATTTTAGATCATATTATGTAATTATAATTGATAAAATAAATTTACATCATTAATGTACTAAACTAACATTTTCGGTCATTATAGAATAAATAGGCTTGGGTTTGGGCGGAAGAAACAACTTATGAGCTCTTGAGCCTATTCTTTCTAGGATCTCGTATGGTCTATGACGGTCTCTCGATAAGAGTAAATTATCGAGATATCGATATCAAAGGATAGGTTGATGTAGACTGAACCATGAATCTTTATTGGTAAGCATAACGATGCGATACTGAAAGTATAGGGTGAATGAGGCAACGTGAAAGCCATAGCAGGAAACATAATGTCCCAATGGAAAGGACAATGACTTATGAAATAGATGTTTACTTGAATGAGCGGGAACACCGTAGACCAAAGCTATACTTCACAATCGGCCGAGCGAACAAAACCGAAGGCACGATGGGTATGAAAGATTTCTCGAAATACCTATAATATTTTCTTTACCTATAATATTTTGTCCGATATAGGTGCTTCATGTTCTAACATCGCACAAGTATGTGCGAAACGATAGAACCTAATTGAATAACCGAATCAAGAAATGAAAATTTCTTCACCTATATGAGAATTATGGCCGTCATGAAGTATTGTAAAGGCTTAGAATTGAACCTAGGATCGCCAAGGTTCTATCCAATGATTTGGATCTTTATATCTATGTGGAGCGTGGATACAATTCTAGAAATAAGTTTCGAAATGGATGCCACTCACGTGATTAGTGACACAGGGCTAGTCTCTTGTTAGAGATTTTCGCAACATGATATTAGTACCCACTATTTGCTTATGCGAATAAATTTAGAAGCGATATCATTGAAGGTGTAAAGCGTAAAATGAGTAATAAAGTAAGTGTCATGAGTCGTATAGTGAGTTGTATACAAGTTATATATGTCTTAAAATGTTTAATTCTTTAAGAGATCCTTCTTATTTAAAATTCCCTCTATTGCTTTGATTTAAGTCGACTTATCTAGCAATATCATTTCTGAGATGGCGGAAAAGGGAATAATACGGTGAAGATAACCACAAGGCCTACAAGCTTAGAACTCACACAGTATATCGACTCTTTTACTATAATGCAGGCGTGAATTTAGGACAATTCTTGGAGGAATTTACTGCACCGTTGGAAGGATGCTCGTAACTATGGAGTTACGGATGAGGATGGTATCCAGAGGCTTATTAGTCGTTTGCCAGCGGAATGGCGTAAGTTTGCAAAAGTATCGAGAGAATATCTTACGCATGCGAGAAAACTCGAAGCTTGGCGGACCTACCGAGTTTGTCGACCGACTCAAGCATACATATTATGCGTGTGGAATTGCACCTACTAGCACTTGTCGGTCCTCGGCAAGTCACCCAAGATGGTACAAAGGTGGTTGTACCACGATGTCTAAGCCGCCCCACGTCCCGTGCGCGGATTATACGAAAGGGATGAGAATGGCGAGAGGGCGGATCATCTGCCCTCGTGGACTGGGGAGTTACCTCTACCAACCCAACCATACTTTTGATAAAACAACACGAATTCTGTCTCAAGAAGAAGCGGGAGGCTTGACCTGGCTCTCTAAAGGGAATATATCATCGGGGTATGAGGCGAGGCGTACAGGAGAAAGGCAAGTTTCAAGTGAGAGATGCGATTCCGATGAAGGCCACTCGAGACATAGAATCTCATGATGATATGAGACTTATAAGTAAATAATGGTTTATGTTGAAATTGGTGTGGTTAGAATATGTAAAATAAACATAGTTTGGGTATGTAGTAAATGTGTTAAAATGGTGTCAAAATTTTGAGTGTAAAAGAACTAGATGCCATGAAATTGATCGACCGATAGACCGACCCTTGTAATTAATGTATGAAAAGTCCTCACCGAGGCATTTTGATGTAATATATTTTATATGATCCTCGTAGAATAGTATCCAAAATAATGAAGATGAATGGTTCCAATAAGATATGGTTACTATGAGATTATAGTCATGCCGATCGGACACTAGTACACCCACATTCATGAACCTCAAAATCGAGTGTTCCACACATACTTAGACAATTTTGTCTTAACCTTCATGAATAACGTTCCTATCCATACGAAGAATGAGAAAGAGCGTAAAGAACGTCAAGGACATCTTACAATTTTAAGAGCAGGTAAATTTTGCAAGTACAAGTGTTGTGAATTTTGGCTTAAAGAAATATTCCTCGGGCACATAATGTCTTTGGAAGGAATCAAAGTAGATCGGCTAAGGATAAAGCAATGTAAGAATGAAAGTCATCAATGAACTAAAATGAGATCGGAATTTCTTAAGATTAATTGACTACTATCGAGATCCATTGAGAACTCTCTAAAAGTAGCAGGCCAATAACATAGCTACCCCAAAAGGAATCAAATTTACATGGATTAATAAAAGAAAAGCTATGTATTAATATGAGAAAGATAATAGCTTCGATCACGATGACTTAATCCACACGAATAGAAATTCCCAACTCACGACTTGATATAGTAACAAGGGTATAAGTATTAAAGTCTTGGAGACATCACTCTATGACGATAAATTAAGAATTCTTCACAGATAAATTCTTGAGCAAAGAGACTTGAATACGGGGATAGAAAAGATGGCTCAATCGGTAAAAATTACAATTGTGATGTAAATATCACCTACGGAAGGTTAATGTAATTTCTAATGCCCTAAGTTATAAAATTCAGTCTAAATTATGATATGTCCCTATAGAAAGGAAAAACTCATTGGAAAGTTTAAGAAAATGAAAATGCGAAATAGTCGGGCGATCGAGAAGCGAGCGTAAGTTGTATTCTCACGCTCAAGGTGACATATGACTAAAGAAAAAGGATGATAAATGAAAGGAGAAAGGATGAAAATGGGAATAGAATACAAATTAAGATAAGGAATGAAGAGCTGAAGGATTTTAAGAAGCGTTGGACAATATCATATTGTCTAATGAAGGATTATATACATATTTCAAGCAATAATGAGCTTAGAAAAGAAACCATGAGTGAAATTCATGACCCTTCTCATACCGCCTAAGGCGACATTAAGAGATATTATGATTTACGAGAAAGTTAGAGTAAGAAATAAAATGAGATATAACCATATTGTCGAGCATTGTCTTGGTTATCAATAAATGAAGGCATTGTAGCAATGACCTTGTAAGAGGTTATAATCTCTAGAGATACACGAATGAAAGTGGAATGACATAGCAATTGATTCTATGATGGGTATTGCCAAAGTCCTAAAGAAGTAACACTGCTATATCGGTAGCAGTGGATTGACTCACCAAATATGTTCATCTCTGCCTATTCAGATGACTCGTAGATCTAAAAAGTTAGCTCGATCGTACATAAAAAATCGTATCTTTGCGGGGGTACGAGCTGTCGTTTGAGATAGAGACTCTAAGTTTACCCTAGATTTTGAACTAACTCACGAAGGAGTTAGACATGAGATTGAACCTTAACATAAATGTCCACTCACGGATAGATGGACGCTTAAAAGGACAATGTGGACGTTTAAACATGATAGAACATTAATGTTAAATCGAGGTACAAGTGGGAGCGTGTTGTACCACTTGTTAAGTTTACGCACGACCATAGTTGTCAACAACGATCAATATAGCCTTATGAGGCATTATGTGGAAAGAAGTATCGACCACCACTTTATTGTAATAAAGTAGGTGAGAGAAGGTATAAGGTCTGACGTCGTAAATGAAGCGATTAAGATATCGCGCCAAATGAGGCAAAGAATAAGAAAAGCTCGGAGACGGACAAAGTCTTACGATCTGCGTAAATCGAGCTGCATTTTAAATGCGAATTAAAGTTTCTTAAGATTTCTCCATCGAGGAAAATTATAAAGTTCGATTACAAGAATGTAGAGATCATGTTTTGTAGGACCTTACGAGCTCACTAGTAATGATAGCCCGATGGCTTATAGATTGGTACTTCCACCAAATTTGGGAAAGATGCGTTACGTTTTCCACGTGTCACGATTGAAATACTAAAATGACCCAATTCACGTGATCCGCCATAAGGGCGTGATCCTTAACTCAAATATTAGTTGTGATGAAAATCTATGACTATTTTGATCGTGCGATTCAACGATTAAAGAATCGAGTTTGGGTCTTTAATGAAAGTCGATGGAAACCATGGACAAAAGGAAATCACGTTAATTTAAGATATTATGATATTAAGATGCCCCATACTTTTTGAGGTATGCAAATTTCGGGACGAAATTTCTTTTAAGGGGGGTAGAATGTAATATCCCGGAGAATTAAATGCCTAACTACGATATTTAAAATTCGTAAATTAGGATATCGCCGAAATAAATGAATTAGTAATTATTCGAATAATGATTTCGATTAATTATGAGGTAATGAATTCTATTTTATATTCACTAAGGATTGTGAATTAAGGAATAGAATTATATAAAGTATTTGGCGGAGTATTTTAACGTCGATTATTATCGATAGTTAAAATTTCATAAAATTTTCTAAATGTGAAGCTTAGAGTTAAATTCCATTTTAATGGAATGAGTTAATAAAGTAATTACGACTTTATTACGACCATTTTGAGATAGTCGATAATGATCGTTTTGAGGCGTTTCAAACGTCGGCGTTTAGAGATGAATAGAAAAATGAGTCTAATGATCAAGGAATTATAATATTTAAATTCCTATGATTATTTTATGTAATTAGAGTATTATTTAGCATTAAAATAATGCTAGAACATTAAGGATTAATTATTGAAAAATATGAAATTTTGAAAACCTAATTGAAAATTAGGGTTTTCTCATGAAATGATACCAATAATTTTTCCTATGATATAAGTTATCATCTAAAATATATATTATGGTATATATATAAAATAGCAAGAAAATCAAATTTTAGCAATTATCTATGAAAGAGCGTGACTTATGTTGGAGCAACAATTATTTACGTGAGTTTCATGTTAGATTTTGCTATGATGTGTTTAATTGATTCAGTGGGATATAAATTACACATTAACCAAGTAAAGTAAATAAGAAATCAAGTGAAGTGTGTGTTGGCAAGAGAGCCGATTTTGTTGACTTGATTTAAGCAAAGAAGCTTGATTTTCTACACTTGAATACACATATATTTGGGATAGGCGTAAGATATATATACATGCATGAGACAAGAAAATCAGATTTTACCTCTTGAAGCATGGTAGCCGACGGCTACACTTCTCCAAGGCAAAGAATATCTTTGTTTTGTTCAAAAACTTTATGCATGTATTAACTTCCATGACATAATCTTTGATGAGTCACAAAGCTTTATTGAAAAGGCTTCCAAATGTTATTTGTGGTGAGAACCGAGAGAGTGAGATAAGTTGAGTGATTCATTTCATTGCATAAGTAATAGTTTTATTGAAACAAGTCATCACTTTTCCTCTCCAAAACCAAGTAGTACCGTGAGCTTATGAAAGAAAAGAGAGAAGTGTTCTTCTTTTAAATCCCAAAACCTTATTATAAAATCCTTGCACTAAAATCGAACAACGGTAAAAGGTTAGGAATCGAGCGATCTTTATTTATACGTTACGATTTTCGATTTCAATGGTTTGATTTTATGATATAAGCATGATTCTTAATTTAGAAATAATGTTAGCATGTGTGTTGTTTACTAATGATGTGTAACTTGATGAACTAGAAACATATATGATGATTTAAATCAAAGGCCTAAGTATATTATGATTTTCTATAGAGATCGAAAAATGCATAAGTTAATTTTATAATGGAATTATGCTATATGATAGCGAGGAACCCATTATGATTTATTGGGATTTTTAAAATCCTATGCTATATGTTTGGAGGTGACGAAAATGATGAAGAAATGCTAAGTTAATGTACAATTTTAATTTAAGAAATGTTATAGCATATTGATGATCTATGACATTAGTTATGTATTATATGAATTTGCTAGAAATTTTGAAGATTGATTGCTCAACTTGCTCAAAATGGCCGAGAGCTTCATGTTTGATTTAGACATGATTTGGTTGTTTTTAGATTAATGTAATGATGAAATGTTACTACACTATAGTGTATAAGCATAGTGTAATTTAATTGGAATTTTATAAAAATGTTGGGTATTAATTTTGGAGGAACCGAAACCTTTGAACAAGGAATCCTTGATGAAAAAAATGAAATATGTTGATCTATATGTTATAAACATGTTATAGATCAATGTTGGGGCCTTGTATAAATTAATTAGAATTTTAGAAAATTATTGGACAATTTTTGATATAAATGCCGTGACCTATGAAATAAAATAGGTGATGCCCAAATTTTCTATAGTTAATGTTAATACATATTAGTGATACTATGATAAAATAGTACACTATATGAATTTAGAAGAATTTTTGGGAAGAAGATTGAAAATCAAAAGCTTTAAACCGTGAGCTTGATTAAATATATTAAGGATTTTAAATCATTAATATCAAGAAAAATAATACATTATATGTCTAGAAATTATTTTAGACATATTAAGAATTTATGGAATTTTATAAACATAGAATACTATGTTTGTGTCAAACGTTATATTAAATAACGTTAGAAATGAAAAATAATGTTAAATGAATAAGTTGATTAATATTTAAGAAAATATTAATAAAGTTTATCGATTTGCGTGAAAAATCGAAATTAGGGCTTTATGAAAAGAAATCGATTGAAAATCGATTTATATTAATTAGATATTAAAATATGAATTATTAAAGAAATTAATAAATAAAAGTCAAAATTGTTGACTTTTGAAATTAACGTATAAAATACGTTCGATAAATCTGCTAATCGTGTGAAGCGTATTAATTATATATAAATCTCTTTGGTGAGAAAAGACTTCATAATTGAAATCTTTATATCGAAAAGCGTTAGAATCGTTGAGCGTTTAACCTAAAGGTTAAAATGAAATAGTTGAACATATCTCGTTTCTATCAAGCACGAAATGCTTAGTTTAAGATCTGCGATTGAGCAGTATTGAATTAGTTAAGGAATTCAAATTATTATAGTATAAGTTATCAAAGTTTATTTTAAACTTTGAAAATCTCAAAAACGTGATGACAGACATCTTGAAATCGTTTTTACGTAAAGGTGAGACGCGGATGCGATCGTTGGCGTGAAACGAAATCGAATTAAGAAAGTCTACAATCGGTGGAAACTTTTTCTTATCCTCGAGGATAAAATGCTCTATTTATGATCTTTCTTGAAATGAAAAGTAATTATTTATGATGCTCTCTTTTGAGAAATGATTATGAAATGATGATGAAATTACACCTTAAAATATTTATGTTTTATGTATGTATCCTATCCATGAATGAATGAATGATGAATGTTGTTGGGTCGCTCCCAACTTATGAATGAAATTGATATCGGATCCTATCTTGGGAAGGCTTATACAGCTAGGATTAACGTGTACACCTAATGGTGACGTGTGTCTTTGAAGGACAATTCACGGTCCGGTCACGTGACGTGAGGGAGGCCTCGCTTCTACGGCGTAAATAATTGTTGCTCCAATAGTGAAAGTCTATGATGTATTATATAAGAGCATTATTTATCATAAAATAATGCTAGAAAATTTAAGAATGCAATGTACCTTATTTAATGGGTTTCGAAAACCCTAAATATTTAAGTTAGGGTTTTATGACCTAAATTGTTTTTAAATACTTTTCTATGATTAAATTTATTATCTAAGACATATATTATGTCATAGAGCCATTAATTACAAGAAAATAAAATATGTAGCATTTAAGCTACATAAGTGTCGAAATTATGCACTTATATGTGTTAATAAATTAAATCCTTATCCTTTTGATAATGCTATGCATTAATTATTATAGTAAGACATTATTAATACATAAGATAAGGTATATCATGATTTTTACAAGTGGAAGGCCACTTGTAAATATGGGGCCCGAAAACTTTGACTTAAAGTGTGAAATTGATACAAATATCATGCTATTATTAATGAGATGATATGATTATTATGTTAGGATATTATTAGGAGATAAAGTAGTAGTAGTTACCAAATGGAACAAGTAAGTATGATTCATTTAAATGCTATGGACGAATTCTTTGACAAAATTAGAAGAATAGTAGTTGTCATTTTATGAAGTAATTAATGAAGTTGAAATTGTGGACTTTGAAATGAATATTTTAATAAGAGGTATGATTAATTATATCATCATAAAATAACAAAATCATACCCTATGCACTAAGAGTTGTCGTGTATGACAAAAAGAAAAGGAAGAGGGATATATATTTAATTCAAGCATGATTAGGAATATTGGTATCAAAACAAATTAAAACATCATTATACTATGGCAAAATAACGTAAACATAAGGATGAATAAAATAGAAATTTTTCTCTTTCATTACATATAGTTGCCGTAAACTATATAAAGAAGAAAAAAGAAATGAAACCTTATTTATTAATCACCATATGGACGAAAATGATGGTGATAAGATAAGATTATACTAGACATGAGAAGACAAAATAAAACTTGTCCTTAGCTAAAGCAAGTTGGACGCCAATATTGACTATTGTTATGCAAGTGGAATAATTGATATTTTATGTGTAATAATTATCATACAAGTGGAATGAATCTATAAATATGAGATAGAGCCTCCATTTCTCATTTTGAAACCTTGAGTTCGAAAATGAGGAGAAAATTTTAGAAGAGTTCATTCAATTCATTCCCAAACCTAGATAAATAAACCTTCACGATTAAATCGATTCCGATTAAAAGGTTAGAAATCGACGTTCTTCGTATACATGCTTGAATTTTCGATTTTAAATCAGTTAGAATTTATGTTATAAGCTTAGTTTATATATGAAATTTTGAAAATTATAGAACTTGTATTAATATGTTTAGATATGATGTTTATATGATATTAAGCATGTATATTAATTATATCATGAAATTTAAGCATGCTATTAAATTTATTCATTTGACCGAAAACTTAGGGGTAATATATATTGATGATTATGATTTTTAAATTGTTGATTTGAGTATGAAATCATGATCTAGGGTATTAATTATGCTTATATGAATTTATGTAGAATTTTTGGAAAACTATAGCTTATATTTTTATAAATATCGAAAATATCTATATATGATAAAGTGTTGTGATATAATTCATGTTTAAGTCTTATAATAGCATATTAAGTGTGTAGATTCATAATATATGGTTGTGAGAATTTATTGGAATTTATAAAGAATTATTTTACCTAAGTTGAAAATTTAGAAAATGACTTAGGAAAATTTTATTCAATAAGTCACAATAAATAACAATTATGTTATAGTAAGCATAATTGAGGGTGATTAGTTGATATATGATTTTATTGGAATTTTTAAAAATCATTTGTTGGGTTAATTATAGAAATCGAAAACCATATGTTATAAGACTAAGGTGTATAAATTTTATTTGACTAAGGTAATTACATATTATTAATCACATGATAAAATAGTGTGACATGTGAATTTATAAGAATTTTTGCACAAGTCTAAGCTATTTAATTTATAATTACCGAAAATGTCATAATATGTGTAATAATGTTATAAATTTATTTTATCAAGTATAATTACATATTATGATCTAAAATAATGTTTTAGACATAGTATGATTTTATAGGAATTTTTGGAACAAGAATTGCACATAAAATGATAAGAATTTCATAAATAGTTGAAAAAGTCAAAATGTTGACTTTTTGTTGACCAAAGTCAAAATTGTTGACTTTTGGTTGACTTGGTCAAAATAGTTGACCAAAATCGTTGACCAAGGTCAACGGACACGCAATTCGATAATGCGTGATCAATGTGACGTAGTACGTTTAGAAACAATACTACTTACGTTACGTAAGTACATTAAAACGTACATTATATACTAAAAAGATATAATATCTCTTATAAGTTAAGAAATTTCATAATCGACATCAATTGATTAGGAAACGTCAAATTAAGTCCGGCGTTAGCCTTATTTGATACGTAGAACGTTATAGACTATGTTCGTCTCTATCGAACGTGACCGACGTACTAAAATGATTCTTACATAAAGGTGATACGTGGACGGGACATTGACGTAGGAAAAGAGACCCTAGTATAAAGACCTACGTGTACGAGGTGGGCTTTACTCGAAAACCCTTTTATTTACGATGCTTTCTTCGAAAAGTATTTATTTACAAGCTTTCAGTTGAGAAATGATTATGAACTGCATTACATGCCCAAAATATTTATGTTTTAACGTATGGATCCTATCATGTTGTTGGGCGAGCCAACGATGTATGTGAATCGCCATTGGGTCGCTCCCATTTATTTTTAAATCGATATCGGATCTTAGTCGGATCGAAATTCACAGCTAAGATTAACGTGTACACCGCTTTTGTGTTGTGAGCCGTTAGCAACATCATCGGCGGTCGTGGATCTGATCGGATGAAGAATCACGACTATGTGATTGGGAGCCGTTAGCAACATCTTGACCGATCACGGCGTCGGTGAAGGAGCCTACTTCTACGGGCGTGAGATCGATTTATGAGATCGATTATGAATAATTATGTGGATGATACGGATCATACGTAATGAAAAATGCCCGGCGGCGAATCTTTGAGAAATGATAAAGTATTTTAGTATTCACGAGTTATTTCAACTAAAATCCTCGTGTTATACTTATAGGCGTGTAATTAAATGAAATTATTTTGGCATGAGTCCACTAAGTGCAATCTTGTACTTAGCCCTGCATGTTTGTTTTTAAATGTGCGGTTGAGTTGCTGATGGGATGAACAAGTGTTGAGCAGTCGGAGTTTTTGTCGCTAATAGTTCACCTTGGATGTATATCGTCATATATGCATTCACATGCTTTCATTGCTCAAAACACTTTATTATACTATTTTGGATATTACTTACGTTACCTCGGATCAAGAATCTTTTGTTAATGTTGTTGGTCAGTTATATGAAATCGTTGTCCCTATCTATAAAAGTTTGATGCATAGAAGGTTGTTGGTCATTATGTTCTTAATCCACCTTGGTTAGTATTATCCGTCTAATCCGTACTTTAGATGGGCGGGTCGTACTTTAAATCGAGCGGTCGTCATTTGAACCCTAAAACCTTCTTTCAAAAGTCAAGTCTAGATTGAGTCACTAGACTTCTAGAAATCGGTGACCGTGCTCAACACTCCATCACATCAAGCTCAACCGGGAAAAGAGGTAAATTGTTTTCTCAGTTTTGATATTGGAAGTGGAAAGTTGAAACAGTTGAACTTGAAATTTTGGAAAATGAGATTGATTTCATATTTTGAAAACAGTGAAAGTTATGAAAGTTTTGGAATGTATTCCAAAAAAAAAAAAAGAATTTTTTCAGTGTTATGTGAAAAATTGACAATTTTATATCAAAAGTGATATGATAATGAGTCATCAGTGAGATGAGACAGAGTTTACAGAGAATGAGAATCAGTTGACAGAGTAATGTCAAAAGTGATGCTTGAGTTATTAAAAGCATGAGTACAGAAGTTATGATATGATTTTTGAAATATTTATTCAAAAGTTATACAGTTTATTCTGAAAATGGGTATGTTATTCCCAAAAGAACATAGATGCTCTAAGAAGCATGCTCACCTCTTGAACATAGAAGTATGAGTTATAGGAGCTTAATCCCTTTTGCGAGAACAATAGCGAAGTATTGATTTTCGAACAAACGAAAAGTCAGTTGAAAACAAACTCGAGTTTCAACGAAAGGCTGACAAAAGCAAAAGAAGAGATCAAAGGTGTAAAACGCGTGGGTTCGATATGGACCATAGAATGCTGAACAAATCTTGAAAGGAAACTCGTACGAAGTGGAGCATGAGCTCGTAATCGACCGGAAAGGAGTGATTCCCGGCGCACGGCGCGCAGACAGAAAACTGCACTGCGCAGTATTTTTGTCTTGACTCGTTCTTATCCGTTTGAACTCCGTTTTGCAAACGGTTTTCGCTCACGTACTCTTATCACAATGAACTTCATTTCATATGAAGGACAGAAATCCTGAATCTTTCTCCAGAATTCGTGAGAAACTGTTAAAGTTAGTCCTCAAAATTTGCTTTGAACAAAAACTTTAGAAAAGAAATGAGAATTTCGAGTTGAATGATGAAAACAATGAGAACATAGAGAAGAAAATCAAAGGGCAGAGGATGAATGTCACTAAACCACAGTGACATGAGTATAGTCGTTTGTTTGGATGTTCACGTACAACGGAAATCCAAACTAACTATGACTTTTCATTAGCAACGAAATAGAAATGGGATTAGAGAATTAATTGACTTTAGTATTGTGATTGATACAGAAAGAGAGACCACAATGTGGTAAAAATTTTAAGACAAAATTGAGAACTTGAATTGTTGTAGTATGAGTAGAGTTGGAAAAGTATCGTGATACGTTAATAACCCTGACAAGTAATGATGACCTATTATACGGAATTTCGAATTGTACCCTTTTTCCCAAGATTCTGTCATTGAGTTTAACTCTATGACCTAGTTGAAATTGAGATATTATTCAAATTCTCACTTCTTTTGAAAGAGATTACAACCAGAGAATTTCTTAACAACATAATTTTGAAACCAAACCCTTGTGTGACTGAGAAAATATTTGTGACGGGTTTGGCCAGCCCATATGACCAAAGAAATCTCAGTAATCATTATTCTGGTCTTCGGACCCTATCTCCCAAGTTATTCAGTTCAAAGAACGTGTTGTTTCAAAACCTCCAGAGTTGTTATCTTGAATTGTGAAACCAGATCTCTTGCAAGTTGTCATGACAAATTTTCTTCAATCCTTGAAACCAATAAGTATGACATAGGTTGGCGTACCTTATCACCTAAAAAAATTTCAGATCAATAAAGTGATAGACATTAAGATCTGATGTAAAGAGGTTCTCAATGAGGCGAGATATATGCTTTTATGATATACATAGGTGGATCGACCATGATGGGTTTTCCCAAATCTTGATGATGATGACAGGTTATACCTCCACGCAAGTATATAATAACTAAGTTATGAACAAAATACCCTTTAGCATTTAGTCTTTGAAATAGAGTAAAGAAAAGTGTATGAGATCCTTGAATATACCTCCTCTTATTATGTCATAATGAGAAAGAATACAACTTATCTGTAAGATAGTTGATTGACCCTAAAACCTCGTTAGTAAGTTGGACGTGTTTAAAAGTATGGAGAGGAATAAAACTCAGTTGATGGATATAAAGGAACGATAGTATCTCAGTATCAAGTTTTCCGCGTTATCCATGAATCGATAAAGATTATGTTAAGAAGAATCGTTCTCAAGTATTTGAGACTTTGGTTAAACCAATAATAGTGTGATCGATGGATCAAATAACGAAATGTGTGAATAAATAGGATATTCCTAGTATTTAAACCAAGAATGGAGAAGATGCCCCGAAGTTGAGACTTGGTAATAGAACATTGATACTTGGATTCTAAGTTATGGTGTACAAACGTACTACCTTACCCGTATAGATTAGAATGATGACGCTCTTAATCCTAAAAGTGAGAATCAAAGTATAATAAAAGTAATATGACTTTCGGATATCATGCTCATGAAAAGAAGCAAGAGTTGAGAATAGCTGAGGAAATTACCAACTATACAGTTATGAGAAAGCCCGGAACATGAGATAAGTTTTACAAACAGTTTGATTACGATAAGTAAAGTAAATCCTTTAAAGGAAGGAAGTGGATTAAAGAAGTAGATTTATTATTTGAGATGAAACCGTCATATTCTAAGTTATATAGAGACAAAACACTTATCTCATGCACGATTTAGTAATTATTAAGCAAGATAATTGTTAAAGACGTATGCAAAGGAAATACGTTCAAGCGAACAACGAAAGGGATTCACAGGAAGGACCTTAAGGTAAATCTAAATGGGAAGGTTATTCCTCATACTTATCGATGACCAATAAAGTGAAATATTAGGTACCTCGGCATTGAAATGAAGTAAACATAGAATGTCGAGAAGATAGTAAAGATATATATGACGTCAAGGTAAAAGTATGATCGTTCTCGTGAACAAGGGCTTTTAATGTATGCGAAACCACTTAGTCAAACCAATGAAGATTAAGGAAATGACGTATATCCAAAAGGATATTACGTATAATAGCATAGTAAATGCTAATATAGGATTCTTCTTGAAAGGTTTTTAAAGAAAGAATATATGGAAGATGTATTCTTAAGGCGATAAAGAAGAGAAGGAAGGCTGAATCATTCATACTAATTAGAAAGTATGATAATGATGGGACGAATAAAACGAGGAAAGCTTGGTAGATACGGAAAACTTCTCGGTATACCTAAACTACTTTTGTTCGAGACAAGTGCATCACATTCATTATCACAAGAATAGTAAGAGCATGCGTGGACACGTTAGAACTCAAATAAGAATAAGAGAATCAAGGGATGAGAATTTCTTTACTTAAAGGAAGGATCATGGTCGCCACACGTGTTACTCGAACTTAGAATCGAACCTAGAATCACTTAAGACTTTAATAAAAATAAAAATAAAAAATTAACATAGTACCTATGTGAGGCGTAGATATAATCCTAAGAATGGATTGGTTAGTGAAAACCATTCTCATGATCCGTCTAAGGAAAGGTAAATTCCGTTCCATTTTCCAATCGAGGAATTATGAGTCCTATGGAATCAGCATGGAGCAAAAAATTCCAATAATACCCACACTATCTCTAAAGAAAATGATGAATAAGGAAGAATGTCGACCATTCCTTGGTTATCCAACCAAATGAGGAAAGCGAGATAAAGATCAAGGATATGGAAATTTTAAGAATTGCAAACGTTTCCACTAGCAATTTACCAAGAACTACCTGATAGGCAGCTAGAGATTATCTATGAATCTAGAACCCTGATTAGCCCGTATCAAAAGCACGTGTAATGAATGACTTCAAGGAAGTTGGAAGAACAAAGGAGTAAATCTAAGAATTATAAGATTTAAGTTTTATCGAACCTAGTATATCACCTTGGAAAAACACCCGGCTTGTTTATCAAGAAAAATGATGGTTGTTTAAGAATACGCATTGACTATCAAGAATTAAACCAAGTGATGCTTAAGAACAAGCATACACCATCAAAGTTAGACGATTGCTCGATTAGTTGAAAGAAGTGAAATTATCCTCAAAAATCAATCTTAAATAAAGATGTCATCAGCTGAAGGTACAAGCTGACAATGTACCCAAAATGGCTTGCAAACAAGTCATGACCACTATGAGCTTATAAGTTATGCCGTTCGGACTAACAGATGTACTAGCCATATTCTTGAACCTCAAAAATCAAGTGTTCCGTCCTTAATTAGACAATTTGTCTCAAGTCTTCATAAGATGATATTCTCGTTTATTCAAAGAGGAAAGGAGGACATAAGTAACCCTTGAGGACTGTCTTACAAACTTTAAGAATTGAACAATTCTTGCCAAGTTTGGTAAACAAGAAGTTTGGCCTAAACAAGTGATGTTCCGTGGACACGTGGTGTCTTTAGAAGGAGCTAAAATAGATTTGGATTAAGATTGAAGCAGTGCAAGAATAGAATTACCCTTCTCACAACTTAGAACTAGCAACAGTAATACACAGGCTAAGTTTTGGAGATATCACCTCTAAGAAATGATGTGTAAAATGTTCATCAATCATAAAAGCTTGAAATACTTCTCCGAGCAAAGGGTTTTGAACATGGAAAAAAGAGATAAGCTCAAATTAGTAAAAGATTACGACTGTAGTATAAAATATAACCCAAGAGAGGCACACGTAGTAGCTGAGGTCTTGAATTGTAAAAGTCAATCCAAGCAAGGATGTCTCTTAGCAAGAAAAGAGAAACTTGCTAAAGAATAAAGGCGAAAGAGCTTGAGAAACACATACTAATGTTATATTCTTTAAGAAAGGATACGTGTTCCCAACAATAATGAGTTAAGGAATGAAATCATAAGTGAAGCTCGTGATACTCCTTATACCACCCATCCAGACAGTATTAAGATGTATCACGACTTATGAGAAAAGTTTCGATAGGAAGAGTTGAAGCGAGATGTAGTCTCATTCGTCAAAGTGCCATCTTAATTGTCAAAAGTGGGCGTGACATTCACAAACTTATAGAAAGTTATAGTCTTTGGAGATACCCGGGGAGTGGAATGACATCGTAATGAAATTGTAATAGTTATCAAAGTCGAAAGAAGTGACACTACTATATGAGTAGTAGTGGATCGACTTGTTAAATCGCCATTATTCGACCTATTCGATTACTTATGAATCCGATAAGCTAGTAAGGCGTAAAGAAATCGTGCGTTTACATAGAATACCAAAATCTATCATATTTGATAGAGATTCCAAGTTCAAATTTGGATTAGTTAACGAAAGAATTGGGGCGAGATTAAACTAGAGCATAATTTTAGCTCATGAGATAGATGGACGATCAAAAGATAACACAAACGCTTTAAGAAATGTTAAAGACATTAGTGTCGAATCGAAATACGAGTTGGAAACAAGTTTTCCAACGATGTAGCATCGCCTGACGAGAGTCACGAGAAATGGTCAAAATGGGCCATATAAGATATTGTGCGAAAGAAAGTGTCGATCACTTTTATTATGATGAGGTAGGTAAGAGGAAAGTTCCGGGTCTAACACCGAGTAAAATGATTGAGATTGTGCATCGAAAGCGGATAAGCGATAACGAAGCTCATGAGAGCAAAAGTCTTACGCAGATACACGTAAATAAAGTCTTCTTAAAATCTCTTTATCAAGAGGAATTAAAAGTCGAGTAAGATGTAAGTTAGAATCACATTTTCTAGGACCTTACGAGATCCTACAGAGATGATAGGCGAGAGCTCATAGATTAGCATTACCACTAGTTTGGGTAATGTCCATAATGTGTTTCACGTGTCACAATTAAGAAATACATGTATGATCCCAAAACACGTAATACATCATGATGGCGTGGTCTTAAATCAATATGAGTTATGAGAGAGAACTTATGGCTATTTTGGACCATAAGGTTCAACGGTTGAAAATAAATCAATCCGTTAGTAAAAGTCCAATGGAGACACCACGGACGAGATAAGTACGTGGGAACTCGAGAATGGATGCCATGAAAAGCGATACCCAACTCTTTTGAGGTATACAAATTTCGAGGACGAAATTTATTTTAAGGGGTAGAATGTAATATCCCGTAATTTTAATACTGAATTACGATAATAAATTTCGTAATTAGTATTATTAATTCAATAATTAAAATCTTAATTAGTCAACTCTTGACTTTGACCAAGCATAATTGGATAATTTCGTATAAGATTCATCGAGGCTTAGTGAATTAAGGAATATAATTTTCAATATTCCTTCGAACGTAATTTTCTAACGTCGAATAAATTCGACAGTTACGTCTTACAGTATTATTAAGCAGTTAAGCTTAATTTCGAAATTCCTATTATTATAGGAATAAATAAAGTTGTAACAAACTTTATTTTGAACATTTTAGAGATAATCAAACTATGAGAATTTAGAGACGTTTCAAACGTCTCACGTTTAGAATAATGCGATAACTTTAGCATATGATCTCGGAATTATAAAATTCAAATTCCTATAATTATATTATTATATAAGAGCATTATTTATCATAAAATAATGCTAGAAAATTTAAGAATGCAATGTACCTTATTTAATGGGTTTCGAAAACCCTAAATATTTAAGTTAGGGTTTTATGACCTAAATTGTTTTAAATACTTTTCTATGATTAAATTTATTATCTAAGACATAGATTATGTCATAGAGCCATTAATTACAAGAAAATAAAATATGTAGCATTTAAGCTACATAAGTGTCGAAATTATGCACTTATATGTGTTAATAAATTAAATCCTTATCCTTTTGATAATGCTATGCATTAATTATTATAGTAAGACATTATTAATACATAAGATAAGGTATATCATGATTTTTACAAGTGGAAGGCCACTTGTAAATATGGGGGCCGAAAACTTTGACTTAAAGTGTGAAATTGATACAAATATCATGCTATTATTAATGAGATGATATGATTATTATGTTAGGATATTATTAGGAGATAAAGTAGTAGTAGTTACCAAATGGAACAAGTAAGTATGATTCATTTAAATGCTATGGCCGAATTCTTTGACAAAATTAGAAGAGTAGTAGTTGTCATTTTATGTAGTAATTAATGAAGTTGAAATTGTGGACTTTGAAATGAATATTTTAATAAGAGGTATGATTAATTATATCATCATAAAATAACAAAATCATACCCTATGCACTAAGAGTTGTCGTGTATGACAAAAAGAAAAGGAAGAGGGATATATATTTAATTCAAGCATGATTAGGAATATTGGTATCAAAACAAATTAAAACATCATTATACTATGGCAAAATAACGTAAACATAAGGATGAATAAAATAGAAATTTTTCTCTTTCATTACATATAGTTGCCGTAAACTATATAAAGAAGAAAGAAAGAAATGAAACCTTATTTATTAATCACCATATGGACGAAAATGATGGTGATAAGATAAGATTATACTAGACATGAGAAGACAAAATAAAACTTGTCCTTAGCTAAAGCAAGTTGGACGCCAATATTGACTATTGTTATGCAAGTGGAATAATTGATATTTTATGTGTAATAATTATCATACAAGTGGAATGAATCTATAAATATGAGATAGGAGCCTCCATTTCTCATTTTTGAAACCTTGAGTTCGAAAATGAGGGAGAAAATTTTAGAAGAGAGTTCATTCAATTCATTCCCAAACCCTAGATAAATAAACCTTCGCCGATTAAATCGATTCCGATTAAAAGGTTAGAAATCGTACGTTCTTCGTATACATGCTTGAATTTTCGATTTTCGTCCGTTAGAATTTATGTTATAAGCTTAGTTTATATATGAAATTTTTGAAAATTATAGAACTTGTATTAATATGTTTAGATATGATGTTTATATGATGATATTAAGCATGTATATTAATTATATCATGAAATTAAGCATGCTATTAAATTTATTCATTTGACCGAAAACTTAGGGGTAATATATATTGATGATTATGATTTTTAATTGTTGATTTGAGTATGAAATCATGATCTAGGGTATTAATTATGCTTATATGAATTTATGTAGAATTTTTGGAAAACTATAGCTTATATTTTTATAAATATCGAAAATATCTATATATGATAAAGTGTTGTGATATAATTCATGTTTAAGTCTTATAATAACATATTAAGTGTGTAGATTCATAATATATGGTTGTGAGAATTTATTGGAATTTATAAAGAATTATTTGACCTAAGTCGAAAATTTAGAAAATGACTTAGGAAAATTTTATTCAATAAGTCACAATAAATAACAATTATGTTATAGTAAGCATAATTGAGGGTGATTAGTTGATATATGATTTTATTGGAATTTTTAAAAATCATTTGTTGGGTTAATTATAGAAACCGAAAACCATATGTTATAAGACTAAGGTGTATAAATTTTATTTGACTAAGGTAATTACATATTATTAATCACATGATAAAATAGTGTGACATGTGAATTTATAAAATTTTGCACAAGTCTAAGCTATTTAATTTATAATTACCGAAAATGTCATAATATGTGTAATAATGTTATAAATTTATTTTATCAAGTATAATTACATATTATGATCTAAAATAATGTTTTAGACATAGTATGATTTTATAGAATTTTGGAACAAGAATTGCACATAAAATGATAAAATTTCATAAATAGTTGAAAAAGTCAAAATGTTGACTTTTGTTGACCAAAGTCAAAATTGTTGACTTTTGGTTGACTTGGTCAAAATAGTTGACCAAAATCGTTGACAGGTCAGCGGACACGCAATCGATAATGCGTGATCAATGTGACGTAGTACGTTTAGAAACAATACTACTTACGTTACGTAAGTACATTAAAACGTACATTATATACTAAAAAGATATAATATCTCTTATAAGTTAAGAAATTTCATAATCGACATCAATTGATTAGGAAACGTCAAATTAAGTCCGGCGTTAGCCTTATTTGATCGTTAGAACGTTATAGACTATGTTCGTCTCTATCGAACGTGACCGACGTACTAAAATGATTCTTACGTAAAGGTGATACGTGGACGGGACATTGACGTAGGAAAAGAGACCCTAGTATAAAGACCTACGTGTACGAGGTGGGCTTTACTCGAAAACCCTTTTATTTACGATGCTTTCTTGAAAAGTATTTATTTACAAGCTTTCGGTTGAGAAATGATTATGAACTATTATTACATGCCCAAAATATTTATGTTTTAACGTATGGATCTATCATGTTGTTGGGCGAGCCAACGATGTATGTGAATCGGTTATTGGGTCGCTCCCAATTTATTTTAAATCGATATCGGATCTTAGTCGGGCGATTCACGCTAAGATTAACGTGTACACCGCCATGTGATCGTGAGCCGTTAGCAACATCATCGGCGGTCGTGGATCTGAGTCGGATGAAGAATCACGACTATGTGATTGGGAGCCGTTAGCAACATCTTGACCGATCACGGCGTCGGTGAAGGAGGCCTACTTCTACGGAGATCGTGAGATCGGTTATGAGATCGATTATGAATAATTATGTGGATGATACGGATCATACGTACGTAAAATGCTGGCGGTGAATCTTTTGAGAAATGATAAAGTATTTTAGTATTCACGAGTTATTTCAACTAAAATCCTCGTGTTATACTTATAGGCGATGTAATTAAATGAAATTATTTTGGCATGAGTCCACTAAGTGCAATCTTGTACTTAGCCTGCATGTTTGTTTTTAAATGTGCGAGTTGAAATGTGATAGGATGAACAAGTGTTGAGCAGTCGGAGTTTTTGTCGCTAATAGTTCACCTTGGATGTATATCGTCATATATGCATTCACATGCTTTCATTGCTCAAAACACTTTATTATACTATTTTGGATATTACTTACGTTACCTCGAGATCAGTTGAATCCTTTTGTTAATGGTCAGTTGGTCTAGTTGTATGAAATCGTTGTGCGTTTATCTATAAAAGTTTGATGCCTGGAAAGGTTGTTGGTCATTATGTTCTTAATCCCTGCTTAGTTGGTAACAGTCCCGTCTAATCCGTACTTTAGATAGGCGGGCTGTTACACAGTCTTCCCGCACTTGAAGCACCTGTTATTCTCCTTTGGCTTCTTCATGCCGTCGGTGGCACCCATGCCCTTGCTTCCATTGTTCCCCTTGTCTCTACCACCCTTGGCACCCATCTTCATCTTTCCACCTTTTGATGGAACATTGGCGCCCTTGGATGTGTTAGCCAAGGATTGTACATCTTTTCTCATGATCTCTTCTGCTGCTATGAGATCGTTGAGCAATTGATTGAGTGTGTGCTCGATCTCATGATCGTGTTCACGTAAAAGTTCTCAAAAGTCTTGGGTAGAGTTTTGAATATGATATCTACCTTAGCTTCACCGTAAATACCACCTCCAATCTGATCAAAGCTATCTATGAGGTGGGTTATGTGGAAGACATCTTTATGGACCGAACTTCTTTCTTCCATCTTACATGCTAAGATTTCTCGTATCATGTGGAAATGGCTATTCGATCCGTATCCCAAACTTGTTACAGACTTGATAAGATCTCAACGTGTCTTCCATCAATTGATGTTGTAGTTGCAAGTATTTTAACATTGTAGGTATCATATACCACTTAGCCATATTGTTTGACTTATGCCAAAGTTTGCTTGTTTCACGTTGCTCATCAGTCGATATGTCAATAAGGTCAACAGGTTTAGGAGTAGTAGGAACAAACATATGCTGTTCAACGATAAGCATGTATTCCAAATTTTGCCTCCACTCAATATAATTTGAATCGGATAAGAGATTTTGTGCGAGCATATTGATTATCAGAGTAAGAGACATATTGGAAAAGTAACGTAAACACATGAGCATATAATCGTATATAATTCTTAATAGCAATATTGTAACCTCTTGATAAAACAATATGGATTGAAACATCCAATTACCCAAGGAATCACACATGCAAGCCATACATGTAGATGTTCACATATGAATCCTTCAACCAGACTAAAATAAACCTTTTAGTCATTTAATTTTATTCTATGTCAACTTATCCTCCTGAAAAATGAAACTAATGATTGAACTTTTATAATAACTCGAAAAATTTAAAACTTTTATTAGTGAAGATTAAACCAATTGTTTATGGTGCTAATAACTTAATTATGTTTAAGGTAACCAACGAAACGAATTAGAATCGATTCAGAGATCGAAAACTAGAGAATCAAAAACTAGTGACTAGTCCAACCGGATTGGGGTTTCCTAAATAGCCTGAACATAGAATGCAAAATCTAGAATGAATCTAAATAAAAGGATTGCATTTTTAGAATCTTCACATAAAAAAATGTGAGAAGCCAAGAAATTAGAATTTTCAGGCAGACTTGCCCGGTCAGTCTCAAAAGTACGATTCACGAGCCAGATCAACTTTCAGTCCGTGCTAATCATTGAAATTAATGAGAACGATCAAAATCATGAAGGAATATATTATTATGAATTTAGAATCCGTAAGAATCAATTTCTGAACAAAATTCCTGAAAAACTTAATCGAACGTCGGGAATATATACCGAAAAAACCCTAAACTGATCCGAACAAACCGAGACTCAAACCAAGGGTCTAAATAAATAAGAAATGATTTATAAGACTCAAATTAATTATGAAATCTCAAGAATTCGATAGAAATTCTAGTGAGCATAATTTAATCATCGGACGCTGTTTTTTCGCGATAATTTAGAATTGACTTACAGGATGCAATCCGAACTTCATGGAATTTTTATAAACTATGAAATAAGTCTTTTTAAGGCTATTTAAGAAAATAAAACCTTAAGGTTCTGAGAAATTAATCGAAAGCGCGATAAAACTTAAAGAACCGGTATTAACATGCCAAATCGGGTAATTTGACTAGTCTTTCTCCCAACTACCACCAAGGGCATCCCATATGAGCTTACAACAGCACATTTGCTACAAAATTACAGTAGCAACCTAGCCATTCTCTCTCTCTCTCTATCTCTCTCTTTGGAACAAAGTTCTCTCTTTGTTTTCATGTTTCTTCACCTTCTCCAAACTTCAATCCTCCATTCTAACCCTCCAAATAATTTTCTAAGACCATACAAAGGTAGCATTCATCATGCTCTTCGTTTTTAATAGAGTAGAATTTTTTTTAACTTTTTTTTTAGGAATTCTTACTTGAAGAACCCTAATTTTTGTTCTTCATTTTCTTCATGACTTTTGAGCCATCAAATACTCTTAAGATATTAATGAAATATGCTTACAAATATATTCTAAGGTTGTATTTAAAGTTTAAAAATTTTTGGAGCATGTTTGATATTTTTTTATTTTTGTTATAATTCTTTTTATAGAAGATAAAGCATGCTTTTGTGAAAGTTATTTCATATTGTTGTTTGTTGATGTGTTAGGAGCATGTAGAATAAATATGAAGAATTTTGGTTTTTCTTGTATTTATTTTGAAAGGGCCGAAATATTTGTGGCTTTTTAAGCCATTATTTTTATTTTATTTGTTGGAAAATAGTTGAGAAATAGTGTTTAATATATGATATGAACATCATATATTAATCTTGAAATTATTGAAACACTTCTCCTATTTTCCTAATAATACCGAAATATATATATAATTTTTGAGATTTATTTTGATTTCATTTGTTGAAAAATAGTTGAGAAATAGTGTTAAATATATGATATGAACATCATATATTAATCTTGAAATTATTGAAACACTTTTCCTATTTATTTGTTAGGACCAAAAACTATATATATATATATAAGATTTATTTGATTTTTATTTGTTTAAAATAATATAATATATGATGTTTAGAAATAATATAGAATCTACTATGCTTTGTTGGGAATTTATTGAACATATATACAATATAAGTGGGAGGACAAAAAAATTCCAAGCATTTAGTTCATATTATAAATATTTAGTTGATGTTTAAAGTTAATATTCCATGTTTATTGCATATTATAAACATGTTGTAATGTTTCCTAAATCCTAAGTGCGATTTAGCGGGGCTAATACTTGGAATAATAATTAAGGAAACTTTATCCTATATATATACAAGACTCATATGTTCAGAAGTATTCAACTAATCAACATCATAAGATAAATTAATTCAATTGCAGCGAAAAAACGTGTGAATACACATATGACGATGTGTATTCAAGGTTTCTAAATATATTGTATTCAAAATGGGTTCCGACTGCTCCGACACATCTCCATCCATCATCGCTCAACTGCACATTTAAAACAAATATGCGGGTGAGTACAAGATTACACTCGATGGCTCATGCGAAAATAATTTATCACATTTAAATTACTCAAGCGCATCACGGTAACACACGAGATTTTAATTTGAAATACTCGTGCTTACTAAATATTTTACATCATTTTCAATAAATATCGCTTGGCGAGCATTTTCCACGTATGTATGATCCACATCCACCACAACAATCATTCACAACAATTCCTACTATTGGAGAGAGGCCTCTCTCACAGACGCCGTGACCGACCGAGCACCCTTTTCGGCTGCAGTCACAAAATAATCGGTGCACAAAATCCGGCTATCTCGTACGGGATACAAATTCTCCATCATCCTTGGGGTACTTCCAAGAATCAATTCAAGCATGTCATAAAGTGGGAGCTACCCAACATTATGCATCGATAATCATGGATTGGATACATACATAAAATATAAACATTTTGGGCGGTAATTAAATAAATCATTTCATAAATATTTGCTTGCAATAAAGCATCATAAATAAATCATTTGGTAAATTCTACCAGTTTGAGTATAGTAAAGTCCACCTTTACTTTTAAACTCTGATTTTCGATACGCGTGCTCTCCTTTGGTTGCGTGTGAGCCTTCACGTCCCACTTTTACGCAAAATTTACGTTTAGCACGTTGGCACGCTTTTCGAGATTTTCAAAGTTCATTCAACTTTGATAAATAATAATAATTCGAAGTTTTAATAAACTTTATACGTCGTTTCAATGCGTATTTCAATAAAAATAATTCTCGTATCTCGAGAGGCGTAATATGATCTCTGATCTCATTTTAACCTTTTAGGTTAAATAATTAACGATATAATAACGTTATTCATAAAATGATTTCAATTATGAAATCTTTTCTCTAATTGAGATATTCGATAAAAGTGTCGTTTTCACTTATTAGCGTATTTAACGAGCGTATTTAAATGCGTTAATTTGAAAGTCGACCATTTTGACTTTTAGTCATAATATTTCAATAAAATAAAATTTTAATGTATAAAATTAAAATAAATCTATTTTCAATCGATTTCTTTTCAATTCTCGATTTTTCACGTAAATCGATAAACTTGATTAATATTTTCTTTCAATATTAATCTTTTAATACCTTAACCATTATTTTATGCTTTTAACGTTATTTAATATAACGTTTCATCGTAAATATAATATACTATGTTTAATAAACCTCAAAAATTCAATTATGTCTAATATAATTTTTAGACATATAATGTATTATTTTCTTGATATTAAAGATTTAAAATCCTTAATATTCTTAATCCATTTTAGACCTTTAAGCTTTAATTTTCATTCTTCTTCAAAAATTCTTCTAAATTCATATAGTGTACTATTTTATCATAGTATCACTAATATGTATTAACATTAACTATAGAAAATTTGGACATCACCTATATTGCTTCTATAGGTCACGGCATTTTCTCAAAAATTGTCGAAAATAATTTCCTAAAATTCTAATTAAATTACACAAGGCTCCAACATCAATTTATAACATGATCATAACATATAGTCCAACATATGAAATTTCTACACCAAGGTATATATACTCCATGGTTTCGGTTCTCACAACATTAAACTAAACATTTTTATTAAATTCCAATTAAATTAAACTATACTTAAATACTATAGTGTAACACTAATATATCATAACATTGATCTAAAAACAACACAATCATGTTTAATAATCATCATGAAGCTCACGGCCTCCTTCAAATAATTTGAGCATTTCTTCTTCAAAAATTCTAGTTTATTCATGTAATGCATAATTAATACCCTAGACCAACAATATGCTATTACATTTCTTAAATTAAGATTGTACATTTACTTAGCAATTTCTATGAATTTTCAGTGGTTTTGAAAATTTTGCATAGGATTTTATAAATTCCATAAAAATCACAATAAGCTTCTACTACATCATATATCATTAATCGATCTTAAATCTTGAAAATTTTGGTTACACATAACATAATTTCATAGCATGTTTAATTAATTTCTAAACATGCTACATGCTTTCATTCATATTTATACACAACATTAACAAACATATTCATGCTTAGCATAGATTTCATAATTAAAATCATGCTCATAAAATAAGATCAAGCCTTTAGAAAATTAAAAACTTAGGGTATAATCAAAGCTTGTTCAATTCCTAACCTTTTTAACGGAATTGATTTTATAAGATCAAGCTTTAGGTCAAGCCTTTGGTGAATCAAACTCAAGAACACTCAAAGTATTTCAAGAAGAAAGCTCACGGTATTTTCTTCTTTTGGAGAGAGATAATTGTGTTTTTCTAAGAAATAAAACTTAAGTATATAGACTAATATCTCACATTGTTCACTCTCTCTCTCTCGGTCATATCTTCACAAATTGGGAGCCCTTTTTCAATCTACTTTATGACTCACCATTGTACATCATCATACTTAATACATTGACTAAAGTTTTTGAACAAAACAATTAAATCCTTTGCTTTTGGGATGAAAAAGTTGCCGGCACTATCACACACACAAGGATTACACATTATCAAGTGGTGACTCACTATATCATATGTCATGGTATTTACTAGCTCTTACATTTTGGAAGAAACAAAGAAATATCTTTGCTTTTTGGAGAGCATTTAGCCGTCGCCCATCATCTCTTATTCAAGGTGGAGTGATTTAATTTCATTAGTCTTAACACATGTAGTAACTATACACTCTATCCCAAATATATATATACATCATCAAGGTATTCCTATAGTCAAATAAATCGGCTCTTGCATTCCTCTCACCATCCACTTGGTTAAAGTGTCCAATGTATTACACTTGCATGATTTAATTCAAATCATAGCAAAGTGAAAAAAAAAAAAATTGGCGTGAATGGTGTTGCTCAACATAGCTCACTGCTATTTCACATTCCTAATTGCTAATTTTTGATATTTCATGCTAATTATACATATATATCATAATATATATTTTAGATGATAAATTATATCATAGGAAAAATTATTGGAAACAATTCATAAGTAGAAAACCACAATTCTCGATTTAGGGTTTTAGAGAATCTTAAATAATCACAAATATCATTCCAATATTTTCTAGCATTAATTCAATGCTAAATAATATTCTAATTATATAAAATAATCATAGGAATTTAAATATCATAATTCCTTGATCGTTGAACTTGATTCTCAAGTCATCTCTAACGTTAACGTTTGAAGCGTCTCAAAGCGTTAAATATCGACTCATCTCAAAATGGTGGTAATAAAGTCGTAATGACTTTATTTAATTATTCAATAATAATGAAATTAAATTCTAAGCTCAAAACTTAGAAAATATCACGAGCATTTAATTATCGATCATGATCGGCGTAAAAATAATATTGTTGAAATCGTTACATATTCGTATTTCCTAATTCACATAATTTGTGAATAAAATATAGAATTTATTATTCAAAATAATCAAAATCATTATTCGATATATTAATAATCAAATTATCATAACAATACTCTAATTCTGAAATTTATATAAGTAATTAGGCGTTTAAATATTAGGGTATTACATTTCACCCCAAAAGAAATTTAGTCCGAAATTTACATACATCAAAAAGTATGGGGCATCTTAGCACCATAACATCTTAAATTTCACGAAATTTTCATTTGTCCATGGTTTCTCCATTGGACTTTCATCAAAGACCAATTTAATTCTTAATCATCGAATCATACGATCAAATAGTCGTAGATGTTCATCAAAACTCATATTTGAGTTAAAGATCACGTCATTATGATGAATTCGTGATTTGGGTCATATTCATATTTCTTTAGTTGCGACACGTGGAAAAACATTATGTATTTTCCCCAATTTTTGGTGGAAGTACAAAACTATAAACTCTTGGGCCTTTTATTTCTAGGATCTCGTAAGGTCCCTATAAAGCGTGATCTCAACATTCCTTGTACTTTGAACTTTATAATTTCCCTCGATGGAGAAATCTCGAGGAACTTCATTTCGCATTCAAAATGCGGTTCGAGATCTCACGATACCGATGTAAGACCTTTATGCATCTTGAGCTTCTCTCAGTCTTTGCCTTATTTGGCAAATATCTTAATCATTTCATTTACGTTGTCAAGACTTTATACTTTCTCTCACCTACTTTATTACAATAAAGTGGTGGTCGATATTCTTTCCATATAATGCCACGTGTGGCTATGTCGATCGTTGCTTGGCGTTATGGTCGTCGTAAACTTAATAAGTGGTAAAACATGTTCCCACTTGCACCTCGATTTAACATGAATGTTCTCATCGTATCTTTAAACATCCATATTGTCCTTTTTATCGTCCATCTGTCCGTGAGGGGACATCTACGATAAGGTTCAATATCATGCATAACTCCTTTTTTGGTGAGCTAGCTCAAAATCTAGGGGTAAACTTGGAATCTCTATCTGAAATGATAGGTTTTGGTACCCCCTGTAAAGATATGATTTCTTTTATGTACGACTGAGATAAATTATCAGATCTCTAAGTCATCTGAATAGGTAGAGATGAGCATATTTGGTGAGTCAATCCACTACTACCCATTTAGTAGTGTTATATTTTTATGACTTAGGCGAAACCTGTCATAAAATCCATTGCTAGGTCATTACATCCTCATTTGTATCTCATTAGGGATTATAACCTCTTATAAGGTTATTGATACAATGCCATCACCTCTTATAATCGAGACAATGCTCGTCAATGAGGTTATAGCTCATTTCATTCTTTACTATCTAATTTTTCTCGTAAAACATAATATACTTTAATGCTGCTTGGGTGGGCGGTATGAGGAATATCATGAACTTCATTCATGATTTCATTTCTAAGCTTTTTATTGCTTGAAATGTATATATAACCTTTCCTTAGACAATATGACATTGTCAGGCGCCTCTTTAAAACCCTTCAGCCCTTATAGGTGATAGTTTATATCACAATTGGAATCTTTTTCTGATTCGAGCCATCTTTTCTATCTCATTTTTAAGTCTCTTGCTCGAAGAAATAATTCAACTTTTATGGTTTGTGAAGATCTCACAACTTATTCCATATATAGGAAATATCTCCAAAACCTTGGTACTTATACCATTCTGCTTTGTTTCAAGTCATAAGTTGGGTAAATTCTATTTATGAGGTCTAAGTCATCGCGGTGCGTTGACTATCATCTTTCTCACTTTAATAAGTGGCCTCGCATTCATTTGTCCATGTAAATTTGATTCCTTGAAGACATCATGTGTAAAGGAATATTCCTTCTTTAAGCGAAATTCATATATTAAACTTGGCAAAATTTTGCTCGACTCTAAAGTCCATAATCTGATCCTTGATGTTCTTTAGGTTCTTTCTCGTCCTTCATATGGATAAGAACATCGTTCATAAAGATTTAGACAAAATTGTCTAAGTACATATGGAACACTCGATTTTTGAGGTTCATGAATAGAAATTTGGTGTACTAGCTTGTCCGATTGGCATGACTATAATCTCATAGCAACCATATCTTATTCGGAAAAATTTTGCTTTCGTACATCGGATACCATTTACATAAGCCTCCATTTTCATATGAGTCTCTCATTATCATAGGACTACGTGTGCGTGAGTGGCTTTCGTCGGAATCGTACATTTCGCTTGAAACTTACCTATTTCAGTGCGTTTTACCTCATATATCAGACGATCTTTCTCTTTCAAATAGCCAGGGGTCTCATTGCTCCCTATTACTTCTTTGATTCCAGAAGTGTGTGTTACTTTCATCAAAAGTAAGGTTGAGTTGATAGCGGAAATTCCCCTAATTTTCGAGGGTGATAAGATCCTGTCCTTTTGCCATTCTCATCTCTTTTTGGTATAATAGACGGCACATGACGTGGGGCGACATTTGGAACATCAGGGTACAACCATTCCTTTATACCTACTGTGTAACTTGCTGGGACCAGGATAAGTACCCGTAGGTGCCGTTCCCTACGTGTTATATGTATACTTGAGCCTGTTGACGAATCCTGGTAAGTCTGTCCGAGTTTTGGAATTTTCTACTTGGAGAAGATATTCTCTTGATACTTCTTTTGCAAGATCCTGCCAATCTGTCGGCAAACGATGGATAAGTTATTGGATGTCATCCTCGTCCATCTCTCCATAATTCTGAGCATTCATCCAAGGTGTGAAATTCCTCAAAAACTGTCCCAAGCCATGCCGAGTTTATAATAAGAGAGTCGATACTTCTGTATGAGCTCTAACTTGTAGGTCTTGGGATTGACTTTCTACTCGTCAGACTTCCTTTTCTTACCATCTGTAAACAGATAGTTCTAGATGAGCCAACCTTAAATTAAAGCAATTGAGGATCCCAAAAATCCCATTGCATAGAATTTCAATTGGAGAGCTATGCCGTGCTTCTAATCACGTGAGTGACATCCATTTTTAAATTTACATTTCTTGAATTATATCTCGTTCCACATAGATATTATGATCTAACTCATTTGTTAGAACCTTGGCGATCATAGGCCCAATTCTAAACTCGAGCAACACTGCGATGGCCACAATTCTCGTATAAGTGAAGAGATTTCATTTCTCGATTCGTTTACCACGAATTGGGTTCTATCGTTTCTCGCATACTTGTGCGATGTTGAAAAGCAAGCACCTATATCGAACAAATAATTTTATAGGTATTATGAAATTTTCTCATATATATCGGGCCTTCACGATTTACATTTAAATCACGTATTCGATGCGAAATATAGGCTCACGGTCTACGGTGTTCTCGTGCATTCAAATAAACATCTATTTCATACATCATTGTCCTTTCCCTTGGGAAATTATGCTTCCTTGCTATGGCCTTCTGTTACTTCGTTAATCATATCCTTCTCGGTGTCAGTACTATTATGCTTTTATCAATAGCATTCTGTGGTTAGGTTTATATCGACCTATCCTTGATATTAATATCTTGATATCTTGATCTCATCGTAGAGTTCGTGATGTATCTGACACTATCATTCATTTCTGATCCAGTATGAATGATTCAATTCCCTAAATCCTTTTCACTCTATCAATTTTAGGAATATATCTCTCATATATCCTTACTTTAAACTCTTTTCCAGAGAAAGTTCTTGTACTGGCATTTAGTGCCATCGTTTGTAGTATCCTTTCAGGTTATACGTCATTTATTCTTAATCTTTATTGATTCATTATGCAATTTTGCATAGGATCAAAATCCTTTGTCCACTAGGGACGTATTATACTTTTTCCTTGACGTCAAATATCCTTACCATTTTCTTGACATTCGATGAATGCTTCATACCCATGTCAGAGATACTTAATATCTCACTTTATTGATCGTCACAAAAGTATGAGGGGTGAGATTTACAATTAGATTCACCTTAAGGTTCTTCCATGTGAATCTTTTCATTCGTTTTCTTGAAAACATTTCCTTTGCAAAAGTCTAAAGAAGCTATCGTGCTTGTTAATTTCTAAGACACTCAAAACAACCGTTTTGTGTCAAAACAATTTAGAGTACTAAGATCCATTTCAAATAATGAATCTGTTTCTTACTCTGCTCCTTTACTTTAAAGGAATTACTTTACTTATCGAAGTCATAATATCACTGAAACTTATCTCATATTGTGGCTATCTCATAATTGTATAGCTCATAATTTCTTGACTATTTTGACTTTTGTCCCTTTTCTTGAGCATGGTGTCGAAAGTAATATTACTTTCATTATACTTCGGTTCTTACTCTCGGGACTAGAACCGTCATTAATGTCATATAGCTTGGTAAGGTAGTACATTTGTACACCATAACTTAGATTCAAGCATCTCATCACCATGTCTTCATTTTGGAGATATTTTCTCCATACTTGATTTACATGCTAGGGCCATCCTAGTTGTTCACACATCTAAATGATTATGATTCCTCAATCTCATTATCATTGGTTTAACCAAGTTTCAATTACGGAATCGATTATGCTCAAGCATAATTTCATTTATTGAGGTATAAAGCGAGAGATTAGTTATACGGGATGCTATCACTTCTTTACATATATATATTCTTTGAAAAGAACATTGTGCATCTCCATTCTTTAAACATGTCCAACCTACTAAGGAGGTTTTAAGGACAATCAACTATCTTAAAGATAAGTTGAAATTTCTCTCGTTATGTCACAATAAGGGGAAATTATATCCCACGAATATCATATACTTTTCTTTACTTGTACTCTTGCATTCCAAGCTAAAGTATCTCATTCATAACATTTCATTATCATAACAGTCACATGAAAATATAACTTCACTGTTATCAATATCTGGTAAGCCCATCAGGGTCATTGCATCCATGTGCATCATAGGAAAAATATCTTGTCTCATCGAGATCTTATTTACATCATAACTCCTCGATGTCTGTCACCTTCCTGATCTGCAACCTTTAGGTTATAAAAGCGAGTCAACCTCATCATACGATGTTTATCACTTTAATAATTCAAAACTTAGGTGACAAGATAAATCAACCTTCATCTTACCTATTGGTCTCCAGAATTGAAGAAATTGCATCATGTCGACTTTCAAAAGATATGGTTTCATGATTCATAATAACATATCTTACTATTTGAATCCATATATTCTTTGAACTGAATAATTTAGGATCTAGGGTCCGAAGACCAAAATGACGACTACTGAGATTTCTTTGGTCATATAGGCTGGCCAGACCCGTCACAAATATTTTCTCAGTCACACAAGGATTTGGTTTCAAAGGAACATTTTGTAAATTCTTGGGTTGAAAATTTTCTTCAGAAAAAGTGAGAAACTCATGTGATTTCTCAATTTGAACTAGGTCATAGAGTTAAACTCAATGACAGAAATTGGGTAATGAATAGAATTTAAAACCTTATATACACATTGTAGGTCATCATCAAAGGTTCCTCTATATGTCATAGCGCCTCTTGTACTACTGGGAATACTACTTTCTAGTGTCATTCTAAAATTCTAATCGCACTGTAAAATTCCTATTCTATATAACTATAAACTAACTTCAACTGACTCTCGTCAATTCTGGTGAAGGAATCAGGGCTTTGGTTCTTCATAAGAATTATAGTACACTGTGATAGGAGTACGTAGGTGAAAACCGTTCGTAAATCGGAGTTCAAATGAAGGAGAACGGGCTAGAACAAAAACATTGCGCAAAACAGTTTTGCTGATGCCGAGCTCGGGATACCGAGGTCGTAAGTAATACCGATGTCGAAGTTGTTGCTGAAGTCATTTGCCAATGCCGAGGTCATTGCCGAGGTTATTGACATAATGACAAAGTCATTAAGGCTGACTTCGAAGCCAAAGTCGAAGGTATCGATGCTGAAATCGAGGGCGTACATGTCGGCCGGTGTCGTATGATAATGCCGACATCAAAGCGAAAGGCGTGCATGTCGGCGCCGAGGTTGATTTTCGAGGTGGAGGTGATCTGACCGAGGTCAAGATAAATTGGCGGTGGATGTCACACCTACCATTGCCGAGGTCAAGTCGAGCTCATACCCACCGGCTCGCCGCCGCCGGTCGCACTGCCGAGCTCGGCCGGGGTGGACAACCGAGGTCGCCTTGCCAGGTTGGACTAGACTTCGGTCGGACTGAACCGGCCGGGCGAAGTCAAAATTATACATGCTGGTGCGAAGCCAAAGTCGAGTTCAAGGTCGGTGAGCATGATCATGAGTTCGATCTTTAAGCGACTCTTAGCAATTCTTTAATCACATTTTACTTTGTTTTCAGCGAAGAGTCATAGATGATGTGGAGTTCGTCATGTGTGAACTTCCAAATAAAAGATCATTCTCGTGTCACTTATCGCATAGTGACATTCATCGTCTTGACATCTTTTCCATTTACGAGCTTAAATTTTCTTCTCGTTTATCGATTCGAGATTCTCGGGATGGAATAAAATTCTAATAATTCATCTTCCTATGTTCTTCGCAATTGGGATCATGCGTCTTAAGCAGGTCGTTCTCTTGTGATAACATACCCATCATCGTAAACATCCTTGGGAATTGAAATAAAATTTTCAAATATTCATAACAATAAATTTCTATTGATTTACATGAATTGAACATTTTATCCCCAAAATTTGTCCATACATTCTCGTATGACATTATCATACATTGGTGGCGAGCAGCGACTTTCATTATCAATTCTCATAACTTCATTTGGGATGACAATAGTCATTAATCAAAACAATATGGAGAATTGAAGAATAAAATTTCAATATAGCGAACATAGTTCGTTTTAAACATCGCATTTCTTGCGAAAAAAAATTTCAATCAATAATTCATTGTTATTTACAACCTTTTTCATTTCATTTGTCGATAATGTTCTATCGACAACAAATCAAATTCATAAATCATTTGTCGATAATGTTCTATCGACACCAAATCATTGGTCGATAATGTTCTATCGACACCAATCATTTGTCGATAATGTTCTATCGACACCAAATCATTGGTCGATAATGTTCTATCGACACCAATCATTTGTCGATAATGTTCTATCGACACCAAATCAAATTCATAAATCTCAAATTTTTTTCTTTTCAAGGATGAGAAAATAATTTTACCTTTTTCCGATTGAGCTTGATGTGATGGAGTATCGGGCGGTGTCGGTGATCCTAGAAGTCTAGTGACTCAATCTAGGCTTAATGCGAAATGGGGTTTTGGATTGAAAGAGCGAACTACGATACCACTTTGTAACACCCCTAAATCCTAAATGCGATTTAGCGAGGCTAATACTTGGAATAATAATTAAGGAAACTTTATCCTATATATATACAAGACTCATATGTTCGGAGTATTCAACTAATCAACATCATAAGATAAATTAATTCAATTGCAGCGAAGCGTGTGAATACACATATGACGATGTGTATTCAAGGTTTCTAAATATATTGTATTCAAAATGGGTTCCATTGCTCGACACATCTCCACCCATCATCTACTCAACTGCACATTTAAAAAATATATGCGGTGAGTACAAGATTACACTCGATGGCTCATGCGAAATAATTTATCACATTTGAATTACTACGCATCACGGTAACACACGGGTTTTAATTTGAAATACTCGTGCTTACTAAATATTTTCTTTCATTTTCAATAAATATCGCTTGGCGAGCATTTTCCACGTATGTATGATCCACATCCACCACAACAATCATTCACAACAATTCCTGCTTGTTGGAGAGGCCTCTCTCTCACAGAGCGCCGTGTGTGACCGAGCACCCTTTCGGCTACGATCACAAAATAATCGGTGCACAAAATCCGGGCTATCTCGGCCGGGATCACGAATTCTCCATCATCCTTGGGGGTCTTCCAGAATACAATTCAAGCATGTCATAAAGTGGGAGCTACCCAACATTATGCATCGATAATCATGGATTGGATACATACATAAAATATAAACATTTTGGGCGGTAATTAAATAAATCATTTCATAAATATTTGCTTGCAATAAAGCATCATAAATAAATCATTTGGTAAATTCTACCGGTTTGAGTATAGTAAAGCCCACCTTTACTTTTAAACTACGATTTTCGATCGCGTGCTCTCCTGCGGTTGCGTGTGAGCCTTCACGTCCCACCTTTATAAAAATTTACGTTTATACGTTGGCACGCTTTTGAGATTTTCAAAGTTCATTCAACTTTGATAAATAATAATAATTGAAGTTTTAATAAACTTTATCGTCGTTTCAACGTATTTCAATAAAAATAATTCTCGTATCTCGAGAGATGTAATATGATCTCTGATCTCATTTTAACCTTTTAGGTTAAATAATTAACGATATAATAACGTTATTCATAAAATGATTTCAATTATGAAATCTTTTCTCACAATTGAGATATTCGATAAAAGTGTCGTTTTCACGTATTAGCGTATTTAACGAGCGTGTTTAAATGCGTTAATTTGAAAGTCGACCATTTTGACTTTTAGTCATAATATTTCAATAAAATAAAATTTTAATGTATAAAATTAAAATAAATCGATTTTCAATCGATTTCTTTTCAATTCTCGATTTTTCACGTAAATCGATAAACTTGATTAATATTTTCTTTCAATATTAATCTTTTAATACCTTAAGCATTATTTTATGCTTTTAACGTTATTTAATATAACGTTTCATCGTAAACATAATATACTATGTTTAATAAACCTCAAAAATTCAATTATGTCTAATATAATTTTTTAGACATATAATGTATTATTTTTCTTAATATTAAGGATTTAAAATCCTTAATATTCTTAATCCATTTTCGGCCTTTAAGCTTTAATTTTCATTCTTCTTCCAAAAATTCTTCTAAATTCATATAGTGTACTATTTTATCATAGTATCACTAATATGTATTAACATTAACTATAGAAAATTTGGACATCACTATATTGCTTCTATAGGTCACGGTATTTTCTCAAAATTGTCGAATAATTTCCTAAAATTCTAATTAAATTACACAGGCCCCACATCAATTTATAACATGATCATAACATATAGTCCAACATATGAAATTTCTACACCAAGGTATATATACTCCATGGTTTCGGTTCTCACAACATTACACTAAACATTTTATTAAATTCGATTAAATTAAACTATGCTTAAATACTATAGTGTAACACTAATATATCATTACATAGATCTAAAACAACACAATCATGTTTAATAATCATCATGAAGCTCACGGCCTCCTTGAATAATTTGAGCATTTCTTCTTCAAAATTCTAGTTTATTCATGTAATGCATAATTAATACCCTAGATCGACAATATGCTATTACATTTCTTAAATTAAGATTGTACATTTACTTAGCAATTTCTATGAATTTTCGGTGGTTTTGAAAATTTTGCATAGGATTTTATAAATTCCATAAAAATCACAATAAGCTTCTACTACATCATATATCATTAATCGATCTTAAATCTTGAAAATTTTGATTACATAACATAATTTCATAGCATGTTTAATTAATTTCTAAACATGCTACATGCTTTCATTCATATTTATACACAACATTAACAAACATATTCATGCTTAGCATAGATTTCATAATTAAAATCATGCTCGTAAAATAAGATCAAGCCTTTAGAAAATTAAAAACTTAGGGTATAATCAAAGCTTGTTCAATTCCTAACCTTTTAACGAATTGATTTTATAAGATCAAACTTTAGGTCGAGCCTTTGGTGAATCAAACTCAAGAACACTCAAAGTATTTCAAGAAGAAAGCTCACGGTATTTTCTTCTTTTGGAGAGAGATAATTGTGTTTTCTAAGAAATAAAACTTAAGTATATAGACTAATATCTCACATTGTTCACTCTCTCTCTCGGTCATATCTTCACAAATTGGGAGCCTTTTCAATCTACTTTATGACTCACCATTGTACATCATCATACTTAATGCATTGACTAAAGTTTTGAACAAAACAATTAAATCCTTTGCTTTTGGGATGAAAAAGTTGCCGCACTATCACACACACAAGGATTACACATTATCAGTGGTGACTCACTATATCATATGTCATGGTATTTACTAGCTCTTACATTTTGGAAGAAACAAAGAAATATCTTTGCTTTTGGAGAGCATTTAGCAGTAAGCCATCATCTCTTATTCAGGTGGAGTGATTTAATTTCATTAGTCTTAACACATGTAGTAACTATACACTCTATCCCAAATATATATATACATCGTCAAGGTATTCCTATAGTCAAATAAATCGGCTCTTGCATTCCTCTCACCATCCACTTGGTTAAAGTGTCCAATGTATTACACTTGCATGATTTAATTCAAATCATAGCAAAGTGAAAAAAAAAATTGGCGTGAATGGTGTTGCTCGACATAGCTCATTTCTATTTCACATTCCTAATTGCTAATTTTTGATTTTCATGCTAATTATACATATATATCATAATATATGTTTTAGATGATAAATTATATCATAGGAAAAATTATTGGAAACAATTCATAAGTAGAAAACCACAATTCTCGATTTAGGGTTTTAGAAATCTTAAATAATCACAAATATCATTCCAATATTTTCTAGCATTAATTCAATGCTAAATAATATTCTAATTATATAAAATAATCATAGGAATTTAAATATCATAATTCCTTGATCGTTGAACTTGATTCTCAAGTCGTCTCTAAACGTTAACGTTTGAAGCGTCTCAAACGTTAAATATCGACTCATCTCAAAATGGTCGTAATAAAGTCGTAATGACTTTATTTAGTTATTCAATAATAATGGAATTAAATTCTAAGCTTAAAACTTAGAAAATATCACGAGCATTTAATTATCGATCTGTGATCGGCGTAAAAATAATATTGTTTAAATCGTTACATATTCGTATTTCTCAATTCACATTAATTTATGAATAAAATATAGGAATTTATTATTCCAAAATAATCGAAATCATTATTCGATATATTAATAATCAAATTATCATAACAATACTCTAATTTACTGAAATTTATATAAGTAATTAGGCGTTTAAATATTAGGGTATTACATGTTGTTAAGTTAGTATAATTTATTGATATATATCTATATATATATATATATATATATAAGGTTTTACCAAAATTATTTATAGTAATAAGCATGTGTTTTAATTTTAATGTATGATATGAGATGATATTTCATGTTTACTATATGATATAAGCATGATATGATTTTTGTGGAATTTATTGAACACGAATGTTCAATAAATCCAAATTGCCGAAAACTTTAGTGCTTTAAACTCATGGTTTAAAATTTTATTTGATGGTATTGAGTTGGTAATTAAATTCTATAGTATGATAGGAGCATAACATGATTTTATTGGTATTTATTGGATACTTATGCTAATTATTGCTAATTTTCGAAAATATAGCAAAATGGTTAAGTATGAGTTGATTTTAATTGTGAATGATGCCATGGTAGTTAATCAATAAGTTTAGAAAAAATGGTTGTGATTATGATGAATGAATGGAACACTCATGCACACATACACAATAGTTCGGTATTATGTTAGGAATTAGGGTTTTCTAATGCTTTAGTATGGTTTATGTTGTGTATGGTGTTGTATGGTTATATTTATGTTATGCTGACAAACAAAACCCCAAACGTAAACAACATAGTATTTTATGTGCGAGAATCCAAAAGAAATCGACAAATTTCGATAACTTAAGAAGGAATTAATGAGAATCGAAGTTAGACACAAATTATGGTTTCTATTAATAATCGGATACTCAAACGTGAGTTCCTAAGTTAAAAAAACCAAAAGCCGACTTACAAATGTTAATGCTCAACGCGACAACCTAATACAATATTAGATTGAGCGTCAAGACAACTCGATACAAATAGCGATTGTATAACTTACACAATCTCCGACGAGTTAAGAGAAACAAACAATGTCGAAAAGTGTTAGCTAAGATTCAAACATAAGATGTCGATCCTTATGTCTCAAAGGATGAGTTAGTATTCACAAAGAACTTCATTTATTTCTAATACTTACGTGATAGTATGGGATCACTTGAATCATAAGTCAAGACTCCCCTTTATTCGTCGTGTTAATATGACAAGCCGTTAAGCATAACCTACTAGGACGTAACTATAATTGTTAAGTCTAGTTAGTGGTTTGAGAATATTCTAATATACCAATCATAACTTGAATACCAATAATCTATAACGTAATAACGTTTAGAAGGACATTAAGATTAGAGTTCAGGTTAGACTCGGAGTATATGAATCATAAGTTGAGGTTCGTCTATGAAAGATGAAGGAAACAAGTTTGAGAATTGAGAATGTAAGATAGTAGAATTTATCTTAAAATCATCATAAGAAATCACAAAGAAACCCTAAATTGGGAACTGTTTGGTGTCATTTTGTTTTTAATCTTGGTTTTCTTTTGCATGTCGTTTCAAGTGATTTATCTTACTTATGTCGTTGTTTTGATTAGTATTTTTTGATTCAGACTTATTTGGTTTGTTTCGATATTTTGTTTAAAAACGGTATTAAATGGGATAAAATGTATTTGCAAAGAGTTATCATATATTGAAGAGCATCCCGATAGAATTCTGTAGACGCAAACAGATCACAATTCAGAGTTCAGACGAGGGAGAACGGAGCGAATCGTCAAAGTCGCGCATGTGTGCCCCATCGCCCGTCGAATCCGACGCCGCGTCCCGTCGCGTGTCGCGCATCCACCCCTTGCCGTTCACACCTCACGACCAGAGCCCATGAGAGCGTTTCGCGAGCCTCTCCATCCGGTGCTTGGAACCCAGCGCCCGTCCGGCACTCCCACGTGTGTTCAGCCGCCACAGCTCATGATCGCCCAGCGCCCGCACCGAGCGCGCTTCCCGCGTCCAGCCCACACACCTAACCGGTGCTGGCACTCGATGCCCAGCGCCCATCTCCGTGAGCCCTCTCAACCCGCACGCTTCCCCTCCCTAACTCGCCCGGGCTCTCCGTGCACGCTTTCCATCCGGCGCTGGGAACCTAGCGCTCATGACCGGCCCTTGCGCGCGAGAGCTCACCGTCTCGTGCACCCGCTCACTTCGATCCGATGCTCACTTCTAAGACAGGGACACCAGATGAGCGAGCGCTCGTTTCCAGCTAGCGCTCACTTTAAAACAGAAGCTCTCCATCAGCGAGCGCTTGTCCCCAGCCAGCGCTCAGTTTGAAACAGAAGACCTCGCACCATGCTCCCTCAGTGTGCAACTAGCGCTCACTCACTTTATATATATAAGCGCGCACGCTGAGTTAGGGCAACTTTGGTTCATTATTTACGTAGCCTCATTTTCTTCAGTTTTATTCTGGGAGCTTTCGACGAGACGACGAAAACAGACACTACAAATTAGAGTTTTATTTCTTGCTTTCCATTCCTCTCGATTTATGCTTATTATGTTGGATTACTTTTTGCTTTTCATTCAGTTGTGATTTCTGAAGAATTTGAACACACAGTATATGATGGATTATTGTTTTTCTTATTAATTCTATTTCTCTAGGCATTTGATAAATTACGTTCTATGCAGTTTGTTATTGGAATTTAGTATTATGTTGAATCTTTCTCCATTGTATTTTATTGCTTTCCGTCTGAAGAATTTAGTTTGGTTTTGTTCTACGCTTTAGCTTCCTGCAGTCGTGATTTCTTTAGGTCTCAACTAGGGATTGACAATCTCCAGCTAGGATTGCTTTTATTTATATTTACTTTTTCGTATTTCAATTCCCGTTGTTCGAACTAGGGATTGACAACTCCTATTTAGATTGCTTTTACTTATATTTACTTTTCTGCATTTCAATTTTAGTTTGTTCCAAAACCCCGTTGGTATTAGAGTGTTTAGAATTTACCATTTTTATGTGCGACATGAACAATAAGCCCAGTTAAGTTTTCCTTCAGAGACAACTTGGGTTAACTTTCCCTCTACGATTATGAGTCAATTAAAAGAGTGTTTTTAGTTGAAACAAATTTTGGCGCCATTTGTTTGGTATGATTTTGTGATGATTCTTGGTATTGTTTTACGTGTCATTTTCTATGGTTTGTCCTATTTATGCAGTTGGTTTGATTAGTTTCTATCGATTTGGACTTACTTCGTTCGTTTCGATGTTTTGTAGGAAAACGGCAGAAAATAGGATGAATTGGATCCGACAAGAATCAAATATATTGAAGAGCATTTCGACAGGAGTTCGTGGCGGCAAACCGTGCGTAAATCGGAGTTGACGAAGGAGAGCGGGTGAACGACCAAAGTTGCGCCGGCACCCGTCGCATGGCCGCGCGCCACGCCCGCGCCGCCACCCGCACTCCCGCCACGCTCGGCACGCGACTTCGGCCACCCGCCTGCGCTCGCTCCGGCGCGCGTTCGTCAATTCCCTCGCGCTCGGGTTGGCGCCACCTTCGCGCCCGCTGCCGCGCTCCGCGCCGCTGCTCGCGCCTCTCCGCCCACGCTTGCCCCAAAGCCCGCCGCGCGCCACACAGACGCCAGCCACGCGCGCTCTGGCGCCCGCTGCGCTGCCCGCATCTGCGCTTCGCCCGCTTTCGCCTCGCCCGCTCCGCCTTCCAACCCTCGGCCGGCGCTCGATGACCGCCTTTCGCTCACTCCAATTTTGAGCACGCGTTCATTTTGCGCGGCGTTCACCTGCTGCCAGCTGCGCCATGCCGTGCGCTGGGCTGCGCCAGCGCCATACCGTCTTCGCCGTTCCGCCCGCCTGCGCCTCGCACGCCCGGCCTTTCTCCCTCAAGCACCCGTTCCGGTAGCCGGTTCTCTTTGAGCGGCGCTCATTTGTGGGGCGAAACAATTCCACACGGCGTTCATTCCCAACCAGCGTTCATATTCAAGTCGAATGTATTACGGCGTCCACCTTAAACGCCGGCTCACTTTCATTTAATATATATATCGTTTAGGTCTCAGCTCGGGGTTCTTAATCGGCGGTAGCGGCGCCTCTACGCTGATACGATTCCACCGCTCTTGACACCAATTTTACGGGAGTTACCTTCGATCGAAGACGCAATTACGGATAAATCTTGTTTTAATTCTGTTCTCTTTGTCATCATTGAATAGTTTAATTTATCAATTTATGCTTGGATTTCTCTCTGTTCTTGGAATCAATTTCTGATTTATTATTTGATGATTTTTGTCAATTCAATTCATAGTGACAGTGGATTGGATTTTCATGTTCCGTTGATTTATATCGCTTAATGATTTACTGCTTTCGTTTAATTCCTATTCTTGGAGAATGATTGATGATTATGTTTTTATTTACAAGTAGACTTAGATTAGGGCTTGACGAACCCTAAGAATATGTTTGCTATTGCTTTGTTATCGCTTTCGATTTATCGCTTTCATAGTTCAACTAGGGATTGACAACCCCTGGTTTAGATTTATTGCTTTCGTAGTTTAGCTCGGGATTGACAACCCCTGGCTTAGGATCGCTGTTTATTTCTCGTTTTTCCATTCCTGCATGTTCAACCCTCGTTGATGTTAGAATGTTTAGGATTTAATCGCTTTACATGCTTAACACGAACAATGGCCTGTTAAGTTTTCCTTGAGAGCGACTCGTGTTTACTTATCACGCTCGATTACCTCGTGCGATTGCGGTAATTTGAGTGTGTTTTAGCTCGATCAATTTTGGCGCGTTGCGTGGAAAACTTTAGGCGTATTGTTTGTGTTGTTTGTTTTCTGTGTTTCTTTTTGTTTTGTTTCGTTATTTTCTTCCCATGGTGCGTGTGATCTTGTTTTTGTTGTTGGTGTCGGTTAATGCGGGGTTACCAACAAGACAGAATGTGGTCAGCGGTGGGGGAGGAAGTTGGTCGTATTGGGCAAATTTTTCTTTGAAGAAGGCCCAATTCGATTTTCGAGGATGTCCGTTAGACTATGAGCATCAAGCGTATGATCCCTATCACGAGCAACAAGTCTATAATCCATATTGGGATCAACCACCTCCACCATACTATGAGGATCGAGCCTCCAATCCTCTGGGGAACAACCGCCTCCCGCGGCAATATGAGGATCAATCCTACAATGCCTCTTGGGCAACCACGTCCTCCACCTCAATATGAGTACCCACAACAACAACCTCCACCTCGGTGCTCATATACGCAGCGGCCGCCTCCGCTTCCACATAGCAGTACCCAGGCGTGATCCACCTCAGAGGCCGGCTTGGGAGGATGAGTTAACTCGAAAGAAGCTATCCATTCAAAAGCGGATGCTTTAGTCAAGTTTGGATCTTGCAAGCGCCTCGGCTTTGCGTTTGGAGGCATAAATAGGATATGTCGAGCATGCTTGATGAGCTGCGCGACAAGGGAGGAACTTCGGATCAATCCAATCAAGTCGGTCACTATTCTAGGATGACCCAAGTATTGAGAATGGGTGGAAGAGACATCGGATGAGCCGACTTTCCCACACCAACCCGATCAAGCTCGGCGGTCACTACTCTTGAAAGTGACCCAATTATTGAAGATGTGGTGGAGAGCCACACGAAGAGCAGCTGCGCGGAGGAAGTGGAAATGGTAGAAAAATGGGCACGTGAGGATGAGGAGCAAAATCGAGCCACAGGAAGTTGATACGAGGCGGTGATGAGGAAGAGTGGGCGTGCGGTTGCAAACATGCCAAAGCCCACTCGGAAGTGATTGCACTACCTCAACAATTGGAGTCGGGATCCCGAAGAGGAAAATCGAGGACAAAGGTTGAGGTAACATCAATTGTTGTCAACATCCTAATTCACCAAAATCTTGTACTTTGGGAATTGAAATTATTATTTTATTTTGGAGAATAGGATGTTCGACTTGAGCTTAAATTGTACCTTACTTGTTTTCTTTACTATCCTCTTTCTTAAATAGTTCATACTGATGCTTTGGCCGAGATGGTATTCCTGCAGGTGAAGGATTATGGATAGTCCCTTGTTGTCTGGTTTACGTCGTGTTCACGACGTTAAACTGAGTACTACGTGGGAGTTTACCCACGGATTTTCTATTCTTTTCCTTTCTTTCTTTTGTTTGTTTTCTGTTTTCTTTGATCTATCTGTTGTTGTTGAGTTTGTTTTGCTCGGATCGGAAAGTTTGTCGGTGGTGAGATGAAGTGGGATGCTCAACTCTACATCGTACATTAAATCGATTATCGGGGAAGTATCATCCTCTATGGTTATTTTGAGCTTTTAATGTTTTGAGCACCGGGACGATGCTCGATTTAAGTTTGGGGATGTTTGCTCGGTTTTGTGTCGTGATATATTGTTTTGTATGCTTAATGATGTGGCCTTGTGCTTATTTTGATTATTTGGACGTAAGCTTTGTCTATCACGAGTAAGTTAGGATCTTGATTTGTGCAACTGAACTACGTGGTATTGATCAAATTGATTTTGAATTTCAAAACTTTTGGTGATATATGATTTGAGTATAATGTGAATTGATTTAGGCTGTGATTGATAGAAAATGAATAGGGAAATTGATGTGATTTGTCAAGCTAATGTTAGGGTAGTGTTAACATTGTGGTTGCTATATACTTGTTTCATTTATAAATAAAAAAATGCGAAAAAAGTAGAAAATGAGGAGAATGAAAGCTCGATATTTTGTTGAGATTGTTGAAATGGAGGATGGGATTATGTCCTCTTTCGTAAATTGAGAAATGGACATGGAAAACCACGTTAGGAGACTCGAGTTCATCGAGAGTTCACCTTTCGAATATTGTTCCAAAATCTGTTAAAACATTCTTTGTGCTTTATAAAAGAAACTTGTTGCTAAAGGTGACCACATTAGTTAGTTCACCCATAACGGAGTTGGAGTGCGGCGATTACCTTTTATTTATTGAAAATCAATTGTCGTTCTTGATTTATTTCACATTATCTTTGAATTCGTAAACACTAAGTGTGGGGCAAATGCAATAAGGTTTGATTGATTAGAATAAAGGTTAAGTTGCATGAGTTATCTTTCGACTCTTATTTGTATAGACTTTGCTTGAGGACAAGCAAATGGATAAGTGTGGGGGAGTTGTTTGGTATGATTTTGTGATGATTCTTGGTATTGTTTTACGTGTCATTTTCTATGGTTTGTCCTATTTATGCAGTTGGTTTGATTAGTTTCTATCGATTTGGACTTACTTCGTTCGTTTCAATATTTTGTAGGTAAACGGCAGAAAATAGGATGAATTGGATCCAACAAGAATCAAATATATTGAAGAGCATTTCGACGAGTTCGTAGGTGGCGTGAGTAAATCGGAGTTCGAGCGAAGGAGAGCGGGTCGAGCGACCAAAGTCGCGCCGGCACCCCGTCGCATGGCCGCGCCCGCGCGCCAGCGCGCACGCCCGCGCGCCGCGCGCACTCCCACACACCTCGCCGCGACTCGGCCACCCGGTGCGAGCTCGCTCGGCGCCGTTCATCAATTTCCCTCGCGCTCGGGTTGGCGCGCTCCTTCGCGCCACCGCGCTCGCTGCGCCCGCTCCGCTCGCGCCCGCCCGCCGCGCTTTCGCCCAGCGCCCAGTGCCCGTCGTCCCGCCAGCGCTCACACGCTCCCTCTCGCCGCGCGCAAGCCCGCCCGCCTCGCCCGCACTCGCCTCGCCCGCTCGCCTTCCGCCCTCGGCCAGCTCGATGACGCGCGCTCCTCCAATTCGGCGTTCATTTTGCTGGCGTTCACCCGCCTTGCGCCATGTAGGAAAACTAGGTTTAGCCCTCGCCCAGGATCTATCTTGGATATTTAATTCACCATACATTGATTATATTCCTAGCATGCGTCTATATAATTAATTGCAACACGTAGGGGTTTCTCGTGTTTACCTTTGGATCTGTCGAGGTGGATCGGGATGAGCGAATCGAGCGGATCGAGCGGTCGAGACTCGTGCTTTGACCTTCTGGATGTATCCGGTTGCCCAATCTCAGCGTCGGTGAGGGCGATCTATGGAGAATGCCGCGGAAAATCACCCAATGTACTCACTAAACTCTCGAAAATCCTCACAAGAATTCTTGTGATTCTCGAAAATATGATGATCAATTATGAGCATTAACCTAGACTTTATCTCTTACCTTATATTTATAATGCATTACCATAATCCCATAAGGAAAGGATCTATGCATATCCCATAAATATAATTATATCCTTGTAGGATAAAGAGAATAAAATCTTGCCATAATGAGCTATAGGGACGCCGATTTCCAAGAGCTTACGGGCCTGGATGGGCCAGCCCAGGGATCAAATGCAAGGAATAAAGATGGGCCTCAAATAAATTAATTATCTTATGTTCAGCCCAGAACATAAATTAATTTATAAACATTTATTCATGCCACTAGAGAATAAATCTTGACTTACCCTTTATTACGAAGTTGAGTCGGGCTTGCACTTAGACATTCTGAATCCCGTATTTAAGGTATCGAGCGTCCATTAATTATTTATAGCATTACATTGCTTAAAACAATTAATATCTTTAATTCCTTAAGTAGTACCACTCAACCTTATTATTGTACTTGAGCTAACTCAACTGCGGGGTTTAGTACAATAAACCTTTTGAGCTCCTTAAGGGGCGTCATCATCCTAAGCGGATACGGTGACTCGTCTGAGATAACTAGCGTGACATCAAGCACGCCACCACCCAAGATCACGGAGAATCTTGGGTTAGAACATATAACCCTCACCCATAACAAGTCAAAGTGATGGTCGACCTCATACTCACTAATACCTTATCGAAGTTTAGATCATCGTAAGTCTCGAGATCTTGGTTCTTCACGACGGTCGGATGGAAGAACACATCTCACTGTGATCCTTCATACGTCGAGGCGTACCAGGCATAGACAAGTAACCAAGTCAAGTCACTTCTTATCTATACCGGCAGCTTTATACCGACAACTCGTCCTCAAGTTGTCTCGGTGTGAAACTTTTATATCTCATTAAGCTTGACCAATCATACGGACTTACGTAATCTTCTACACACCGTATGATCTAACTTATATATGAGATAAGGGGACACGGATATATGCAATCAAGTATTCATTCAGATAGGAGATTGTAATAGTGGTAACGAGAAACATTGTATACAAGCTCAACCAAGCGCTTTCGATATACAAATCCAACAATCTCCCACTTATACTAAAGCAAACTTTTAGTATACAATGTGTCTCTCTACTAGCTATTACACACAACCATCACTTTGCTTCTCCCACTTATACAAAGTTTCCTTTCTAAGTGGGTGCCATCTAGCATAATTGAAGCCCTCTAACGTCCCGACATAGACTTATTGCGGCAGGCTTTAGTGAATGGATCCGCTAGGTTATCCGTCGTATCAATCTTTGCAATCAGCACCTCCCCTCGTCTAACGATTTCTCGTATGACATGGTACTTTCTCTCTATGTGTTTGGTCGCCTTGTGGGTCCGTGGTTCCTTCGAGTTTGCCACTGCACCTGAGTTATCACAGTAAACTATGATACTCTTGGGAAAACCAGGTACCACATCTAGATCCTTGAGGTAGTTCTTGAACCATACCGCCTCCTTAGTAGCCTTCGAAGCGGCTACATGTTCGGCTTCCATGGTAGAGTCCGCAATGCATCGCTGCTTTGCACTCACTTGAGGATCTGGCTCCACCTCACAAGGTAAACACATAGTCTGAGGTAGACTTATTCTTATCACGGTCAGCTTGGAAATCCGAGTCTGAATAACCCAAAGGCATTAGACTATCTGCATGGTAAACTAGCCTATAATCTCGAGTCCTTTTCAGATACTTGAGTATATGCTTTCTGCGGTCGATGTGATTGTCGAGGTTAGGCGATATCTAGCTACTATGCCTCTTGCACGGCAGATGTCGAGCAGCAGCATAGCATTGCATACATGAGACTTCCTACGGCGGAAGCGTAGGGAACTTGTCTCATTCCTCTATCTTCTTTGCGATCACGGTGGCTCCTCGCTGATAAAGGAGCGCCATGTGCGAAGGTAGCAATCCTTTCGGGCGGTGCGCATACTAAAGCAGTAATCACGGTATCAATGTAAGGCGCTGAGATAAGCTCGACATTTTCCTCTTGCGATCTCGGTAAACCTTGATCCCAAGAATGCTGCTGCATCTCCTTAGTCTTTCATTTGAAACGATCGGATTACCAACTCTTTACGTCGATAACAACTTCACATTGTCGCCAAATAGAAGAATGTCATCTCGTAAAGTGCGAAATACCACATTCTTGTTGACATCTTTGTCTTGTATCGCCTCATTGAGCGTCCATGGGTCGATTATTGCTGTTCGTTTTACGGGACTAAATCAGAAGATTCACCCACGAACATAAATCGCTCGGGTTGACGAATAACCCTCCCACTATGACGAGGCGCTACGGGCACAATAGCAACGTTAGGTCTAGAAACTTATGGTTCTCTATCTTGCACAACTTCTTTGGGTAGGTACCAACATGCGGTCGGTATCTCGGTGGAACTCGACCCACTTCAATTTCTTGAAGTATCGGTGTCGATCCTCCCACTAGACTTCGACATCTCGTACCTTTGGCCTAATCGGTGGTGGAATACGATCATCTTCTAATTCTTGAAGAATGATTTCAACTTTGGTTATGATTTTCATGTAGTCCTCTTCTAATAATCGGGCATTAGTCTAATAATGACCTTCCGATCCTTAGGACTATAGAATAAACCACCTTTCTTTCCTCTAGGATAGCGATAAACGACCTTGCATCGGATCTAGCCTCCAACTTGTCGACCTTCTTGTTCGGCACATGTCTTTGGGTGCCCATATCCTTATGTGGCTTAAACTAGGCTTGCGCCCAAACCACAACTCGAAGGGGTCTTTTCGGTGACTTGGAAGGTACTAGATTTAGCAAGTATGCATTGTTTCTAAGGCATACCCAGAACGAAATAGGCAATCTTGCATAGCTCATCATTGATCTAACCATTTCTAAAGAGTCCTATTTCTTAGCTCGACACACCATTTTTTGTGGTGTGCCGGTGAAGTCTTGTTGGGAGGTAATCCCACACTTCACTAGATAGTCCATAAATTAAATTCTTGAGGTATTCGCCACCGCGATCGGACCCATGATGACTTGATACTACCAAGCTTCGTCTCCACTTCCGCCTTTAAACTCTTTGAATTTTCAAAACATTCGGACTTACGGTCCGTACCTTGAGTGTCGTCGATGAAAGTGACAAAATACTCGTACCCTCCACGAGCTTGTGTGGACATTGGTCCACAGTCGAAATGGACTAGCTCCAACATTTTTTGGCTCTATAACCCTTAAGCTTTGAAAGTGCGGTGACATCTTACCTTCTATCTGGATTCGCGGTGGGAATGGAGTAGCTGCGAGATTACCCAACGCCCATTCTTAGCCGGTCTTTGGATCCTATTTAGATTGATGTGACCTAATCTAAGATGCCCAGAGATATGTGGTGTCATCTTCTGAAGAAAACTTTCTCTTTTTAGGGTTTGATGAAGATGCAACATAGTTATAGGTATTATGTTTTGCGAGAAATAGTATAAAGCGAATTATATAAAGTGCCAACAGATAACCGTCATTTCTTATGATAGAAACACCACTATCAAAAATAACGAATATCCATGAGAAAATAATTTGAAAGCGAAACAAGGTTCATAGAAAATCCGGCACATATAAACGTCTTTTAAAACTAAAACTGTTTTCTCAAAACATAAAGTAACATCTCCAACTGCAACGGCCTCGACTTTCGCGCGTTGCCCATGGAGATCGTTATCTCGCCATTAACCAGACTCCTTGTCGCGGGAACCCACGCAGGTGTAACAAACATGATCGATCGCACCGTGTCTACTACCCAAGAATGGGTAGAACAAGTCGCTAAACATGTTTCAGTTACTAAAGCAAGCGGCGTACTTTGAGCCTTGAGCTTGGGGCACTTTGCCTTCCAATGCCGATCTCACGCACTGAAGCACTTGCCTTCGCTGGCTTTTTCAAACCGTGGTAGAGCCCTTTACATTACTCCCTCTCTTTTCTTTAGCTTTAGCATCTCTAGAATTCCACTTTCCCTTTTCATCTTTCGATAAAGCGGTGGTCTTCCTAGAGGTGCCTGCAAAGAAAGCTGCACCTTGCCCATTTGCTTTCTTGGTTACTAAGTCCTCTTGCAATGAATCTAGAGTATAACTCTTATCATAAGGACTACTCCATGAAAGTCATCAAAGACTTGGGCAAAGTATTGAGATCATATCAATTCGACTACGTCATCAATATATCCTCCAACCATTCGAGCTCTCAGAAGAGATTGATCATCTGCTCTATATGGTCATACCTTTGAATCGCTTTCCTTCATAGAACTTGACATAATTAATTTTGTCAAATGTGACAAGCGATTCTGTCCGACTCTCATACAATTTCATGAGATTTAGCCATATTGTGGCGCATCATCCATCTCTTGATCTTGGGCGCAAGGACTCGCACATGGTGACCAAAGAAGGCACTTCGCCATTCTATTTGATTTGTCCCATTTCTTGTGCTCATGCGCTCCTCATCGATGAATAAATCGTCTAGTGGTTTGGGACGAGGTGTAGTGAGAATAAATAAATTTTCTTGGCGGTGAGAACATTCTCAATGTTTCGTTTCCACTCGATAAAATTTGGACGGATAACGGTTTTGTGCGAGCATATTGATAATCGGTGTAAGAGACATATACGAAATGATAATTGTAAACACATAAGCATACGATCGCACATAATTCGTAACAACAATATTGTAACCTTTTGATAAAACAATATTAATTGAAACCTCCAATCGCCCGAGGAATCCCATCTGCGAGCCAGCGCGTGTGGGCGTTACACATGAACCCCTCGACCGGACTAAAATATACCTTTTAGTCGTTTAATTTCAATCCATGTCGACTTATCTTTATGACAAATGAAATTAATGATTGGACCTTACTAGACCACATCACTATCGCAGAAGGGACTTGCGGGAAGTTGTACTCGAGGTGATGTCTAAGCATTGACCATAATTTTAACGAGAGAATGAATTCTTAGAATTGGCATACTCACTCGGACCATACCGCTTCCAATTCAAATTCTTTTGTTATCTCATTTTATATCTATCTCTAGAGAACTTATGAAAATCGCACATGCAAGCCCGCGCGTGTGGGCGTTTACATGAAACTCCCACTCTCAATAGATTTAAAATGTTTTATTTAGAAATCTCATCTAACAAACTTATGATAAGCGGTGCAAGCAAACCCGCGTGTGGGCGTTTACTCGCGATCGTCTCACTTTGTTTAGAGATCAAAAGTGGAGTCTTGACATTTTAATTAAAAATTAATATGTCGGGTTGCTTCTTAGTCTTTTTATTCAAAGGTTTGTCCATGCGAGATCACTTAATCTAGCATGCTTTTCTATAGAACTCAACATGTAAAACATGCTCATGAAATTCTAAAATATGCTTGATAAGCGTGATAAACCTAGCATGCTTACTATGCGCGTCAATTACGAAAAACACATAATGGTTTGTCGGCGTAATATAAACATACATAGCATGCTCTTGCATAATATAAACATCCACGACATGCGATGAGCGATAAAAATAAAATAAAGCGTTCGCCGTGGCCCACTCGTGAAACACACTTTCAAGTCTAATCTATTACATAGAATTGCAAAGTGCGAAATAAATCTCAGCGGGCCTCGCGTGCAGGCACAGACGGATTCGTCAAAACCGGATTCGGACCGAAAATCGGATGCGGGGCGGAAAAAGCGAGTTTGGGCGGTTGGGCGGGTCGACCAAGATGGGGTGGGCCGTCGCGCCAGAGCGAGGCCCACAACCTTGCCCAACCTGATGTCGCCCGCTTTTCGTGCTGTTGCCTCGGTTCTCGCCCTCGTCGGGCTGCGGGAGCTGCCGAGAGACGCCGCCGCCAGCGCCTCGCCGAGCATTGCCGAGTCATCTGCGTGCAGTGTCGGCATCTGCCGAAACCTGCGCGCGACTCGTCGCTAGTCGCCCGGCGATCTGCAGAAGCGTCTTTGCCGAGTCTTGAGAAATCCGGGCGTTGAGGTTTCCGTCGTGAAACTTCGCACCCTCGTCGCCGGATCCGCCCGGCGCCGCATAATAATGCGTCTTTGTCGCCTGGCGGCTGCGGCGCCATCGCTGCTCCGCTCGCGTGCCACCTCACGATCGCGTGGCGCTCGCGAGGATGGCCGGCGCCGCGCGCTGCTGCGCGTGGCATCGCCCGCTGCCGAGACCTCGTTGAGGTTTCTGGCGCCGTTCTACCGTGATCGCCGGCGCGCCGCGCTCGGGCCGGCGGTGCCGATGTGTTCGCGCGCGCGCGCCGCCCCGCTCGGCCGAGCCATGCGCGCCCCACCGCCTCCCTGTCCGAACGCGCACGCTAGGCACGCCGCCGACTTCTGCTGAGAAGCGCGCTCGGCGTAGAGGGCGTGCTGCGGCGCCGAGCATGCCTCGCGTGCCGTCGCCAGCGCGCCCTCCGTATTTGTCGTCCGGTTTCTCAATGTCGCCGTCGTGTCGTTCTTCGTGCTTTCGTCTTCGTTCTTCTTTTACGGATAAGATTTGGGAAAAAATCTAATCTAACCACGGATTTTCTGTGGTGAAAAACAAAACCAACAAAAACAAAAGCGAGCCACGATGAACAGCGGATCCACAATTAATTAAGCGCGTAATAATCAAGCGTGAATTAATCAGCGAGCGAGATTACGAAACGGCGCTCGATACCAATTGTAGGGAAAACTAGGTTTAGCCCCGCTCGAGGATCTATCTTGGATATTTAATTCACCATACATTGATTATATTCCTAGCATGCGTCTATATAATTAATTGCAACACGTAGGGGTTTTCTCATGTTTACCTTTGGATGCAGCCGAGGTGGATCGGGATGAATGAATCGAGCGGATCGGGGCGGGTCGAGACTCGTGCTTTGACCTTCGGGTGTATCCGGTTGCCCGATCTCAGCGTCGGTGAGGGGCGATCTATGGAGAATGCCGGAAAATCACCCAATGTACTCACTAAACTCGAAAATCCTCACAAGAATTCTTGTGATTCTCGAAAATATGATGATCAATTATGAGCATTAACTAGACTTTATCTCTTACCTTATATTTATAATGCATTACCATAATCCCATAAGGAAAGGATCTATGCATATCCCATAAATATAATTATATCCTTGTAGGATAAAGAGAATAAAATCTTGCCATAGTGAGCTATAGGGGCGCGATTTCGAGAGCTTACGGGCTGGATGGGCCGACCAGGATCAATCAAGGAATAAAGATGGGCCTCAAATAAATTAATTATCTTATGTTCGGCCCGAACATAAATTAATTTATAAACATTTATTCATGCCACTGGGGAATAAATCTTGACTTACCTTTATTACCCAAGTTGAGTCGGGCTTGCACTTAGACATTCTGAATCCCGTATTTAAGGTATCGAGCGTCCATTAATTATTTATAGCATTACATTGGCAAAAACAATTAATATCTTTAATTCCTTAAGTAGTACCACTCGACCTTATTATTGTACTTGAGCTAACTCGACTGCGAGGCACTACTACAAAACCACTTTTCTCTACATCTTATAGACTACGCTTTTCGTGAAAATCGTGGTCTATAGGTATAACTACGTTTTGTATCAGCGTAGTCTATGTGCGGAATTTTTGATGTATAGACTACGCAACAAAGCGTAGTGTAAATCGTAGTCTATAGTGGGTATAGACTACGGCAATAAAAGCGTGGTGTAAATCGTGGTCTATGGTGGGTATAGACTACGCTTAAAAATAGTGTATGTGCGTGTTTTAATAAAAAGCGTAGTCTATGTCATAAATTAAAAAAAACGAATTTTCAAATTTATTAAATAATAAATAAAATGAAAATTTATTAATAAAATAACAAATAGGTTGTTTCTCCTTCACTTTCATGAGCACAAGTCTAAAATTCCCCAAATCTTGGTAAAAATTTCTAAATCATGAACCTAAGTCGAAGTTGAGTCGTCGTTCGTCGATTCTTTGCGGAGGTTGTTCATGAATCGGGCGAGGCGGTGAAAGCGATTGGCGGTGAAAGTAGGCGAAGCGAGGTTCGGCGAGGCGGATCGATTCCGTTGAGTCGCGGTGAGATTGGCGAGGCTTCGTAACTAAGATTCGCGGCGAGGCTTGGCGGTCGATTCCGTCGAGCTTAGGCGAGATTCGGGAAAAGAGAAATTCCGATGAGTCGCGGTGAGTGTCGAGGCGAGGCACGTCGAGGATGGTGATTTTCGGAGTGGGTGCGATGACTAGGAACAACGACTTTGTGTGGGAGGTTTGTTATCTCAAAGCGCCTACAATTCACTGACTTTGCCTTTAGCTACATTTCATACTTGAAACCATGATTTTTTTCCTTCTCATTTAGTTCATGGTATTATCATATCTTGCGTTGGTTGGTGATTAGCTATTCGTTTGAATGTCTCGTGTTCCATTTTCTCACTTGTATGCATAATTATATGCGATTTATGCCCTCTAAAGTTTGTACCATTTGAATTCTGATTCATCAAACTTGATCATCTGACATTTCGATACGATTTTGCGACTAGAATTATATGTGATAATGGATATATGATGCCGGCTAGTGGTGTAGACATTCAAACGCTATGCCCGATTGGAATATAGTGTGTGAGGATCTCGCATTAAATGTCGATTTATCTACATATTGTGGATTTAATCAAATTTGGTTTTCCAAGTTAAGCAGTCGAAGTGAAATGAAATACTCGAAGTTTTGAATAATTGAGTATTGTTGGGAAGGTTAGTTGATATCTTACTTAGAAACTAAGCCCAATATATTCCATTATCAATTGGGATATATTTAGCCATAAATGTCTTAAAGATAAAGTCGGGTATGTTTAGAGATAGAAGTCTTGTATTTATTTTGACATCCCTAGTTATCTAATTTTGACAAAAGGGTTAATCTTCCACTTTCGATAGATATAGCATCACTTGGGTGAGTTATCAACCATCTCATTCACTTCAATTCTTAATTTGTGATGCTTTATGTTAATATATATATATATATATATATATATATCGAGATAATTAATGTGATATATCGATTGCCTATACAAACTAAATTCTATATATTATTATATTAGCGTTAAATGGCGCTTCTATTATTTTAGTAAATAGTTTTATGTGTACATTACCTTTTGAGTTTTAATAATTTATTATATGTAGTACTTTTTGAATTGAAAGCGAAATTGAAAACTTTTGAAGATTATATATATATATATATATGAACTCTATTATTTAAGCTTTTTTTTCAATCCCAACACACTTATTTATGCTTACAATTTACAACTACTAATTACATGAATTTTCTTTCAAGATTGACCTTACGAGAAGTTATTCTCGCTTTAGATTCAAGATATAAAAGCACAAAATTTAAACACGGAGAGCCGATCCGCTTGTAGATGAGCTTTCCAACTAGAATAAAGGGTTGTAATCAATATCACGGTTGCTTAACTATGCGTGGTATTGCGAAACATAAATGTCGTATACTCTTTCCTTTTCTATGTAGCTTGTGTAAGTTTTCAAAATCTGAGTACACTGCGATTACAAAAACCTAATGATTTTCTCTCTCTAATCGAGCGAGACAAAAGAATCTCAAAACATTTGTAAACAAACAATTCTCAAGATATAACAGTTCTTGATCTCTATATATAAGCTCACTTAACTCCTGCGAAGCCGTGAGGTCCTCGTACTCGGATCACTTTCACTTGGGCATCCTTGCTTCATTACCACCCATTTGAGAGTTGAAAGGCGCTGCAATTGGAGCAAAAGGATCATATACTTGATGGCGAGAAGCGGCCTCGCCGGATGGTTTCCGAAATGCTGATGTGGAGTCGGGAACCTCGGCGGGCGAGCAAGATTATTTTCCTGACCATATATCCGACTCCCCAACCTAGGTGGAAATGGGCCCGGAGAGTTATTGATTGGATGTGGAGCAAAGTTCCTCGATGGTATATTTGGGACTACGGCATTATGACTGGCATTATCGATGTCTAGGTGGAGCAGGACTGTCGAGTTTCCGATAAAGTTGGTAGGAATCGTGGACCGGTTGATTCATCTTATGACTAGCCAGAGGCCTCGGAAAACCGTGCATGGGAGAAGGATCATTTTGTAATTTTTAACAATAAGTTTTTCTTGAGATGTCTCTGTTTGATTCTCAATCTGCTTCATTAGTCCTATATTACTGCGTCCTCGTTTTTGCTTTGTGCATTTCTTCGGAGAAAAAGGCGTTAGTGTTAAAGCGGAAAACCACTACACTATAAAGGAACATTTTCCATCGTATTATTAAAGGATATGTGGCTCGGGTATGTTATCTACTTTACGAAAATTTTACGTCAAATGCTTAATGATATGAGCTCTATTTGATGTATTTGCCTTTGCCATTGTATTGGTTGGGCATCAATGAGTAGTGGCTTTTGCTTTTTAGTCGATTATCCTTGTTTATCTGTGATGGTGATGTTCACGTTGCATTTCTTGTGATATAGTTTTAAGGTTGTACTTATTGAATTGTCCATTTTATGATTTCTTTGAAACTTGCTTAAAAGCACCGGATGCACTATCTTTGTAGTTATTTTGTTTTGACACTTTAAATTATTTTGCGGGGAGGGACTTTCTTGGAAGATGGTAAGTTATAGGCATTGACGTTATACATGCCTTTCGTTCTCTCTAAGGATGCCTTAGTGAATTTATTTTAACTGCGGGAAAATATGGGAAAGTATATATGATGGAAAGTTTCGGTATGAAACTATTATTGGTTTCACCTTTTATTTTCTAGTTTACATCTGGAGAGCGATAATACATAGAATAAGCCATGCATATCGACACTTTGAAATCAATATTTGCACTGCAAGATCAGAAAACAGGCATAGCACTTGCATATGTTTTTCTTTTATCAACTTCTTTTGTCTTGAGAACAAGTGGATTTCCTTTCTATTGCCTGTGAAGGTTGGGGATGACTTTGACCTTATTCTCGGTGCATTGGAGCTTGAGTTCAAATGAGAACAATTGTTTTCTCTTAATATGGTAGGGAATGTAAATGTTCTTGCACCTTGTTTGGCATATATTTTCTTATGGAACATCTGGCTTGGTTTAAGTATCGGACAATGTTCCTAATTTATATGGGTTCCTTTTTAAGGTTTATCATACCTCGACCTTTGAGGCTGGGAATGTTTGCATTGTGCGGGACCGTTTGAGTGCCAGCTTGAGGCCGAACTAGTTTTATTTAGTAATCTACTATGTTGCTCTGTTTGAGTGCTTTAGGTTTGTTATCCTTGTGACTATTGAGGTGAGCCTAACAGTCTTCTAGATGATTTCTTTTGGAGGGGTCTAAGTTAATCAAAAGCCATTATTCAAAGAGTAATAGTCGAGTTTTACCTTTGTAAAATGCATAATAGGATTGCTAAACTCTTGAAATTGGCGGGTGATAATTAGGAAATGGCCTTGTTCACTAACTTCTCTTTATTATTGCGGTTGACCAACTGCAATATTGGGAATGTATAGAACTACATAATATGTGCCCTAACAGAAACATAATTTTAAAGTTTGAGATTCAAGTCGAGCATAGTTGAGTTGGATGATTTACGCTCGAGTGTTGCGGTTCCGATCGGAAACTTCCGGGCCACATCAAATCTGCTTTCTCTTTCCGGTGTGCCGTGCGGCCGTGCTATTCAAATCTCGTGTTAGCCTCACTAAATCTGGATATAGTTGTATTTCCGTCTCTACGGGGTTTGTGCACAAGGAATGGGCTTGGACCCCGAGTGAACGAACATGGAAGCACGGATAGGCATGGGCGATGCCATCATTGCCATCATTTTGTGTGATTGGTAATGTCGTCTCGCCTCTTTTCCACTTTGTGAGCATTCGGTGTCCGCCCAGGCTTGTGAGCTATAGAACTTACGCATGCGAAGTTGCAAGAAAACCTTGGGTGAAGCAAGTCTTGATTGTACCTCGGGTTCTTTGGATGCTCGTGATGGATCCTCCAGGGCTCAAATTCAACCACTCTCACGGATTGATTACGGTATGCCTTGATCACGGTTTCTTCACTTGGCATCTTATTTTGTTGTAGGCGCAATTCCTTCCTCGAGAAATCTTCTCTTCCAAGTTAGTTCACCGGTTGGTGTTGAAAGCACAGAGGTGAATGGAGTAACTGTTGAACCCTTCTCTTGACTCTCAAATTGGTTCTATATATGAGGATGGAATAATTTGAGGCCGACAGATGAAGCGTGTGGTATAAGATATCTTAAATTTATCATATGTCTCTTCCTTGTCCCCACCAGTTGATGCTTGGGTCTTCCCAAGAGGGATGGTTACGTCATCTTTAATCGTTGCCTCTGTCGAGTTTAAGATTCCCCACTCACCATTTTTTTCTCCTTATCTGTTTAAAGCACTTCACTTTACTTGGTTTCTATTGGATCGCTTAAAGTAAACTAATGTTGCCAACTCTATGACATTTCCACTTCGGTCAAATCAAATCCTTATTATTTTCTTTTATACGCGCATGATTTGAGCAACTTCAAATTTATTTCAACTTTATCGATTGATGATCTTGATGCGCTTTAGAAAACGATCTTAAATCAAAAGTTCTCGGAATAAATTTGGCTATTATTCTGGATCTCTTGTGGTAACTTTTCTTCCATGTTTTCTCTTAGGTTGACATGTGTTTTTAAAAGCTCTGAGGCCAGGTAAGTATGAAGTATAATGGTCTTTGTATTTGTGTAGAGCATGTATTTGTCTGTTGCGGTAATAGTCTTGCACATCTTGTCATAGAGCATGTATTTTCTATAAAGGTTCCTTTTGTTCTTGTGAATTTGGGTGGATGAAAAATAAAATCAATTGACTAGTGTCGATTTTGGAAAAAGTAATGAGTGTCGATTTTAAAACTTTCTGTTTCTCTTTGTAATTTGCTTCTTATCTATTTTTCGGTATTATCAATCTTTTTATGTAGATCTAGATGGAAGCTTGCTCTAGTCTGACTCTTATCTTAAGTTTTTGAAGTTGAAAATAATTTATGAATTGTTCGATACATGTTTCATGTAGGTTTGCACTGATACTATGATCGTCATTGTCATTGTCTTAACAGTGAAAGCGCTTGACCGATCTTTGGACTCGTTTAAAGCGCAATTGTTGTTGTGGTTCCATTTCTTTACGTTCACATGTAAGATAAACATTTCATTTCTTTAATATAATCATTTTTTTCATACAAGAGTGCTAATATTCTATTTTTGAATTGTTAATAGTTTCAAAATCGGTCTTACTCTCGAGGGACATTGATGAAGTTCGCGTTGAATGGGCAAATTTTATGCTTCTTCACATATAGTCTTGTGATGTTTTAGTTGTAAGTTATTGATCTTTTGAATTATTTTGTCTTGTGTTATGGAGAATACGGTCTTATTGTTTTGTTAAGTGATGTGCATAGTATTTTGTATAGTGATTTTGTAGTCAGTAATGAAAGCAGTTGTATATTTTGTATAGTGATTTTGTAGGCATAATGAAAGCAGTTGTATATTTTGAATAGTGATTTTGAGCGTAGTCGCAAGTATATTTTAATCTCATTTGCTTGTGCGTTATTAATTATACGAGTTTAAATAAAGAAATTAACTACGGTTGAAATTGAAAAACCGTAGTTGTTATTAAATTGACTACGGGTTGTAATAGAAAAGCGTAGTAAATTTGGCATTAAAACCGTAGTAAATAAACTCAAAAACCGTAGTTAATACATATAGACTACGCATAAAAAGCGTAGTGTATGTGCGAAATTTTGTAGTGATGTTTGTATAGACTACGGCGTAAAAGCGTAGTATATGTGCGGCGTGGTCTATAGTGGGTATAGACTACGCATAAAAGCGTGGTGTATGTGCGAGGAATTTTGTGTGATGCGTGGGTGTAGACTACGGCGTGGCGTGGTCTATGTGCGGCGTGGTCTATGGTGGGTATAGACTACGCATAAAAAGCGTGGTGTATGTGCGAAATTTTGTGTGAGTGCATCGGTTGGACTACGGCGTAAAGCGTGGTCATGTGCGGCGTATTCTATGGTGGGTATAGACTACGCATAAAAGCGTAGTGTATGTGCGAAATTTTGTGTGATGCCGGGTATAGACTACGGCGTAAAAGCGTAGTCTATGTGCGGCGTGGTCTATGGTGGGTATAGACTACGCGTAAAAAGCAGTGTATGTCTTGGCCTATTTTTCTCTACACCACTTTTGTCTGCGCTCCACACGCATAGACTACACATATTATGTGTAGTCTATCTTGATTTTTCTAGTAGTGAGGGTTTAGTACAATAAACCTTTTGAGCTCCTTAAGGGGCGTCGTCATCCTAGCGGATACGGTGACTCGTCACGGATAACTAGCGTGACATACAAAGACCTTGCCACCACCCAAGATGCGGAGAATCTTGGGTTAGAACATATAACCTACCCATAACAAGTCAAAGTGATGGTCGACCTTTCATACTCACCTAATACCTTCGAGGTTTAGATCGCCGTAAGTCTCAGAGATCTTGGTTCTTCCACGGCGGTCGGATAGAAGAACACATCTCACTATGATCCTTCAATACGTCGAGGCGTGCGGCGTAAACAAGTAACCAAGTCAAGTCACTTCTTATCTATACAAGCCGACTATACCGACAACTCGTCCTCAAGTTGTCTCGGTGTGAAACTTTTATATCTCATTAAGCTTGACCAATCATACGAGACTTGTGATCTTCTACACACTTGTATGATCTAACTTATATATGAGATAAGGGGCACATGAATATATGCAATCAAGTATTGAATTCGGATAAGAGATTGTAATAGTGGTAACGAGGAAACATTGTATACAAGCTCAACAAAGCGCTTCGAGTATACAAATCAAACCACGCCATGCAGCGCTGCGTGCGTGCGCCCATCTTTGCGCCGTTCCTGCCTCCGCCTCGCCGACGCCCAAAGCCTCGACCTCCAGCACCCATTCCACCGGTTCTCTTTGAGCCAGCGCTCATTTGTGGGACAGAAACAATTCCACACCGGCGTTCATTCCGAACCAGCGTTCATATTCAAGTTAGAATGCATTATGAGCGTGCGCTCACCTTAAACGCTGGCTCACTTTCATTTAATATATATACGCGTTTAGGTCTCAGCTCGGGGTTCTTAATCTGATGGCCGCGGCGCCTCTCGCTGATACGATTCCACGCTCTTGACACCAATTTTCGTGAGTTACCTTGATCGAAGGCGAATTACAGATAAATCTTGTTTTAGTTCTGTTCTCTTTGTCATCATTCGAATAGTTTAATTTATCAATTTATGCTTGGGATTTCTCATTCTTGGAATCGATTTCTGAGTTTATTATTTGATGATTTTGTCGATTCAATTCATAGTGACGATGGATTGGATTTTCATGTTCCGATTGATTTATATCGCAATGATTTCTTGCTTTCGTTTAATTCTCATTCTTGGAGAATGATTGATAATTATGTTTTTATTTACAAGTAGACTTAGATTAGGGCTTGACGAACCCTAAGAATATGTTTGCTATTGCTTTGTTATCACTTTCAATTTATCGCTTTCATAGTTCAACTAGGGATTGACAACCTGGTTTAGATTTATTACTTCGTAGTTTAGCTCGGGATTGACAACCCACGGCTTAGGATCATTGTTTATTTCTCGTTTTCCATTCCCGCATGTTCAACCTCGTTGATGTTAGAATGTTTAGGATTTAATCGCTTTACGCTTAACACGAACAATGGCCTGTTAAGTTTTCCTTGAGAGGCGACTCGTGTTAACTTATCACGCTTCTGATTACCTCGTGCGATTGCGAGTAATTTGAGTGTGTTTTTAGCTCGATCACCGTTGCCGGGGAAAACTTTAGGGGTATTGTTTGTGTTGATTATTTTCTGTGTTTCTTTTCGTTTTTATTTTGTTATACTCCAGTTGCGTGTGATCTGTTCTTTTTTGAGTGGTTTGTATGCTAGGTCGTCGCAGTCTCAATAGACCGCTTGCTACCCCGTTGGACAACATTCAAAGGCTTAAAAGATCGCTTCTTCCGGAACTGGTGGAGTTTTGTGCCACTTCTGTGAGTGGTGAACAGTCAGAGTTGTTAACCAGAGATCATCCATATTTTGAGAATACACCTCCGCTGAGGGAAATGGATGAAAATGCACGAGCTCTGCGTGATTTCTGAGAACCGATGGTGGGGCCGCTACCTCCCCTATTGTTCTTGGACCAGCAGCCTGTGACTATGTGCTTAAGCCGAATCATTTCTCACTCATGCCTACTTTTCATGGACTTGCTAGTGAGGATGCTTTGGGATTCATCAGGGTATTATGTTCGGTGTTGTAGTCCTTCCCGCTAGGAGGACAAAATGAAGACCAGCTGAAGATATGTTGTTTCCTGTATATCACGAAGGATAGGGTAAAGTCTTGGTTCGACGACACCCCGCCAACTCTGCGAATGGAATGTCGTGGTAGATAAGTTTATGACTAAATACACCCAAATAAGAAGAGTCGAGAGTTGAGGTCGCGATCATGACCTTTAATCAAACGGCAGACGAGCCGTGCCATGAAGCTTGGGAATGGTTCAGGACTTTTCTGAAGTGCCATCACCATACTTTGCGGATGAGATTCTTTATCGGTTCTTCTATGGCGGGTTGACTCATAGTTTTCGATACATGGTGGACAATGCTGTAGGTGGGGATATTGGTTCTCGAGCAGGTGATATTGCTGATATTTTTGAGGCTATGGTTGCTACTTCACGGAAATCGATCGAGGTGAAAGAGCAAAGCACATGCGTCGACCCTTCTTTCGACATGAATAAGCAAGTGGTTGAGCTAATGAGGGAGGTGCGAGAACTTAAGATGAGGAAGCCTGATCCACCAACACTGCACAAGGAATTCTTGGAACCTTGTGGAATGCAAATGAACTAGGCATAATGTTGATCGTGCCCGGGATGGGAGAGCATACCTTGAAGGCGGCCGAAGCTTATGCTATCGAGGATTTCAACCTCGGCAGCATTCAAGCCTGTCGGCAACAATTTAATGTGGGATGGAGGAATCGAGAATCAAGGGTAGAGTTGAGCCGAATCGCCATACCAAAGACCTCCACAACAACAGTTTGAACAGCAGAGGCACCATCCTCAGCAGCAACAGTTCCCACAGCAGCAATTTCCACAACAACAGTAGTATCAGCGAGCACCTCCACCACCACCTCAAAGACCATCTTGGGAGGATACGTTCGCCCAAAGATTGGATGCTCAAGATTCCACAATTAAGCGTTTAGAGACGCAAATGGGACATATTGCTAGTAAGCTTAACGATCCATTGCGGCAAGGATTGCTAATCCGCTCTGCGATAAACCTTCTACCTCTCAAAGCTAAAAAGTAAAGATAGCCCTTGGTCTCTTCCTTCTAATGCATGTCACATTGGTTTGCGAGTATTCCTACGGCGGTGGGAAAACTTCAAGCCAGATCCCATCGAGCTCGTATGATCATTGTTCTAAGGAGGCCGGATTGTTAAGGATAAGGTTAGAGATATCGAGCAAGCGATTGCGATCCGGGAGGTGGAAAATAAGAAAGAGGCGGGTTCGAGGCGCATAAGGCGGCAAATCCTTACATTCCACGATACCCTCCCTACACCGATTGAAGAGCGAGAGCGGGACCAATAATTGATAGAGATCTACAAGCTCTGTCCAGGTGAATGTGAATTTACCTCTGTTGGGCGTGTCGAAATGTGACGGCCTCGTCGAGTTCTTCAAAGAGCTAGCCTCAAAGAAGAAGGTTTGGAGAATACGAGAAGGTCGTGATCTCAAGGCGGCTAATTCCATCCTGCGGTGCCAATTGCCTCCCAAGCTCGGGATCGGGTAGTTTTATTATTAATATTGCTTTGGGTAATGGGAAAGAAGCTTGACATGCTTCATTTGGGGATCGGGATTAATCTTATGCCTTATTCTATGTTAAAATGATTAGGATTAGGTGAACTTAAACCCACTCGGATGTGTCTACAGTTAGCTGATAGGTCCGTGAGATATCCCAAGGATATTGTAGAGGATATATTAGTAAAGATGGGTGGGTTGATAGTTCCCGTTGATTTTGTTATTTTAGATATGGGTGATGTTAGGGAATATGGGGAGGAACACATTCTGTTATTGGGGAGGCTATTCATGGCCACAACCAACACACTTATAGACGTTAAGAGTGGCACATTGAAAATGACTATACTTTGTGAATCTGTGTCTTTCTCTATACGTGATAGTGTGATTTTTCCTTCTGCTAATTTAATTGATGATCATGCTTCCCTTGGCCGAGAATGTGTTGTTGCATGATGAGAATGCGCGAATTGACAAGGATAAAGTGAAACGAATTCATGATCGACGGATAGTTCACAAGGATTTAAAGCCGGGAATGAAAGTTTTACTTCTACAGTCTTGTGTTAAACTTTTCCCCGAAAAGCTCAATTCCAGATTGAATGGTCCTTACATCATTGGTGTTTCCTTACGGAGTAATTTTACTTTGCGATCCTAACACCAACGGATCATTTACTGTGAATGGACAGCGAGTGAGGCCTTACTTTGATCGAGGGGATGGTCTGAAAGAAGTAGAGAACTCCATGCTCATTGATCCTATCTGTCTCTGACTGGATTACGTCGTGCTCACGATGTTAAACTGAGTACTACGTGGGAGTTTAGCCACGAATCTTTTTGTTCTTTTCTTTCTCTTTTTGCTTGTTTCTTTGGTCTCTTTGATCTATTTGTCTGTCTCTGTGTTTATTTTGTTCATAATTGGGATGAAAAGTTTTACGTATTGTTATAAGCAGTGAGGTGAAGCCGTGATACTCCAACTTTACAGCGCACGCTTACATTCCAGCTCTCTTTCTACCATCTATCATCAGGGAAGTCTCCTTTTCTTTTGTTATTAATGTTTTGAGCACTGGGGACAGTGCTCGAGTTTAGTGTGGGGGAAGAGTATTTGATTTTTGTATCGTGTCTTTTTGCATGATTGGTGATGTGAGTTTGTGATGATTTTGAACTCTTGGACTTAAGTTTTTGTCTATACGAATAAGTCAGGATTTTGATTTGTGCAACTGAACTCTGTGGTATTGGTCAAACCTTGATATTATCTCGTTTCTCTTGTGGATATGTGATTGAAGTGTAATATTAATTGACGAGATTATGTGGACTGATTTTAAATCGGGGGTTATTGACGTGATTTTTCCGACTAATGCTAAGGGTAGTGTTAACAGTGTGGTTAACTATATACTTGTTTTCCAAAAAAAAAGAATAAGGAAAAAGAAGAAGAATGTAAACTCCATTTATTTGTTAAGATTGTTTAAATGGATGATGGGACTCTGTCCCTCTCTCTCGTAAATCGAGAAATAGGCATGGGAAACCACGATTGGAGACTCGAGTTCATCGAGAATGCACCTTTTGAGCATTGTTTCAAAATCTATTAAAACCTTCTTTATGTCTTCAAAAGGAACTTGTTGTTAAAGATGACCACATTAGTTAATTCACCCCTAGTGGAGAGTTGGGTCTGAACAAAAATCACCTTCTTGTTTATTGGACATCCCTCATAATTTTAGATTTGTTTCACGTTATCTTTGAATATGTATTCACCAAGTTTGGGGAAAGACAAAAAGGGATTTGATTGATTGTAATAAGAGTAAAGTTGCATGAGTTATTTTTCTATTCTTATTAGTATAGACGTTGCTTGAGGACAAGCAAATGGATAAGTGTGGGGGAGTTGTTTGGTATCATTTTGTGCATATTCTTGGTTTTCTTTTGCATGTCGTTTCCAATGATTTATCTTACTTAAGTCATTGTTTTGATTAGTATTTTTCGATTCGGACTTATTTGGTTTGTTTCGATATTTTGTAGGTAAACGGTATTAAATAGGATGAAATGAATCTTCCAAGAGTTATCATATATTGACGAGCATCCCTATAGAAGTCCGTAGATAGAAACGGATGGTAATTCGGAGTTCAGACGAGGGAGAATGGAGCGAATCGTCAAGGTCGAGCACCGCGTCCCGTCGAGCGCCGTGCATCCGGGGTGCGCCACTCACGCCTCACGACCAGCTCCCTCACGCCTCACGACCAGCTGCGAGAGAGTGTCGCGAGCCTCTCCATCCGGCGCTGGGAACCCAACACCCGTCCTGCACTCCCGCGCGTTCAGTCGCCACAGTGCACGATCACCTAGCGCCCGCACCATGCACGCTCCCCGTGTACAGCCCGTACGCCCAACCGGTGCTGGGCATCACCCAGCGCCCATCTTCGTGCGCCCACTTAACTCCGCACGCTTGCCCCTCCCCCTTCTCGCCTGCACCCGCCGCGTACGCTTTCCATCCGGTGATGGGAACCCAGCACCCGCTCGCCCATCACCCAGCGCTCGTCGGTCCCTACGCGCGTGCTCACCACCTCGCGTGCCCACTCACTTTGATCCGGCGCTCTCTTCTGAGACAGAGACATCCGATGAGTGAGCGCTCGTTTCCAGCCACATCAGCGAGCGCTAGTCCCCAGCCAGCGCTCACTTTGAAACAGAAGACCTCGTACAGCGCTCACTCAGTGTGCAACCGGCGCTCAATCACTTTATATATATAAGCGCGCACACTGAGTTAGGGCAACTCTATTTAATTATTAATGCAGCCTCATTTTCTTCAGTTTTATTCTGGGAGCTTTCGACGAGATGACGGAGACAGACACTACAGATTAGAGTTTTATTCTTGCTTTCCATTTTTCTCGATTTACGCATATTATGTTGGATTATTTCTTGCTTTTCATTCCTTTGTGATATCTGAAGAATTCGAATATACAGTATACGTTGGATTATTGTTTTTCTTATAAATTCTATTTCTCCAGGTATTTGATAAATTACGTTCTATGTAGTTTTATATTGGAATTTAGTATTATGTTTAATCTTTCTCCATTGTATTTTATTGCTTTCCGTTTGATGAATATATTTTAGTTTTGTTCTATGCTTTAGTTTCCTGCATTCGTGATTTCTTTAGGTCTCAACTAGGGATTGACAAACTCCAGCTTGGATTGCTTTTATTTATATTTACTTTTCCGTATTTCAATTCCCGTTGTTACAACTAGGGATTGACAACTCCTAGTTAGATTGCTTTTACTTATATTTACTTTTCTGCATTTCAATTTTCGTTTGTTCTGAAACCCCCGTTGGTATTAGAGTGTTTAGAATTTACCGTTTTTATGTGCAACATAAACAATAAGTCTTATTAAGTTTTCATTGAGAGACGACTTGGGTTAACTTTCCCTCTACGATTACCACATTCGATTATGAGTCAATTAAAAGAGTGTTTTTAGTTGAAACAGGAACGTTAAGTTATAATTTATAAACGACCCTCGATCCATAGAAAGAATCTAAGAAAAGTTATTTTCTTATGAAGATCTTGTTCGTACGTAGTTGCCGAGGAAGGACAACCACACCTATCTTACTTAGAACTTATAGCTTGGGACTAACAGGTGAGCTCTCTTGAAACAAAATGTTATGTGTACCTCAAAGCATGATTTACAAAAGCTTTATGAAATATTATTGCATGAACTATTATTGACTGCCAAATCTTTATGTTTTGTTGTGATCCTATCTGAGGTTGGTATATCCAACGTGGTATGAGAATGTGTTGGTCCACCAACGTTAAAAAGGGTAACGATCAGATCCGACTTAGTTTAGGACTAACTCGGATTGTGTACACGTGTGACTGTGTGTTAAGGTTAGCTACCTCGACCGGTCACGGTGACTATGTGTAGGTGGCCATCTCCATAGTGAGCGAATGAATGAATAAATGAATGAATGATCAGATATGGAACAACTTGGATGAAATAGTCCGGTCGGACACTTTTGAAAAATGATAAAATATTTGATAGGCATGAGTCTTTTCAACTAAAATCCTCATGCGCTATTGTGGGCATTTAATAACTTTACAAAGAAAATGTTTTCGGAAATGAGTCCACTGATGTGATGACCCGACTTCTCCGAGAAGTATGGATGTCACGCCCCGGCTAATTAATCGAGGATTAACTAACTAATCGGGTTGCGATTGGGGAAAAGAAATAACATAACTGACTAACTTTAAAGACTCACAGAAATAAACAATTATCATTTCAGGGAAAAACGAGTCTTTGAAATTGTGATCAACTAATAATCAAACGTCGAACATTAATTAATCACTATTTAGCAAGTGAATTCAATAACTTTCGGCTCTACATTATACTTTTCTAACAAATGTCTAACCCATCAAGACTCTGTACCATAACACATCATAATCCATAATAAGAGTTGGCAGCAAAAGAGTAGTTGAATTTATGTGTGAAGATATAAACCCAGAGCAAAACATATCTCATGACAAAATAAGTCTTCGCTCAACATTCAATTTCCGTCATCATCTCCTGCACAACCTGCATATTTAGAAATACATGCAGGGCGTGAGTACTTGATGCACTCAGTGGGCAATTGCCGAAAACAACTGAAACATGCTCTTAGAGCTATATAATCGACTTGCCACTTATTAGATTCACAGGGGTTTTAAGAAATATCCTATGAATCAAACTTTATGAAATCACTTAATTCATGATCAATGCACGTGCTAACAATTCTAATTATAACATGTCTACGACAATCATCAATAAACACCATATCTACGCACAAATGTGTTGAGAAGTAGGCCTCGTCCTCAACACCTTGGCGAAGGCCACCAGTACACATACCCTTACTAGCGACTCATCTAGCATAGGGCGATATCGTCATTCTCTCGTAGATGGACAATATGCAATATACTCAAAAACAGTAAGTCAATTAACTTTTGCAAAATAGGCATATGCTCATTATCATAAACTTGTGCAAACACATATTTTAGTTTAGAAAGCCCACCTGGAAATCTAGCTTACTCGAGACTTTCAGCTTTTCCTTTCTTGATCTCTATCCCGCTTCCACTTGCTCCTTAATAAAGAAATAAGAAGAATAAACATGGGAAAGATGAACTAAGAGTTTCTAACTCTTGAGCCTCTACTAAAACTCTCGGTACACTAAGGGTAGGCTAAGCTCTGCTAGGTCAATGCACCCATACTTACTTATTCAACTCATTTTGAAAAGTATTTTAAAAGAACTTAAATCTTTAAATTTCTTATATATATAAGAAATACCAAATATAAGAACATCTTAACTTTCTAATCTTTTCCATTAGAAACTTTGATCAAGTTAGTCTTGATCAAGCTACATAATCACAAGAATCCATATTTTGAAATCAAATTCCAAACATCAAGCCAAAATCACAAGTTCCTTTGTAATTTTGCAAACTAACGAAATCTAAATTTTACATACTAGTATAGAAAAATCTCAATAATTCAAAATAGGCTAATTTCATATACTAGATCATACTTATGAAATCAAACTAATCAAATAAAATCAAAATAATAATTTCTTAAGACTCCATAAGCATACTAATTTAGGGATTTCATGTGAGTTGGATTTAACTCCAAATTCTTTCGCCAAACACGATCTAATACATGGAATTACATAACTACTAACTTATTTTAAACAAACAAGAGCCAAATCATCTTGAAATCCAAGCCCTAGTTTTCGGTCCTAAGAGGAAAAATGAAGGGTTCAATTTTCGTTCCCACAATCTACTCTAAACATGTTCAAACGTCTATAATTACATAGATCTAGGCTCAATTTAAGAAATCATCAACAATTTCTCAAGATAAGAATTAGGGTTCTTAACAAAGTTTGGGATTTTCTTGAAGATAAACAAATTAAACCATAACTCAAGCATAAATCATTTCTAAAATGGTAGATCTAAGCATAAATAGACAAAAGATTGAAGAATAAAACTTGTAGGGAACAAGGCCTAAATGGCCAAAACTTTGGGGAGTTTGGGAATGAGTTTTCATCTTGATTTATACTTCAAAACTTGGATAAGATTAGGGATTTAACTTTTTAAAACGTTGATCTATCGATTTGAAGAGGATTGGAAGTCCGGATCTTGATCTTGAAGGAGAAATTTTTGAGTATGTGTGTGTGTGTGGCTCTTGAAATTTTGGGAGAAAATGGGAGGAAATGAAGTCTTTTGCAATCTAATTCCATATATATATATAAGTCTTAAGATACTATTCAAGTCTTCCACCATAAGCCATTGGAAGGCTTCTTGAATAAGCTATATGTTTCTAGAATTTTCTTAGCTTCTCTTGTAAGCTTTAGGTGATTTTTAGCTTATAAAGTAAGCTTTGATTGCCATAAGGGTTTATTACAACATATTGGTGCTAAACCTAATTTATGAGGAACGTTATGTTCTCGTCCTCAAAGATATAAATTTTCGAAAATAATTTAAGGATATAAAGTATCCTTTGAAATTATTAAATCAAGATAATTCAAATATAAATATAGAAATTACTAGTGAGTTGAAATCTTCAGAAATTACTCTTTCTAAAATAAACGTTGAAATAAAATAATAACTGAAAGATTTATACTTTAATCAATCAACTGTAGAATTCTAAAATAAATCTTTGAGTTAAAACTTTATGAAATCTTATCTGAGGATGCATTGTCCGTAGACACTTACGTAATTATTCTCTAATTAATTACGTAATTAGCGCCTAATTAGAGTTATGGAAATCCGGGTGTTACATTCTCTTCCCTTAAAGAAATTTAGTCCGAAATTTAGTACCTCAAATAAATAGCTTGGGGTACTTCTCTTTCATCTTCTCTTCTAATTCCCAAGTCGCTTCTTTCGGGCCTTGATGTCTCCATAGAATCTTGACTAAAGGAATCGACTTATTCCTTAGTTGTTGATTCTTTCGATCTAGAATACGTTCTGGCCTCTCTTCATAGCTTAGGTCAGACTCAGGAACTATGTCTTCTTGGTTGATAACATGGTTCGGGTCATAGACGTACTTGAATGAGATACGTGAAATACATTATGAACGTTACTGAAATTGGGTGGTAAGCCAACCTATACGCAACAGGTCCAATCTTTTCTAAAATTTCGTATGGTCCGATGAACCTCGGCTTGAGCTTTCCTTTGATTCCGAATCTGTATACTCCTTTTGTAGGTGAAACCTTCAGGAATACTTTATCTCCGATTTTGAAATTCAACTCAGTTTGTCGCGTATTTGCATAAGACTTTTGGCGATCCTGAGCTTCTTGAATTCTCTTCTTAATTTGGCGTATGATATCAATCATTTCCTCAACTGCTTCTGTGCCGAGAATCCTTTTCTCTCCAACTTCGTCCCAATATAATGGAGATCGACATTTCTTACCGTACAATGCTTTGTAGGGTGCCATGTTGATGGTTGCTTGGTAGCTATTATTATAAGCAAATTCGATCAAAGGCAATGCTTACTCCCACTGCTCTCCTCGATCTAAGACGATGGTTCTGATCATATCTTCTTGTGTATGAATAGTTCTTTCTGTCTGTCCATCGATCTGTGGATGAAAGGTTGTACTGAAATTCAGCTGGGTGCCCATTTCCTTTTGAAAGCTTGTCCAAAATCGCGAGGTGAATTTGGAATCTCTATCCGAGGTGATCGAAATAGGAACTCCGTGTAGTCGTACGATCTCGCGTACGTAAATCTGAGCTAGATTATCGGCTCCGTACGTCATATGAATTGGGATAAAATGGGCGCTCTTGGTTAATCGATCGATAATTACCCAAATAACTGTATTTTCACGCTTGGACTTGGGTAATCTAGTCATGAAATCCATGGCTACATGGTCCCATTTCGAGTCAGGAATGTCGAGAGGTTGCAGTTTTCCATGTGGTCTCTGGTGTAGCGCTTTAACCTGTTGACACGCCAAACACTTCTCGACAAACGACGATATCTCTTGTTTCATACCTACCCACACGAAATTTCGTTTCAGATCTCGATACATTTTCGTGCTTCCAGGGTGAGCGTTATAAGGCGTGTTGTGTGCCTCCTTCAAAATCTCTTCCTTTAATTTCTTATCATTGGGTACACATATCCTGTTCCCAAGCATGAGGGCATTATCTCTTGCTTCATGGTGCTCTGTTGATCCTTCGGTTCCTACCTTCATCCTTAACTTTTCTAATTGTTCATCTTGACGTTGAGCTTGAACAATTCGATTTCTCAGGTCAGGTTCTAGAACACGGGTTGCGATGATACCTTGAGTGGTCTCAGGTGGTAACACCACTTCTAGTTTCATCTTCTCGAACACCTTAACTAGCTCTTCGTTCTGGGTAAGAACAAATGCTAATTGAGTCTGGCTCTTTCTACTTAATGCATCGGCGACTATATATTTATAAATATATATATATATATATATATATATATATATTAAGAGTGAATTATGTTTCTTTAAATTGTGAACTAATAAAACATTGAGTTTTGAATGTTTTCATAGGTTGTTCGGCTAAGAACGAGAATGCGCCCTAGCGAAAGATGTAAAGTTTGTTATTATAAGTTTTAAAGTTTTAGTAAATTACAATTATGATTTTAGAATGAAAGTTTAAAATTTTTTATGCATTGGTCATTAATTCATGATATTAAGTGATTTGGATATAAGAATTGATTAGAACGTTTAATTGTTATACATTAGAGTAAAAATTTGTGAAGCAAATAATAAATGGATATATATATATATATATATATATATATATATATATATATATATATGTAAGAATATGTAGAAATGTATGGAATGCCCTAGAACTATGGTGAATAATCACCTTATTAAAGAAATTGGAAAATAAAATAAAAATTTGTGGATATTAATATATATACATTACTATTCATCATCCACATTATTTTTCTTCATATTTTCGTCCAAAACACACACTACACAGACTAAAATTTTTGAAAATTTCATGCTCCAAATTTTCAAGATCAAACCTTTAAATTTTCGATCCGTCCTCGTATTCAGGTATAATTCAATCTCTAGAACATATATTCGGTTTGAAAAATTGAAAAACATGAACTTATGAACATGTTGAATTTTCGGTCCTTTGAAGATTTGTGAAGGAATATGTTGTTGTTTGATGATTTCTTGATATTATGTTAGGTTAATCGCCGATGAGTTGTTTAACGTTGAATTTTTTAGCATATGTTCATTCTTTAGAAGTTGATGATTTTCAAAAATTTGAAGGTCTTGATCTTGAATTTGTGATGTTTATATGCTTGATATTGTTTCATATATGTGTTGTTGGGTTGATATAAACATGTTTTGAACAAGAAAAACATTTGAAATCGAACTTATGTTGAAACCCCTTTTTGGCCGAAACCCTAGCCCTTATAATGTTGGATTATTGATTTTATTCGATCATTTTGATTTCATATTTGGATTTTATGATATGAATAAAGCTTAAAATGATTTATTCGGATTTTTCGGCCGATGTATTCGAAAAGTGAAAATTTTTAGTTTGACGTCAAGTTTGAGTTTTCAATGCTAAAGCTTTGATATTTAAGTTATGATGGTTGATTTATGATCTTTGATAATAGTTGAACATATATAGAGGTTCATCTAGGATAGATGACGTCTTACGCGATTTTTCACGTTGAACATATGCAATATTTGTAGAATATTGTCGGTCTTGGTTATGAATTGATGATAATGGGTTATAAATAAGCATGAATAAGTATATTGAAGATTATTTTGAGTTAAGTAAGGAATTATGTTTAAACTTTTGTTTTGGTTGAAGTGGTTTAGGTTGAAAGACATTTAATAAAAGTATGTTTAGATGATTAAAATAAGTATGTTTGTGACGTATAGTGATATATCTATGCATATGGAATTTAAATGAAAGCTAAGAAGAATATAGCTTTAGAAATTAAAAGACTAAGTTGTGAGTAATTTTTAAAGTGCTAGGTGGCGTGACATTCGAAGCTCATGGATGAACAATCAAGCAAGAGCTTTATTTTGAAACGTCTATACGAGGTGGGTTTACTCTATCTGTAAGTACGTTGTATGGTTATAATCATTGTTGTGTTTTGTGCATGCATGTGAGCTAGAATGTTAAAGAAGTACCCTCGAGGAGGCCCACAAGGGGCTTAGTGTAGTGACCTACACTCGAGAGGCCCACAAGGGGCTCAATGTTAAAGAAGTACCCTCGAGGAGGCCGGACCAAGTGTAGTGACCTACACTCGAGGAGGCCCACAGGGGGCTACCCAATGAGTTAAATAATGAGTACCCGCAAGTGTAACTGGCAAAGAAGAGTTCATTATGTTGTGTGCATTACGCAGTTGGTTATAACTGCTTGCAGTGTATTTCCCACTGAGTATGTTTACATACTCACATCCCCAATTTTGATATATGTTTTGCAGGCTGAGAAGTTGACGGTTGATGTTGACGGAAATGAGCTCCGCACATACATTCTCTCAGGATCACGTTTTATGTAAATAAGTTTCAAATTATGCTAGTACTCAAGTGTGTTTAAGAACAAACTTAACTGGGTTTTAATGAAAAACTATGTTTGAAATGCAAATGACGTTTAATGAGTACTTATATATATTTTGTTGAGGGCTGCGTCCCTAGTTGCGGTTGCTTTGTTGGTGTTGTTGTTTCAGGTTGGCATATACGTATTTATAGAGTATATGATGCCCGCTCGTCGATTTTTATAACTTCCGCTGCTTATATATTTTATAAAGTTAAAGATATAAAGATTTTAGTAATGTCTCTGTTACAAGAATGGGGGCGTTACATCACTACTCCAGGGACTGTCTAGGGATACTGTCACGACCCGACTACCTAATCAGGTAATTAGGCCGTGACTCGGGGTTAAGAAGAAAATTTAACGACAACGGGCTCAAACATACGTCATGAGAAAAAATGACTACAACTTTCATTATAAATAAATCAAAAATTTATGGTTTCAAAAGGTGAAATGTAATTTGACAAAGGTTGAATTTGATCCTCAACCACAAGAAAGAATCTAACGAGAATGACAATGGCTGAGGATAATAATTACAACAGAATAATCAATATCAAGAATATACGTGTTCAAGCATGCGTCGACAACTTTGTGAATTTATCAACATCTTGAATCATAACAAAACATTGAATATGAACAATTCTTCATAGCAGAACATATAAACAAGTAAAGGTCAAAGTTCGACAACAAAAAACGTGGCTGAAAATTATGTGTGAAGATATAACTCTCTGGGCATTAAAACATGTGAATATCAAATGAATAACATCAACAAATTCTTAATATCATCATGAATCAAATTACTTAGAGAAGCTCCTTCACACATTCGATTCTGACATTCTCCATTTCGACTGCATATTTAGAAATATATGCAGGGCGTTAGTACAAAAATGCACTCAGTGGGCATACGCCAAAAACATTTAAAACTTTGCTCTTAGGGCTATATTCTTGACTTGCCATAAAAATAAACTTATGCAGGGGTTTTATTGAAAATACCTGCATAAAGCTGCTCAAAATCTGTTCATACATGCTCATATCATTATATCATCATATCATAATATCATATGCATATGCATGTTTCATGCCTGCATGCAGCTTTCTTTTCCTTCCCATATCCACGTATTTTTCTTTGTGTTGATCCGAGGAGTAGGCCTCCTCCTCAACACATTTTAACTTCACATACCCGAGTTGGTCCCGAAGGATCTCAACTTCGGTCATACCCGACGTCGGTAATTTCTTTCTTTTCTTTCTTTTCCGTGGATAGGTAATGCATTATGCTTATTCTCATGCTCAAAACTTTAGTAAGTCAATCAACTTTTAAAACAATGCAATTAAATGCATATCAAAAAATCTCATATTCTTTTTCATGCAAAAGCATATACTATCATTTGAAAGTATATAAAAGCATAAGCATATTATTATAGAAAATACTTATACCCACCTGGAAATAGTCACTCGGGAATATACCTTCTGTCTTTTTTTTTCACTTCATTCTTCTTCCCACTTGGTCCATCATTCCACATAAAACGGCATAAAAGCCTATCAAGAGCCAAACAAGAACAATACTCATCTTAGTCGTTGAAACGACCATATCTTCTCGATATCAAATCTAAGACACTATGGTCTATCAAAACTTGGGTCATTGCATCCTCTAACATCTTATTAACAAACAAATTCTATCAAAATTTTGGCAGCGTAACTTTTATAAACGCATCGCCATATCAATACCAAACCATCCGAACATAGCCCAAACTCCACCAATTCATCACCATATGTCTCAATGATCATATAAGACTCAACAAAAGCTTCACTATCGATCTTTATCAATAACCAAAATCCCTTAAGGCGTCACTTTAGGTCTAACGTCGAAAATTCACGTGAGACGTCATCTAACACCAACGAACCTATATACATGCTCAACTATCATTAAAGATCATCATTTTATCAACAAAACATAAAGATCAAAGCTTTGGCATTGAAAACTCATTTTCGCCGACAAACTAAAATTTTACCGTTTTTGAATACGTCGGCGGAAAAATCCGAATAAATCATTTTAGACTTTATTCATATCATATAATCCAAATATGAAGTCAAAATGATCAAATAAAATCAAAAATCCAACATTATGACACTTAGGTTTTTCGGCCATTTTGGGCTTTTTTGTATACTTTCGATTTCAAACGTTTTTCTTGTTCCAAACACGTTTATATCAATCCAATAACATATATATGAAGACAATTCAATGATAACAACATCATAAATTCAAAATCCAAGCATGCCATTTTTCAAAAATTTCATGATTTTCAAAATAATAAACATATGCTTTACAAATTCAACGTTAAACAATACGTAGACGTCAAATCTATCATAATATCAACAAATACTCAAACAACACATAATCATTCATATTTTCAGCATATGACCGAAAATGAAAAAGAACATAGGATCATATTTTTAAAAATTTCAAACCGTAAATGTGTTCTAGGTACGAGATTATACCTCTATTCGAAGATAGATCGAAAATTCAACGGCCGGATCTTCCTATTTTTGGAACATGGTGCACAAAATTTTGTGTATGTAAAGTGTGTATTCTTGTGTGTGGGACGTGAGTTTGGGAGAAATGGAGATGAAAATGTAGTTTGAAAAGTCTAAAGTTTAATACTTTATATTATGTAATAAATAATTTCATTTTTGATTTTCTTTATTAGGGTGATTATTCACCCTATTCTAGAAACCTTTTCTTTTCTTTTTATTTTCTCATTTTATTTAATATAAAATAATCACTTTTGTTGTAGAAAATAATTATAAATATTGTAGAATAAATCATAACGTTTTTATCGCAACAAATAGACACTAATTATCCGATAAAATAACATCTTTTGAATCTCTACTTTTAACCTTAATAATTACTCATAAACATCAAAATATACTTATTAAACATATTTTTGACCTTAAAAACCATTTTAAATATTTTGCTCTTCATCCGAGCTTGATCGGCAAACGCAAATGTCACAAAAACATAAATTTTGAAATTCTAAATTTTCTGAAATTAAGACTTATTTGAGCATGTATCTATCATCTTAAGACTATTTAAATCTAGGTCTTGTTATGTTCAACTAGATCTAAGAATCTTATTTAAGATTCTATCTCAAATCTGTCTCAATTCTATCTTCTCAACTAAAAGCTTAACGCAAAAGCTTCTAACTTAACCAACTCTTTCTTAAGGATGCAATGCCCTTCTTATTAAGCTCTTAATCATGAACTGATCTCTGCTACAGAAATACGGGTATTACAGTTACACCAAGGAGGAAATGGTCGTCCAAATGTGCCTAACCGAGTCCAACCGGTCCGCGCTATCCAAGCTCAACCGGTTCAGCAAAAGCCCCGTTCAGTAATTCCAGCCGATCCAACGACCCAATCAACCACGGAGACAACGACAACAACAACCCTACCAATACCTACAGTCGTCGCAACAACAGCAACCACCACTGCAAGCCAAGGCCTACGCCCTCAATCAAGAAAGGGAATTCCCGCAAGAACCGTCAAGGAACCAAGAAAACATGGCAGGTATGGGAACACTCATCCAATTGTCTGTTATCCTACTATTTGATAATGGCGCCTCGTACTCTTTTATTGCTAAAGCATGCATAGAGAACTTAGGACTAGATCCTAAACACGTTGAACAAATCATGGGAATTTCTTCACCAATAGGAGGCATAAGAACGATAACCACACATGCTCAAACCTAGAACTTGGACTAGGCTCACTTAAGGTCATGACAGATAACCTTCATGTCATACCTATGATAGATGTGGACATAATCCTAGGAATGGATTGGTTAACCGAACATAATGCGACCATACTGTGTAATGAAAGGACAATTTCTTTCCAACATCCCGGAGAGAAACCTACAGACTTTCACGGGATCAGCTTGGGGAGGAGAGTCCCAATCATATCCGCGCTACAAGCAAGGACGTTGCTAAACAAGACAGAGAACCATGCGTACCTTGTCTATCTCCAAGAGGAAGACCAGAATAAGAGGAGGATAGAAGACGTTCCGATCGTGAAGAAGTATCCTAATGTTTTTCCAGACGAACAACCGGGTTACCGCCAAATAGACAGATTGTGTTCACGATCGATCTTGAACCAGGTTCTGCCCCTGTGTCGAAGGCCCCATACCGAATGGCACCAAAAGAACTTGAGGAATTGAAGATCCAGCTACAAGAACTCTTGGAGTTAGGTTTCATTAGGCCTAGTGTGTCTCCATGGGGAGCACCTGTCCTTTTCGTGAAGAAGAAGGATGACACGTTGAGAATGTGCATAGACTATTGAGAGTTAAACAAGATAACTCTTAAGAATAAGTATCCTTTGCCCCGAATTGACGATCTGTTTGATCAGCTTAAGGGAGCAGGTTTCTTTTCGAAGATAGATTAAAAGTCTAGATACCATCCGCTGAGGATTAGACCAGATGATGTACCTAAAACGGCTTTTCTTACAAGGTATGGTCATTTCGAATTGATCGTTATGCCCTTTGGACTTACAAATTTCCCAGCAGTATTTATGGATATCATGAACAGGGTATTTCACCCATACTTAGACAAACTTGTCTTAGTATTCATAGACGATATTCCATTATACTACAAGAATAACCAAGAACATGAAGAACAATTGAGAATTGTGCTGCAAACATTAAGGCAAGAGCAACTCTTCCCCAAGTTTAGCATGTGCGGATTCTGGTTAGGCGAGGTGACATTTTTAGGTCACATCGTGTCCGTCGAGGGAATCAAAGTAGACCCCTCAAAGATCGATACAGTTCGAGAATGGGAATCACCAAAGAACCCGAATGAATTCGGAAGTTCTTAGGACTTGCCGGCTATTATTGAAGGATTTTCAATGATAGCCCGACCCATGAACCAATTGTTAAGAAAGGAATCAAGTACACTTGGACCACCGAGTGTGAGGCTAGTTTCCATAGATTGAAGGAGTTGCTGACGACAACCCCTGTACTCGCAGTACCCGAAGCAGATAAGGAGTACACAATCTACACGGACGCTACGAAGAATGGATTAGGATGTGTTCTGATGCAAGAAGGCAAAGTTATTGCTTATGCTTCAAGACAATTACGCCCACATGAGTTGAACTATCCTACGCACGACGTGGAATTAACAGCGGTGATACATGCCTTAAAGATTTGGAGACACCATCTCTATGGAGTTAGATGTGAGATCTACACTGACCATAAAAGCTTGAAGTATTTCTTTGAACAGAAATATCTTAACATGAGGCAACGTAGATGGTTAGAATTGGTGAAAGATTACGACTGTTGTATCAATTACCACCCAGGAAAGGCTAATGTTGTAGCCGATGCTTTGAGTCGCAAATCTCACTCTAATTTGGGATGTCTCCTCAGTCATGAAGAGATACTTATAAAAGAATTTCAGAGGATGAACATCAAAGTCATAGACCCATCTAAGACGATAGAAGGCTGTATTGCAACGTTGATTGTAATCCCGGACTTAAGAGCCCAAATCTTAGAAGCCCAGAGGAAGAGCAAGAAGCTGGAGGAAGTACGAGCCAATATCAAGGATAATAACCACAAAAATTTCAGAGAAGCAACAAATGATATTTTGCTGTATGATGGGAGAGTGTGTATTCCAGAAGATGAAGGGCTTAAGAGCTAAATCTTGAAAGAAGCCCATGAAACATTTTACACCGCACACCCCGGAAGCACCAAAATGCACCAGCGACCGTATGGAACCTTACAACCGTTGGACATACGGGAATGGAAATGGGAAGATATAGTCATGGATTTTGTTACCGGGCTACCCAAATAACAAAGAGCAAATACCGCTATTTGGGTCATCATCGATCGTTTGACAAAGAGCGCATATTTTCTACCAATTTCGATAATACATGGATCGAGGCAGTTTAGCGGTTATGCGTTAGAAGTCGACGCGTTTACATAGAGTTCCGAAGACTATCACGTCTGATAAAGATTCAAAATTTACATCCAGATTCTGGACCAGCTTACAAAAGGAATTGGGGACTCGACTATATTTTACTACCGTATTTCACCCACACACGGACGGACTATCCGAGAGGACCATTCATGTAATACCCCGTCTTTTTAAGCTTCTATTTTGCATGGCACGTTTTTCGAGAAAATGTCAAAAGGTTGACTTTTTGTTTCGGTGATGCGACCGTCACGAAACCTCAGGCGTTGTGAAGAGTGTCTTATGACGAATTCATAGACACTAAGTATGCAGGTTTTCGACCACCCATGAAGGTTTGGCACTCCGGGGAAGTTATCGAAAAATCGGACTTTTCATGGATCTTTTAAAAGCATATCTTGTTTATAGTCATTGTGTCCGGTATTTTATTTCGTGTCCATGGGTACTAAGTTTGCTAAATTTGGAGTCCGTTTGCAAAAGTTGCGTCGGTTTTGCGTTTTCGAAAAGGGCGCTTATGCATAGCGATTGCAAGCCCCGCTTTTCCTATAAATAGGAGGCTAGGGCCTTCATTTTCAACGTTCATTTCCTTCGTCTCTCGTGTTTATGGAAGAGCCGAGCAGCTCAGTGCACGCCGCGAGCCTTTGGAGGAGTGGGGATCGGCCGGGAGGCTCGGCGGCGGGCCATTCTTGGCTTTGCCGAGCCACCACCGCCGATCAACCACCCCGGCAGCCCGTTTTCTGTTTTTCCTTTTCTTGTTTTGATTCCGCCTTTTAGTAGATCGTATAGCATAGAACTCGGGATTCTAAAGGACGAGGCGAAAACGGCCGGGCCGACCATTTCGCCAAACCGCCGCCGCCCATTACCGCCGCCGTGGGGCTGTTGGCCGCCGTTTGGTGGCCGACGGCCACCTGCTCTGGTCCTTTAGGTTTTGAGTTCCTGGCTATGCATTCTACTAAAGTACCGATTCCGTTTTCTATTTTTCGCGTTTACGCATGTCGGTTGTTTTCCGTTGCTTGAGTTTTCTAAAGAAAGTACATGCCGGGTTATCCTTTTTCAACGTCGTTTGTCATTCCATGTTCGATAGTTATGCATATTGCTTATGTTTCCATTTTCATGCATCGATTTTGGATGGTTTATCCTAGATCCGAGGATAGGCATCGATTTTGAAACTTCTTCACCGCTAAGATTTGAGTCAACTTGAATGCATGCATATTTTGAAAGTACCCTATTATAGGTCTTGATGCCACGAATATATTTTCATTCGCATCGAGTTGATTTGAAAACCGAAGAGTGCCAATGTGGGTTCAGAAAGTCGAAAACCCTAGTTTTGCTACGATCGTCGTTTGGATCACGTTGTTGCTTTGCTTCGTGGGATGTGACCCCAAAAGTTGTTCCGTCTTGTTACCAGGTACCTACCAGTGCGATCGGTGAAGTCATCGGATCCGTAGATATCTCTCGGTTGACGTTTTCTGCATTCGAGTTGGGTTATATATGCTTATTTTGAGTTATTTACTCTGATATTTCAAAATAAAACATGTACGCCGTAAAATGTTTTTGTGAAATTATTACTGTTCTCTGATCCAAGATATGGTTCTATCATGGTTGTGCACGGATCTCTATTCGGTGGGTTGATCACCATCTTGAGTATTGATCATAAGGGGATAGACCCGAACACGTGGTTATGGTTACGAAGGGATAGACCCGGAAGTCCACACGAAATGGTAATGAGGTGGTTATGGTTACGACGAGATTGACCCGAAGTGCACACCGAGTTAGCCGGCTGGATACGTTCCGGGCGTGGGCCGACTGGATATGTTCCGGGCCGAATGAATGTCATGTGATGGGCTGGCGGGATACGTTCCGAGCCGTGGTTCATGGTTCTATGATGGGAGTAACAGTAATAACGGATCAGGTATCGAAAATGAAAAATCTATTTTGCTTACTTAGAAGTGGATTTACGTTTTAAAACCTTCTAAGGTAAGTGCTCTGAACACGGCATCATGATTCTTTTGTTTTATGATAAAACCCCAGCTGAGTGCGCTAGTGCTCACCCCAAACTCTTTTCAAATCTTTTCACGGATGGAGGAGAATTTGACGGGCGACGGCCGGGGGTGGAGCTGCGGGTTCTTCATCTTTGTGCTTCAGCGATGTTATGTTATATACGTGCTTTGATAATTATGTATTCTTGTCCCTTATTTGCTTCGATTGGGAACAAGATTTATTATGTTATTCTCACGTGAGTCTCGATGAGCATGCTATGTGGTTGACGGTCTAGTTGACGAGGATGTAATGCTATTTTGCCTTCTTGCATTACTTATAATAAACCGAGATCATGTTTTCGAAGTTATGATATCGATATTATTACTGCTGGTGGATTGTTTGTGCACCCGCCCCTTCGTGATATGTCCTAATTATAGAGAGATCTTTGCCCGATTTCATGGTCACATCTTCTTATCATGTATGTTATATGTATTCCCCTTCTTCCCGCTTCTAACCCCACCCCTAATCACACCCGTGTGCCTTCCTAGGAATTGGGCGTGACAATTCAAACGCTTGAAGACATGTTGAGGACAGTTGTCCTCGATAGAGGAAAAAGTTGGGAACAATTATTACTACTTGTGGAATTCGCCTACAACAACAGCTACTAAGAAACTATTGGAATGGCCCCATACGAAGCGCTTTATGGAAAGAAATATCGATCACCACTTTACTAGAAGTGGGAGAAAGAAGGGTGTTAGGGCTTGACTCTGTGGGAGAGATGATCGAGATCGTGAGACAAATCTGCCAACGGATCAAGGAGGCCCAGACCGACAGAAGTCGTATGCCGACAAACGGCGCACGAAGCTATATTTTGAAATGGGAAACAAAGTTTTTTTGAAGATCTTCCCGTCAAAAGGAATCGTGAGATTCGAAATCAAAGGGAAGCTACGACCACATTTCATAAGACCCTATGAAATTTTGGAAATGATAGGACCAACAACTTACAGACTGGCGTTGCCGCCAAGCTTTGGAAACATGCACAATGTGTTCTATGTTTCACAAATCAGAAAGTACATACATGAACCCAGTCATGTAATACCACCGACAGATATTGTCCTCGATGATAATATGAGTTATGTAGAATTTCTTACGAAAATTTTGGACCGACGTATCTAAAAGCTAAGGAACAAAGAGATACCATTAGTAAAAGTTATATGGTGACCCCATGGACAAGAAGAAGTAACCTGGGAATTGGAATCGCTATGAAAGAGAAATACCCAGATAGCAAATTTTAGGACGAAATTTATTTTAAGGTGGGTGGTATGTAATAACCCGAAAAATTTAAAACTTTTATTAGTGAAGATTAAACCAATTGTTTATGGTGCTATGACCTTAATTATGTTTCAGTAGCCAACAAAGTGAATTAGAATCGATTCGAAGATCGAAAACTAGAGAAATAAAAAACTAGTGACTAGTCCAACCGGATTAGGGTTTCCTAAATAGCCTGAATATAGAATAAAAAATATAGAATGAATCTAAAAAAAAGGATTGCATTTCTAGAATCGTCTCACGAAAACATGTGAGAAGCCAAGGAATTAGAATTTTGGGCAGACTTTCCCGGTCAGTCTCAAAACTACGATTCACGAGCCGGATCAACTTTCAGTCCGTGCTAATCATTGAAATTAATGAGAACAATCAAAATCATGAAGGAATATATTATTATGAATTTAGAATTCGTAAGAATAAATTTCTGAACGAAATTCCTGAAGACTCAAACCAAGGGTCTAAATCAATAAGAAATGATTTATAAGACTCAGATTAATTATAAAATCTCGAGAATTCGATAGAAATTCGAGCAAGCATAATATAATAGTCGGACGCTGTTTTTCCGCGATAATTCAGAATTGACTTACCGGATGCAATCCGAACTTCATGAAATTATTATAAACTATGAAATAAGTCTTTTTAAGGCAAATTAAGAAAATAAAACCTTGAGGTTCCGAAAAATCAATCGAAAGCGCGATAAAACGTAAAGAACCGGTATTAACATGTCAAATCGGATAATTTGACTAGTCTTTGTCCCAACTACCACGAAGGGCACCCCATATGAGCTTACGACAGCTCATTTGCTGCAAAATTACAATAGCAACCGAGCCATTCTCTCTCTCTCTCTCTCTTTGTTTTCAAATTTCTTCACATTCTCTAAGTTTCAATCCTCCATTCCAACCCTTCAAATAATTTTCTTAGACCATCAAAAGGTAGCATTCATCATTTTCTTCATTTGTAATGGAGTAGAATTTTTTTTAGATTTTTTTTGGAATTCTTTCATTAAGAAACCTAATTTTTGTTTTTCATTTTTTTCATGACTTTTTGAGCCACCAAATGCTCTCTAGCCTTGAATGCAATATTCTTAGAAAGATATTCTAAGGTTGTTTTTAAAGTTTGGAAATTTTTGGAGCATGTTTGATATTTTCTAATTTTCGTTATAATTCTTTTTATAGAAGATAAAGCATGGTTTTGTGAATGTATTTTATATTGTTGTTTGTTTATGTGTTAGGAGCATGTAGAATAAATATAAGAATTTTTAGAATTTTCTTGTATATTTTTTAAGGGGCCGAGAGCTTTAGGCTAATTTTAAGCCATGGTTTGATTTTTTTGTTGAAAAATAGTTGAGAAATAGTGTTAAATATATGATATGAACATCATATATTAATCTTGAAACTATTGAAACAATTCTCCAATTTATTTGTTAGCACCGAAAACTATATATATATATATATATATATATATTTAAGATTTATTTGATTTTTATTTGTTGAAAATAATATGATATATGATGTTTAGAAATAATATGAATCTACTATGCTTTGTTGGAAATTTATTGAACACATATACAATATATGTGTGAGGATAAAAAGAATTCCAAGAATTTAATTCATATTATAAATATTTAGTTGACTTTGAAAGTTAATATTCCATGTTTATTGCATATTATAAACATGTTGTGAAGTTAGTAGAATTTATTGAGCATATATATATATATATATATATATATATATATATATATATATATATATATAGGTTATTACCAAAATTAGATCAATTTCCGCTAATTTTAAGCCATGGTTTGATTTTTTGTTGAAAAATAGTTGAGAAATAGTGTTAAATATATGATATGAACATCATATATTAATCTTGAAACTATTGAAACAATTCTCCAATTTATTGTTAGCAAAAACTATATATATATATATATATATATATATATTAAGATTTATTTGATTTTTATTTGTTGAAAATAATATGATATATGATGTTTAGAAATAATATGAATCTACTATGCTTTGTTGAAATTTATTGAACACATATACAATATATGTGTGAGGATAAAAAAATTCCAAGATTTAATTCATATTATAAATATTTAGTTGACTTTGAAAGTTAATATTCCATGTTTGTGCATATTATAAACATGTTGTGAAGTTAGTAAAATTTATTGAGCATATATATATATATATATATATATATATATATATATATATATATATATATAATATTAGGTTATTACCAAAAAGGAAACGGGTTATATATAGTAATAAGCATGTGTTTTAATTTTAATGTATGATTTTGAGTTGCCAAGAATGATATGAATAGTCATAAACATGTTTGATAAAACCGATCAAATAAACATATGAAGTCGATTAGTGCTTTACTAACTGGATGGAATGGCGGAATGGCGTTCCGAAATATATCGTAAAATATGTTAATATTTGACCGCTTTTATAATATGATATATATTAATTGCTTGAAGGGCAATTTTATGTTTAATGAAAAGAGGAAGGTTAGAACCAACTTGGGAAATTGTAAAGGTATTTTCATATATATAATCTTGATTTTTTAACTATTGAAACACGCTTCTTCATATAGTCCCGTGATGTTTTAGTTGTAAGTGATCTATTTCAATTATTTTGATCGCGATATTTGGGATACCAAAGTATTTATTTACAGTTTAAATAAGTTGAAATTGAAAACCCAGTTGTTATTAAATCGACTCACGGGTCAGAATAGAAAAGCGTAGATGAGATGATATTTCATGTTTAGTATATGATATAAGCATGATATGATTTTTGTGGAATTTATTGAACACCAATGTTCAATAAATCCAAATTGCCGAAAACTTTAGTGCTTTAAACTCATGGATTAAAATTTTATTTTTTGGTATTCAGTTGGTAATTAAATTATATAGTATGATAGGAGCATAACATAATTTTATTGGAATTTATTGGATACTTATGCTAATTATCGAAAATATAGCAAAATGGTTAAGTATGAGTTGATTTTTATTGTGAATGATGCCATGGTAGTTAATCAATTAGTTTAGAATGAATGGTTGTGCTTATGATGAATGAATGGAATACTCATGCACACATACACAATAGCTGGGTATTATGTTAGAAATTAGGGTTTTTTAATGCTTTAGTATGGTTTATGTTGTGTATGGTGTTGTATGGTTATATTTATATTGTGCCGACAAACAAAACCCCAAACGTAAACAACATAGTACTTTATGTACGAGAATCCAAAAAGAACTCGACAAATTCCGATAAATTAAGAAGGAATTAATGAGAATCGAAGTTAGAAAAAATTAGGGTTTTCTATTTATAATCGGATACTCAAACGTGAGTTCCTAAGTTAAAGAAACCAAAAGCCGACTTACAAACGTTAATGCTCAACACGACAACCTAATACGATATTAGATTGAGCGTTAAGACAACTCGATATAAATAGCGATTGTATAACTTAGACAATCTCCGATGAGTTAAGAGAAACGAACAATGTCGAAAAGTGTAAGCTAAGATTCAAACATAAGATGTCGATCCTTATGTCTCAAAGGACGAGTTAGTATTCACAAAGAACTTCATTTATTTCTAATACTTACGTGATAGTATGGGATCACTTGAATCATAAGTCAAGACTCCCTTTTATTCGTCGTGTTAATACGACAAGCCATAGCATAACCTACTAGGATGTACTATAATTGTTAAGTCTAGTTAGTGGTTTGAGAATATCCTAATATACCAATCATAACTTTACATCGCGAAAAACTTAGATCTTGGTGACTTTACGTTGATCTAAACCTCGATAAGGTTTTAGGTGAGTATGAGTTGTATGTCATGCTAGTTATCTGTATCGAGTCATTGTATACGTTGAGGATGATGACGTCCTCTTAAGGAACTCAAAAGGTTTATTGTACTAAATCCTGCAGGTTAAGTTTAGTTCAAGTAAAATAATAAGGTTGAGTAGTACTAGTTAAGGAATTAAAGAGATAATTATTTTAAGCAGTTAGAAAGATATAAATAATTAATGGACATGTGATATCTTAAATATAGGGATTCGTGAAGTCTAAGTGCAAGTCCGACTCAACTTCGGTATTAAAAGGGTAAGTCAGCATTTATTCTCTAGTGACATAAATAAATGTTTATGAATTAATTTATGTTATGGGCTAAGCATAAGATAATTAATTTATTTTATGCCCATCTTTATTCCTTGCATTTGATCATTGGGCTGGAGATTTTCGCCCATCCTTAGTAGAGTCCCATTGGGACTCTGTTGTGATTCTCCTATGTCTAGATAGATTTTATCTGATATCATTAGATATTAAAGGATATTATTCTAGATATGTTTTATCTGAAAAGATATGATTGTATTTATTAGATATGCAAAGATCCTATCCTAATAGGATTCTAGGGTTGCATTATAAATACGAGGTGAGAGAAAATCAGAAACTAACTATTCTAACTTGATATTTTTGAAAATCAAGAGAGGGACCAAGAAGGCAAATTTTCAAGAAGGCGAATTTTTGTAGCATTCTCCATACATTACGCTCACTTAGCATTGGAGTTTTGGCAAGCGGGATGTAGTCCAAAAGATCAAAGCACGAGTCTTGATCATTCTTTATTCAAGAAATTCATAGGTAAACACGTGTAAACACCAACTTGTTGTAATTAATTATATAGGTGCATGCTAGGTATATAATCAATGTATGGTGAATAAAACATCTAAGATAGATCCTCGAGAGAGGGTAAAATCATATTTCCCTATAATTGGTATTAGAGCATGTGATCAGTATCTTGGCTCTGTTGGATTAGTTCACGTCTGACTATTACGTGCACAATAATTAATTGTAGATTAGTCGTTCATCGTGGCTCGTTTTTGGTTTTTTGTTGGATTTATTTTTCACCATGAGAAAATCCGTGGTTAAATTAGGATTTATTTTTTGTAAATCAAATCTGTAAAAATGAAGAACAAAGATGAAGAATGATATGAGCGATGGAGTCCCATCGCACGGCACGATGGAAGACATGTCGTTCGACAAGGCACACGACCGTGTCGGACGTAAGGGCGAACAGACGACGTCGGCACATGGGCGTAGGGAACGTGCCTTTCTCACACAGATGCCTCGATAAGCCTCGACAGAAGTCGGGAGATATCGGTGAGTCCAGGATACGATGCGCGGGTGCTCATCGCACGAAGTGCACGGGCAGGCCCAACGTGCGAATTGCACACAGCATTCTCGGTAGGACCTTCGGCAGTGCGTAGGCGATCGGGCGAGGCTAGGAGAGACAGCACACGATGGGGCACGCATCCTACGTGCAGAACCGTGTGCACGCTCGACAGCTCACCCAATGATTCTCAATGCTCGGCAGCTGGATGAGCAAAGTGTGCAGGAGATTCTATAAGTTGGTCGACAGTGCGTGACGAGAGCGCGCTTGGCATGCATAGCTTCAGCGCGCGGAACTCGCATGCACAATGTGATGCTTGGTGGAACGGCGAGACGACGTGGTGCGGCTAGGCGGCTGGGGGTGCGCATGGGCTGTACCCTAGCATGCGTGGCCTAGCCCATCTTGTGCCGACCTAACCAGTTTGCGGCCCTGACCCGTTATCTGTCACGGATCATTTTTTTCGACCTGACCCGACCTAATTCAGTATTCAGGCCCAGTTTTCGATTTTTGGCCCAAATCCAGCTTTGACGAGTCCGTGCCCGTGCACGCAAGGCCCGTTTCGAGATTTTTGAAGATCTGTCCTAAGCAAATTTATGTAATAAATTAGGCAGGAAAATACAGGATCCACGAGTGGGCCATGATGAACGAGTTTTATTTTATTTTTTATCATTCAAAGCATGTCGTAGATGTTTAAATTATGTAGTAGCATGTTATGTATGTTTTATTACGTAAATAAACATGATATATGTTTCCGTGATTGACTACGTTTAGCAAGCATGATAGGTTTATCGCGTTTTGAAGCATTTCTAGAATTCTATAAGCATGTTTTACATGTTAAGTTCTAGAGAAAGCATGATAGGACTATGTGATCTGCATGGACAAACCTTTTGAAACAAAAGGTTAAGCAAGTAGCCTGACGTATTAATTCTTAAATTAAAAACGTCAAGACCTCCATATTTTGATCTCTAAACAAAGTGGAACACACTGTCAGTAAACGTCCACACGCGTGGCTTGCTTGCACTGTATATCATAAGTTTGTTAGATGAGATTTCTAAATAAAACATTTTAACATATTGAGAAGTGGGAGTTTCATGTGTAAACGTCCACATACGTGGCTTGCATATGCGATTTTCATAAGTTCTCTAGAGATAGATTTTAAATGAGATGACAAAAGAATTTAAATGGAGCGGTATGGTCCGAGTGAGTATGCTAATTCTAAGAATTCATTTTCCGTTGTCAAAAATATGGTCATTGCTTAGGCATCACCTCAAGTATAACTTCTCGTGAAGTTCCTTCTTGCGATAGTGATGTGGTCTAGTTAAGGTCAAATCATTAATTTCATTTGTCATAAGAATAAGTTGACATGGATTGAAATTAGACGACTAAAATGTGTATTTTAGTCTGGTCGAGGGATTCATGTGTAAACGTCCACACGTGTGGCTTGCATGTGGGATTCCTTGGGCGATTGGAGGCTTCAATTAATATTGTTTTATCAAAAGGTTACAATATTATTACTATGAATTATGCGCGATCGTATGCTTATGTGTTTACTTTACTTTTCAGATATGTCTCTTACACCGATTATCAATATGCTCGCACAAAATCCTCGATCCTGTCCAAATTTTATCGAGTGAAAACGAAATATGGAGTATGTTCTTATCACAGAAGAACACATGTTTGTTCTCACTACTCCCAAACCTGATGCCCTTACTGATGCATCGACGAATGAGCAGCGAGAGTTAAGCAGACTTTGGCATAAATCAAACAATATGGCCAAGTGCTATATGATGACTACTATGTCTAAAGGCTTGCAGCTGCAACATCAGTCGATGGTAGACGTGACTGAAATATGGTCAAGTCTCGAGATTAAGTTTGGGCAGTCGGATCAAACAGTCCGTTTCCACACAATGAGAGAGATCTTAGTGTGTAGGATGCAAGAATGAAGTTCGGTCCATGAACATGTCTACCACATGACCCATCTCATGGATAGTCTTGATCAGTTGGGAGAAGGTATCGACGGCGAAGCCAAGGTCGATATCATCCTCAACACATTGCCCAAGTCTTTTGAGAACTTTTGCGTGAACGCGATCATGAGCAAGACTGAGTACACACTTAGCCAGTTTCTTAACAATCTCATGGCCGCGGAAGGCGTCATGGGAAAAGGAGCACATGCCCTTGCTAGCATATCTAAGGGCCCCAATTTCCATTTAAAAGTGGAAAAATAAAAAGGGGTACCAAAGGTGATAGAGGCCAAGGAGATAGTGGGAACAAGAATGTGGTTTCCACCGGAGGCTTGAAAAAGCTGAAGGAGATGGGAAGGTGCTTCAAGTAAGGCAAAACTGGGCATAGGAACGCCAAATGCCCTATGCTCAAGGCTCAATGTACATCATTGCCTTTAGTAACGGAAACATGTTTAGCAACTTGTTCTACTCATTCATGGGTAGTAGATACGAGTGTGACTAATCATATTTGTTACACCTTGCAGGGATTCCTACGGACAAGGGAGTTGTTTGATGGCGAGATAACGATCTCCATGGGCAACGTGGTGGAAGTCGAGGTCGTTGCAGTCGGAGATGTTACTTTATGCTTTGATAGGATAATTTTAGCTTTAAAGGATGTTTTATATGTGCCAGAGTTTTAGCGAAAACTTATTTCGGTTTCCAAACTATTTACGCATGGATATTCACTTGTTTTTTATAGTGGTGTTTCTATCACGAGAAATGATGAATTTATCTGTGGTGGCACTTTATATAATTCTCTTTATACTATTTCTGTCCAAGCATAATACCTATAACTATGTTGCATCTATATCAAACCATAAGAAGATGAAGTTTTCTTCGCTAAAAGACACCACATATCTTTGGCATCTTAGATTTGGTCACACCAATCGAAATAGGATCCAAAGACTAGCTAACAATGGAGTGTTGGGTGATATTACGGTTACTCCGTTTCCAGTCTGCGAATCCTGTATAGAAGAAAAGATGTCAGCCAGACCCTTCAAAGCGAAGGGGTATAGAGCCAAAGAAGTGTTAGAGTTAGTCCATTCTGATCTGTGTGGATCAATATCTACACAAACTCGTGGAGGGTATGAGTAGTTTGTCACTTTCATTGACGATTACTCAAGGTATGGATACATATACCTGCTTCACCGCAAGTCTGAATGCTTTGAGAAATTCAAAGAATTTAAGGCGGAATTGAAGACGAAGCTAGGTAAGAGTATCAAGTCACTACGGTTTGATCGCGGTGGCGAATACCTCAGTAACGAGTTCATGGACTATCTGGTGAAGTGTGAGATTACATCCCAGCTCACTACACTGGGCACACCATAGCAAAATGGTGTGTCAGAGCGAAGAAATAGGACTCTCTTAGATATGGTTAGATCAATGATGAGTTATTTAACTTTGCCTATTTCGTTCTAGGGGTATGCCTTAGAAACAGCGGCTTATTTGTTCAATCTAGTACCGCTCAAGTCAGTCGACAAGACCCCTTTCGAGTTATGGTTTGGGCGCAAGCCTAATTTAAGCCATATAATGATATGGGGTAGTCCAGCACATGTGCTGAACAAGAAGGCTGACAAATTACAGGATAGATCTGATGCAAGGCTGTTTATCGGATATCCTAAGGGAACAAAAGGTGCTTATTTCTGTAGTCCTAAGGATTAGAAGGTCGTTATTAGCACCAACACCCGATTCTTTGAGGAGGACTACATGATAAACCACAAATCCAAAGTTGAAATCATTCTTCAAGAATTAGAAGATAATTGTATTCCACCACCGATTCGGCCAAAGATGCAAGATGTCGTGTCTAGTGGAAGGGATCGATACCAGATACTTCAAGAAATTGAAGTGGGTCGAGTTCCACTAGGGAAACGACTGTACAAAATGGAACCTACCCAGCAAGATGTGCAAGATAGATAACCAAAGGTTACTGCACCACGGTTACCAATGTGCCAGTAGCGCCTCGTCATAGTGTGATGGTTATTCGTTAACCCGAGTGATTTATGTTCGTGGGTGAATCTTCGGATTAGTCCCAGCAAACGAACAAGTAGTAATCGACCCATGGACATACAGTGAGGCGATACAAGACAAAGATACAGGACAATGGCACACCGCTATGAACTTAGAAATTGAGTCCATAACTATTATTGTAATATCCCGCAATTTTAATACCTAATTACGATAATTAAAATCGTAATTTAGAGTTTAAGCCTCAATAATTAAAATCTTAATTAGTCCATGCTCGATTTTGACTGAGCATAACTTGATAATTTCTGTGTGATATTCACTGACGCTTAGTGAATTAAGGAATATAGTTCGATATTCCTTCGAGCGTATTGCTCTAACGTCGCTTAAATTCGACGATTAAGTCTTCAAGATTTTAAGCATTTAAGCTTAGAATTCGAAATTCCTTATTATTATGGGAATAAATAAAGTTGTTACAACTTTATTCTTGACATTTTAGAGATGATTTAGTTATGAGAATTTAGAGACGTTTCAAACGTCTACGTTTAGAGATAATTCCATAACTCAGCCAAACGATCATGGAATTATAAAATTCAAATTCCTATGATTATTTTATGATATAAGAGCATTATTTATCATCAAAATAATGCTAGAAAGTTAAGGAATAAAATGTATCATATGTAATGGATTTCGAAAACCCTAATTTTTAAATTTATGGTTTTGTGATCTAAATTTTGTTCTAAATATTTTTCTATGATTAAATTCATCATCTATGATTATAATGTGTCTTATAACTATGTGTTAGCTATTTATTACATAAAATAAAATATGTAGGGTATGGAACCCTAATTTTCAAAAATATGAGCTAATGGTATTAATTAATTTTAAATTGCTACCTAATTATGGTCCTATGATATTTATTAAATTAAAATGATATTATTAAGGATAATATATAGTATTATATCAAGTGGCACAAGTGGGAGCACACTTGTGCCATAGGGGACGAAAGTTGTAGGCATAAGGTGACAAATTTTGAATAAAAATCTTGCTATAATTAATGAGGAGGCATGAAGTTGTACCTTATCACATTAATAGGTGTAAAGTAGTAGTAGTATACAATTAAAACAAGTAACCTATGTGGAATTATGTGAGAGGGCCGAAAAATCCACCTATATGTCACACTATGTGATAAACTTTATACTATGTGACAACTATGATCCATGCATTAATTAAGGGATAAGATGACCTAAGGATGAGTTGTAGGATAAGATAAGATTTTGTTCTCTTACGCAAGTGTATGGTTGTAATATCCTCGTAGTTTTAGTCTAGAATTACGATAATAAATTCGTAATTAGTATTATTAATCCAATAATTAAAACTTAATTAGTCAACTCTTGACTTTGACCAAGCATAATTGGATAATTTCTGTATGAGATTCACCGATGCTTAGTGAATTAAGAATATAATTTTAATATTCCTTGAGCGTAATTTTCAACGTTGAATGAATTCGACGTTTCGTCTTACTGATATATTAGCGGTTAAGCTTAATTTCAAATTCCTATTATTATAGGAATAAATAAAGTTGTAACAAACTTTATTTTGAACATTTTGGAGATAATTAAGCTATGAGAAATTAGAGGCGTTTCAAGCGTCTCACGTTTAGAGATAATGCGATAACTTTAGCATATGATCTCGGAATTACAAAATTCAAATTCCTATAATTATATTATTATATAAGGGCATTATTTATCATAAAAATGCTAGAAAATTTAAGAATGCAATGTACCTTATGTAATGGGTTTCGAAAACCCTAAGTATTTAAATTAGGGTTTTTATGATCTAAATTGTTTTTAAATACTTTTCTATGATTAAATTTATTATCTAAGACATATAATATGTCACATAAATATGTAGTAGCTATTTTATACAAGAAAATCAAATGTTTGGGAATACCTTAGTAATTTTCGAAAATATGAGATCTTAAGTATGATTTAATATTTTATTCTTATCTAATTAATGATATATGATAATTATTATATTATTATGATGTCATTAAGGACTAAATAAGGTATAATACAAGTTAAAAGTGTGGGTGCACACTTGCATGAAAGTGGCGAAAATTAGAGGCTTTTAGTATGATTTTATGTATTAAATATCATCCAACAATTAATGAGAGTAATGAGTTGTATCCTATCTTGTATTAGGTGTAAAGTAAATTAATTAGCTAATAAAACAAATCATCTCATGCTCATTTATTGTAGGGAGCAAACTTTGAAAAAATGGATGAAAAATTCTTAGTTTCATACCTTATATTAATGACATTTCATATAGTTGAAATATTTGACTTTTCTAAAAGCAACTTTATACTATAATAATAATATGGTAATAATATAGTATATATTATAAAAATAATAGAAATTTATCCTATTTAACTAAGCATAATAGAGAATGTCACAAATGTGACATTATGTGATTAATTCGTTTACTCTTGATAATTATGCCATAAATTTATAAATTAATTATATAGTATAATAAAATATATTATAGTAATAAAACAAATAAATAATCAATCTAACTGAAATAAAGCGACCACACACAACTTATGACAATGTGATAATTTAATTAAAATAAGATACAATGTATTTAATTAGGATAAGATGACTTGGTGATGAGTTGTATATGATAAGAATTAAATTTTGTCTCATAGTATAGAGGAGGTGCCGATTTTGTTGAATTTAAAACAAGTGGATTTTAGATATTTTCATATAATAATTACAATACAAGTTGTATACATCTATAAATATTAGGAGAGCACAACACTCTCCCATTTTGCACCTCAAACTCACCAAAATATAGTGAGAAATTTAAGAGAGTTCATCAAGTTTCAATCCAAATCTTTAGCAAATAAGCGTTGTTTATCAAAATCGAAACCGATTAAAGGTTAGAATTAAGTCTAACCATTATACATGCTTAAATTTTCTAATTTAGTCAGTTAAATTTTAAGATATGATCTTAGTTTATATTTGTCATTTTGAAAATTTTAAGACATATGTTTAAATGTTTAGATATTATGTTTATATGATGTTGTGAAACATGTATATTAATTATATCATGAAATTAAGCATGCTATTAAATTTAATGTTGGGGCGAAAACTTAGGGTTATATATGTTGTTGATTTTAATTTTTAATTGTTGATTTAAGTGTGAAATCATGATCTAAATTATTAATTATGCTTATATGAATTTATTTAGAATTTTGGAAAACTATAGCTTATATTTATATAAATAGAAAATATATGCATATGTTATGATGTTGTGATATAATTCATATTTAAGTAATATAATAGCATATTAAGTGTGTAGATTCATAATATATGGTTGTGGAAATTTATTGAAATTTATAAATATTATTTGGACCTAAGTTGAAATTTTCAAATATGACTTAGGTAAATTTTATTCAATAAGTCATAATAAATAACAATTATGTTGTAGTAAGCATAATTGAGGGTGATTAATTGAGATATGATTTTATTGGAATTTTAAAAATCATTTGTTGGGATAATTATAGAAACGAAAACTATAGGTTAAAAGACCATGGTGTATAAATTTTATTTGACTAAGGTAATTACATATTATTAATCACATGATAAAATAGTGTGACATGTGAATTTATAAGAATTATTACACAAGTCTAGCTTTATTTAATTAATAGTGACCGAAAACTTTATATTATGTGTATTAATGTTATAAATTTATTTTATCAAGTATAATTACATATTATGATCTAAAATAATGTTTTAGACATAGTATGATTTTATAGGAATTTTGGAACAAGAATTGCACATAAAATGATAAAATTTCATAAATAGTTGAAAAAGTCAAAATGTTGACTTTTCGTTGACCAAAGTCAAAATTGTTGACTTTTGGTTGACTAGGTCAAAATAGTTGACCAAAATCGTTGACCAGGTCAGCAGACACGTCGATAACGCGTGATCAATGTGACGAGTGTACGTTTAGTAATAATGCTTCTTACGTTACGTAAGTGCATTAAAACGTACATTATATTCTAAAAGGTAAAATACCCTTTTATGTTAAGAAATTCCATAATCGACATCAATCGATTAGGAAGCGTCAATTAAGTCGACGTTAGCCTTATTTGATCACGTGAAACGTTATAGACTATGTTGCGTCTCTGTCGAACGTGACCAACGTCTTTAAAAATAATTTTTACGTTAAGGTGATACGTGGGCGGAGCGTTGAGTAGGAAAGAGACCATAGTATAAAGACTACGTGTGGTGGGCTTTACTCAAAACCCTTTTATTTACTTATGCTTTCTTGAAACGTATTTATTTACAAAGCTTTCATTGAAAATGATTATGAACCGTTATTGATTACATGCCCAAAATATTTATGTTTTAACGTATGGATCTATCATGTTGTTGGCGAGCGGCGATGTATGTGAATCGGTTGTTGGGTCGCTCCCAATTTTTAAATCGATATCGGATCTTAGTCGATCGAGAATTCAGGCTAAGATTAGCGTGTACACCGTTTTGTATTGTGAGCCGTTAGCAACATCATCGGCGGTCGTGGATCTGATCGGATCGCAGAATCACGACTATGTGATTGGGAGCCGTTAGCAACATCTTCGGCCGATCACGGCGTCGGTAGAGGAGGCTACTTACGACGTGAGATCGGTTATGAGATCGCTATGAATAATTATGAAATGATACGGATCATACGTACGTAAAATACTCGCTAGAGCGAATCTTTTGAGAAATGATAAAGTATTTTGGTATTCACGAGATATTTCACTAAAATCCTCGTGTTATACTTATAGGCAATGTAATTAAATGAAATTATTTTGGCATGAGTCCACTAAGTGCAATCTTGTGCTTAGCCCGCATGTTTGTTTTAAATGTGCGAGTTGAGCTGCGATGGGATGGACAAGTGTTGAGCGGTCGGAGTTTTTGTTAATAGTTCACCTGAACGTATATCGTCATATATGCATTCATGCTTTCATTGCTCAAAACACTTTATTATATTTTGGATATTACCTATGTTACCTCGGATCAGTTGAATCCTGTTAATGATCCGTTGGTCTAGTTTGTATGAAATCGTTGTGTGTTTATCTATAAAAGTTTGACGTCTTGAAGGTTTGTTGGTCATTATGTTCTTAATCACGCAGTTGATGGCGGTCCGTCTAATCCGTACTTTGGAAAGGCGGTACATCGCAGATTAATATCGAGCGGTCGTCTTTGAACCTAAAACCTTCTTTCAAAAGTCAAGTCTAGATTGAGTCACTAGACTTGAGAAATCACCGACCGTGCTCAACACTCCATCACATCAAGCTCAGCAGGAAAAAGCAAATTGTTTTCTCGGTTTGATATTGGAAGTTGAAAGTTGAAAACAAGGAACTTGAAATTGTAGAAAATGAGATTGAACTCACATTTTGAAAGCGATTGAAAGTTATGAAAGTTTTGGAACGATTCCATTCGGAAATTTTAATGTTTTGCAAAAGTTGACAATTTTATGTCAAAGGTAATATGATAATGAGTTATCGATTGAGATGAGACCAATTTTACGTAAGAATGAGTAATAGTTGACATGATAATGTCAAGAGTGATGTTCGAAAGCATCGAAAGCATGAGTCACGAAGTTATGTTCGATTTTTTGAAATATTTATTCAAAGTTTTATCGTTCATTTTGAAAATGGGTATGTTATTCCCAAAAGAACATAGATGCTCTAAGAAGCATGCTCACCTCTTGAACATAGAAGTATGAATTCTAGGAGCTTGATCCCTTTTGCGAGAACAATAGTGAGGAATTGATTTACGAACGAACGAAAAGTCGATTGGGAACGAACTCGCATTTTCAACGAAAAGTTGACGAAAGCAAGAAAAGGATCAAAGGTGCAAGACGCATGGGTTCAATAAGGACCAGTGAAAGCTAAACAAATTTTGATGAAAATCTCGTACGAAGCGGGGCACGAGCTCACAATTGTCCGAGAGGAAGTGATTTCCGGCGCATAATCGCGCAGGCATAAAACTGCACTGCGCAGTGTTTTTGTTTAGACCCGTTCTCATTCGTTTGAACTCCGTTTCGCAAACGGTTTTCGCCCACACACTCTTATCTCAACGACCTTCAGTTCATATGAAGGACAGAAATCCTGAATCCTTCTCCAGAATTCGTGAGGAACAGTTGAAGTTAGACTGAAAATTTTGCTAAGAATAGAGAACTTAAGAAAGTTGAAAGTAGAATTCCATAAGTGAAATTATGATAAAGAACGAACATAGGATCTTTGATGTAAACATTTATCCGCTTAACAGACATGTTCTATTCTTTTATCCGCTTATCGAGATATAGATTGACTTACGCTAGTATTATCATGATAGATGGCGGTCGTTATTACTCTCGGCGAAGGATGATGCCGAGATTCGCACCAGAGAGAAGTCTTTCAAACTCATCGCATTTATAGCGACGAGTTGGGGCGACCAGGAGAGTTTCGATGAGTTATCTACGATTATGGATGGACATACAGTGCGGTGTGACAGATATGACGGCATCAAGCGTTTACTCACTTTCGATTGCCGCTGATTGGGAAGACTATGCAAAAGAGATATCGGCATCTACATCTATCGTGGAATTAACTATGACCTGATTGGAGATTTACCGAGGTTCGTCGACCATCTCATATATGTCTATAGTGTATATAAGGCTGCACCAAGAGGGCCCTATCCGCCACCGGGGAATACACTTGGCGGTGACGACACACCGGAATGGTTATACACCGAAGTTCCTCGGTGGTCAACCGCAGCGGTGCGAGGTTCATGGGGTGGAATCGGCCCGAGCATGTGGCGAGCATCCCAACCTGTGTCATCGGGAGTGCCGCCTTCTTCCATATGACGCTCGGACATCCAACGCGACCGGCACCACCCGTTCCACCACCAATGACTTATCACGAAAGGACATACATGGGCATACTGACCATCAAGAAGGCTATGTTCTGTCTTGCGCCATGTGTGCTGCCATGGGGATGAGAGGGTGGACCATCACGGGCGTGCTCGAGAGGAAAGCTCGGAGGAGGAATCAAGAGGACCCGAGAGAAGAAGAAGATCCCGAAGAGGATTCAAGCGAGGACCAAACTGCACGGCAAACCATGGAGACGTGAGCGTAAACATGGGCTAAAACGGATATTAGTATACTGAGTAGTATGTAATAGGTGGTATGTAGTAGTGATGTTAACAAACAATATAGAAGCATAGTATTTTGACGCCTTATAACCAATATGTAGTTGATAGTAGTATACATAGTACGTAGTGTGCTTAGCTCTGCGCTTAGCAATGACTTGCGTAATAGTCCTTTCGAGGCAAAGTTTTCATATATATGATGATGACCCTAGATGGGCTTTTATAAACATCGAGTTGTGCACTAAGAATGATGGTACGCTAAGTTGTTTTATGACTCGATCAGATAAAGATGATACGTATATTCAATCGCAATAAACGTTATTCGAATACTACCACGCTTTATTAACGCATCGCCGCCAGACGTGCGCCCGAAGGGAAGTGAGGCGGGGAAGAGGAAGAAGGGTCGAGGCGAGATACCACGCGTAAAGTGAAGAGATCCCCACATCACCCCCACCTCCACCGACCAAAGAGTGGAAGAACTCTTCTTAAGGCGAGAACCCGCCTCCTTCAATGGTAAAGGAAGCCCCGAGGATGCCGAACAATGGGTCGGGCTATTATGAACAATTTTGACTTCCTTGTTTGTACTACGCAAGAGAGGTTATCTTGCGTAATATTCCAACTCACCGGACCGGTGACACGGTGGGAAGCGAGGAAAGACACCGAATTCTAACAAATGGAATACTTTACCCGACGACTTCAAACGGAAATGTATGATAAGTACATCCCTAAAAGCTACCGGAACAAAAAGGAGATTGAATTTTTCACCCTAAAGAGGGTAAGATGTCGACCCTCGAGTCTGACGGACTGCTTTTGCGATATGTCTAGATCGCCCAGATAGTGAACACCGATATGAAAATGTCGAAAAATTGGCGAGGATTAAGGCATGAGATAAGGATGTCATTGGCGGTCACGGCGACTTAACTTATGCGAGGCTCTTAGTAGGGCATTAGACATGGGCGGCAATGCCCGAAGAGAAATCTACACCGACCCGGTCCACAAAATGTGGGTGACAAAGGAAAGCGTAAATGGGAAGGAGGTCGATAATAACAACCTCGACCAAGGAGGATTGAACAACAACAACAAGAGGCATGGCAAAATAACACGGCTCCACAAGGGCAAGGTTGGAGGAGACCGTGTTTACTCCTACCCAAGAGATAGTAAGGATTCAAACATGCCCAAATGCAACAAAAGGCGCACGGGTATGTCATGGCTAGGAATCCCATTGCTATAGGTGTGGCGTAAGGGCCACTATGCAAACGAATGCCACGGGATCCGCCGAGATAACCATGGGAAGGCGAATCAGCAGTGCCCGCCCAACCGTTAAGGGCGATTCAAGATTAACCCCAACCACGCCAGAAGAATAAAGACATAAAGAAGACGACGGCGACCACGAAGACAAAGAAGAATCGCTGTAACAACAAAGCAGAATCAGCAGAGGCAAGCACCTCGCCGGCGCAAACCAGCTCGTGGCGTAGCCTGTCGCTACATAGGCGCCGAGCAGGCGAGTAACCAAGGTAACCTAGCGGGTGTGGGATTACTTTGCAATATACCTATTATACTTACATTCGACACGGTGTTTTAGCGTTCTTTCATTTCAACAGACGCGTTGATATGTTAGAACTTAATCCTCGAAGAAACAAATCAGAAATGAGAATCTCATCACCTATAGGAGGTATTATGACCGTTATACGTGCTTGCTCGAACTTAGAATTGAACTTAGGCTCAATTAAGGTTCTAGCAATAACTTGAACGTAATACCTATGGGAGATAGATATAATTTAGGGATGGATTGGTTGGCAAAAACCATTCCACAATCTTATGCTGAGGAGAAGAATTTGATGCAACCACGGAAAAGAAGCTACGAATTTCTATGGGATTAGTATGGGAAAGAAAATCCCGATAATATCCGCACTCCAAGCTCAAGAATGATGAACAAGAAGGAATGTCAAGCATTCCTCGTGTATCTAAATGGAGAGGAAAAGGCGAGTAAGGGTGAAGGCGTGAAATTGTTCGAGAATTTCGGCACGCTCTTTCTGAGACATTACCAGACTACCCCGGATAGGCGCGCTAGAGTTCACAATTGATGCGGGCACGGATCGGCTCATGATCAGCAAGCGCTTCTGAGAATGGCACCCAAGGAACTCGAAGAGTTGAAAATCCAAATTCAAGAGTTATCGGACTTGGGTTTTATAAGGCCAGTGTTTCACCATGGAGGCCTTTGTCCTTTTGTCAAGAAAAAGGATGGTTCGTTAAGGATGTGCATCGATTACGAGAATTAAACAAATTAACGCTTAAGAACAAATATCCGCTACCAAGAATAGAGCGATTTGTTCGACCAATTGAGAGGTGCAAGCGTATTCTCTAAAATCGATCTTAAGTCGGGCTACCATCAACTTAAGGTACGGCCTAAGATATATCTAAGACGGCATTCAACAAGGTATGGCCACTACTGAGTTTGTAGTAGTCTTGATCGGACTAACCAACGCACCACCATTTATGGACCTTATGAACCGAGTATTCCACCCATACTTGGATAAGTTTGTCTTAGTCTTTATAGATGATATTCTCATCTATTCAAAGAACGAGGAGGAACATAGGAAACACTTGAGAACACGATGTTACTGAGACCTACGAGCCGAACAACTTTATGCTAAATTCAGAAGTGTGAATTTTGGCTTAAAGAAGTAATATTCCTGGACACATTGTCAGCGGAAGGAATAAAAGTTGATCCGCAAAGGTCGAGGTGCGGACATGGAAAGCGTCGACCACCAAAATGAAATTCGAAGTTTCCTGTGATTAGCTGGCTACTATAGGAGATTCATTGAAGGATTCTCCAAGATAGCAAGACCAATGACGCACTACTGGAAGGATCAAATTCACATGGATCGATGAGTGTGAAGCGGTTTCCAAACGTTAAAAGAGAAAGCGACTAGTGCACCTAAGATTAGTGTTCTGCATTGAAACAAGGAATATGTTATCTATACCGATCTTCCAAAATGGACTTGGTTGTGTATTGATGCAGAAGGAAAGGTAATAGCTACGCATCACGACAACTTAGACCACATGAGTTGAACCACCCGACTCATGACTTGGAATTGGCACTGTGGTTCACGATTAAAGATTTGGAGACATCGTCTTTATGGAGTAAGATGTGAAATCTTTATTGACCACAAAAGTTTAAAATACTTTTGAGCAAAAGGATCTCGAACACGAGACAAAGGAGATGGCTCTAATTAGTAAAAGACTACGACCGTGGCATAAACTATCATCCGAGGAAAGCTAATGTAGTAGCAATTGCCTCGAGTCGTGAAATCGATCAAAGCTTGGATGTCTCTTGACAACGGAAGGAAAACTCGTTGAAGAGTTTGAGAAGATGTCAACAGAGATAGTCGAACCACCAAGGACAATCATGTATAATGTTGCTACACTTATTATGATGTCCGGTTGAAAATAAAATCATAGAAGAACAAAGAGCGATGAGGAACTAGAAAAGATAAGAGCTAAGGTGAAAAGGAGAATGAAAGGTTTCGAGAGAAACGGTAATAGCTTATATTGTTTGAGGAAAGGCTATGCATTCAAACAATGACGAGCTTAGAAATGAAATCATGAGTGAAGCTCATGATACTCCTTATACCGCCCACCGAGTGCAAGATCAAGATGTACTCAAGACCTACGAGGAAAGTTACGGTGGGAAGGAATGAAGAGAGATATAAATTTCATTCGTCGAACGCTGTCTTACTTGTCAACAAGTAAAGGCATTACATCAAAGGCCGTATGGAAAGCTGCAACCTTTGGAGATACCCGAATGGAAATGGGACGATATAGCTATGGATTTTATAACGGGTTTACCAAAGTCACAAAAGGGTAACAACGCTATATGGGTAGTAGTGGATCGCCTTACAAAGTGTGCTCATTTCCTACCAATACGAATCACCCATGGGTCCGGCAAGTTAGCTCGACTATATGTGAAGGAAATTGTCCGTGCATGGAATACGAAATCTATCACTTCGATAGAGATTCAAGTTTACTTAATTTTGGGTAAGCTTACTGAAAGGAATTGAACGAAGTCGAATTTCAAGACAGCCTTTTCATCCACGCATGTACGCCAATCGTAATCGAACGATCCAAACGCTAGAGGATATGTTGAGAACGGTAGTATCGGATCGAGGCGCAACTTGGGAACAAGTTTTACCACTTATTGAGTTCGCCTACAATAATAGTTATCAGCGACAATCAAGCGCGGCCCCATATGAAGCATTATATGGAAGAAAATGTCGATCGCCACTTTTACCGATGAAGTTGGTGAAAGAAAAATCTTAGGGCCCGATCACAGCCGAGGAAATGATTGAAATTGTGCGTCGGATAAGACAAAGAATAAAAGAAGCTCGTGATGGCGAAATCATATGCCGATACCGTGAATCCAGCCGAATTTGAGTGTGTGACAGGGTTTTCCTTAAAACCTCTCGTCCAAAGGCATTGTAAGATTTGGGGTAAAGGGAAAGTTGAAACCACGATTTATAGGACCTACGAGATCCTTGAGAAAATCGGTCCCGTAGCCTATAGATTAGCGTTACCACCAAGTTTGGGTAATGTTCATAATGTGTTTCACGTGTCTCAATCGAAGACGCGTGTATGACCAAACACGAATACACCATGATGACGTGGTCTTGAATCCTCGATATGAGCTATGAAGAGAAACACGTAGCTATTTTGGACCATAAGGTTCAACAATTGCGAAATAAATCAATTCAATAGTGAAAGTCCTATGGGCACCACGGATGGGAAGAAGCTACGTGGGAACCTCGAGGCGCCATGAAAGAACGATACCCGAACTCTTTTTGGTATGCAAATTTCTGGGGCGAAATTTTTTAAGGGGGTAAATGTAATATCCGTAGTTTTAGTACTAGATTACGATAATAAATTCCGTGAATTAGTATTATTAATCCAATAATTAAAAACTTAATTAGTCAACTCTTGACTTTGACCAACATAATTGGATAATTTGTATGAGATTCATCCGATGCTTAGTGAATTAAGGAATATAATTTTAATATTCCTTGAGGCGTAATTTTCAACGTTGAATGAATTCGACGCTTACGCTCTTATATTATTAGCGGCTTAAGCTTAATTTCAAATTCCTATTATTATAGGAATAAATAAAGTTGTAACAAAATTTATTTTGAACATTTTGGAGATAATTAAGCTATGAGAAATTAGAGACGCTTTCAAACGCTCGTTTAGAGATAATGCGATAACTTTAGCATATGATCTCGGAATTATAAAATTCAAATTCCTATAATTATATTATTATACGAGGCATTATTTATCATAAAATAATGCTAGAAAATTCAAGAATGCAATGCACCTTATGTAATGGGTTTCAAACCCTAAGTATTTAAATTAGGGTTTTATGATCTAAATTGTTTTAAATACTTTTCTATGATTAAATTTATTATCTAAGAGATATAATATGTCACATAAATATGTAGTAGCTATTTTATACAAGAAAATCAAATGTTTGGGAATACCTTAGTAATTTTCAAAATACGAGATCTTAAGTATGATTTAATATTTTATTCTTATCTAATTAATGATATATGATAATTATTATATTATTATGATGTCATTATGGACTAAATGAGGTGTAATACAAGTTGCACAAGTGTGGGTGCACACTTGCATGAAAGTGGCGAAAATTAGAGGCTTTTTAGTACGATTTTATGTATTAAATATCATCCAACAATTAATGAGAGTAATGAGTTGTATCCTATCTTGTATTAGGTGTAAAGTAGCATTAATTAGCTAATAAAACAAATCATCTCATGCTCATTTATTGTAGGGCGAAAACTTTGAAAAAATGGATTTAAAATTCTTAGTTTCATACCTTATATTAATGACATTTGTGTAGTTGAAATATTTGACTTTTCTAAAGCAACTTTATACTATAATAATAATATGGTAATAATATAGTATATATTATAAAAATAATAGAAATTTATCCTATTTAACTAAGCATAGAGAATGTCACAAATGTGACATTATGTGATTAATTCGTTTTACTCTCGATAATTATGCCATAAATTTATAAATTAATTATATAGTATAATAAAATATATTATAGTAATAAAACAAATAAATAATCAATCCTAGCCTAGAGAACAAAATAACACACACACAACTTACAACAATGTGATAATTTAATTAAAATAAGATACAATGTATTTAATTAGGATAAGATGACTTGGTGATGAGTTGTATATGATAAGAATTAAATTTTGTCTCATAAGATAGAGGAGGTGCCGATTTTGTTGAATTTAAAGCAAGTGGATTTTAGATATTTTCATATAATAATTACAATACAAGTTGTATACATCTATAAATATTGGGAGAGCACAACACTCTCCCATTTTGCACCCTCAAACTACCGAAAATATAGTGAGAAATTTAAGAGAGAGTTCATCAAGTTTCAATCCAAATCTTTAGCAACAAACGTTGCCGATCAAAATCGAAACCGATTAAAGGTTAGAATTAGTCCTAACTAGTATACATGCTTAAATTTTCTAATTTCATCTCGTTAAATTTTAAGATATGATCTTAGTTTATATTTGTTTAAGTCGCTACCATCAACTTAAGGTACGGCCGGAAGATATATCTAGACGGCATTCAACAAGGTATGGCCACTACGAGTTTGTAGTAGTGCCGTTCGACTAACCAACGCCTGCCGATTTATGGACCTTATGAACCAGTATTCCACCCATACTTGGATAAGTTTGTCTTAGTCTTTATAGATGATATTCTCATCTATTCAAAACAGGAGAACATAGGAAACAACGAGAAGTGTTACGACCTACGAGCGAACAACTTTATGCTAAATTCGAAGTGTGAATTTTGGCTTAAAAGTAATATTCCTTGACACATTGTGTCAGCGGAAGGAATAAAAGTTGATCGCAAAGGTCGAGGCAGGTCATGGAGGCGTCGACCACTCAAAATGAAATTGAAGTTTCCTAGATTATGGCTACTATAGGAGATTCATTGAAGGATTCTCCAAGATAGCAAGACCAATGACGAGCATCTCAAGGGATCAAATTCACATGGTGAGAGGCGAGTTTCAAGCGTTAAAAGAGAACGACTAGTGCACGGTATTATGCCATTCGAAACAAGGAATATGTTATCTATACGATGCTTCCAAAAATGGACTTGGTTGTGTATTGATGCAGAAGGAAGGTAATAGCCACGATCACGACAACTTAGACCACATGAGTTGAAAACACCGACTCATGACTTGGAATTGGCTGGTTCACGCATTAAAGATTTGGAGACATCGTCTTTATGGAGTAAGATGTGAAATCTTTTGACCACAAAAGTTTAAAATACTTTTTCGAGCAAAAGGATCGAACATGAGACAAAGGAGATGGCTCGAATTAGTAAAGACTACGATCGGCATAAACTATCATCCGGGAAAGCTAATGTAGTAGCAATTGCCTTGAGTCGAAAGGTCAATCAAAGCTTGGATGTCTCTGACACGGAAGGAAAACTCATTGAAGAGTTTGAGAAGATGTCGATAGAGATAGTCGAACCACCAAGGACAATCATGTATAATGTTGCTACACTTATTATGATGTCCGATTTAGAAATAAAATCATAGAAGAACAAAGAAAGGATGAGGAACTAGAAAAGATAAGAGCTAGGTGAAAGGGAGAAGAAGGTTTCAAGGAAGTGATAACGCTATATTGTTTGAGGAAAGGCTATGCATTCAAACAATGACGAGCTTAGAAATGAAATCATGGTGAAGCTCATGATACTCTATACCGCCCACCCAGTGCATCAAGATGTACAAGACCTACGAGGAAAGTTCGGTGGGAAGGAATGAAGAGATATAGCCTCGTTGTCGAACGCTTGTCTTACTTGTCAACAAGTAAAGGCATTACATCAAAGGCCTATGGAAGCGCAACCTTGAGATACCGAATGGAAATGGGACGACATAGCTATGGATTTTGTACGGGTTTACCAAAGTCACAAAAGGTAACACGCTATATGGGTAGTAGTGGATCGCTTACAAAGTGTGCTCATTTCCTCCAATCGAATCACCTATGGGTCCGAAGTTAGCTCACTATATGTGAAGGAAATTGTCCGTCGCATGGAATACCGAAATCTATCACTCGATAGAGATTCAAGTTTACTTAATTTTGGGTAAGCTTACAAAGGAATTGGGACGGTGAATTTCAAGACTTTTCATCCACGACAGACGCCAATCGTAACTGAGGAATCAAGAGGACCCGAAGAAGAAGAAGATCCCAAGAGGATTCAAGCGAGGACTAAACTGCAGGCAAACCATGGAGACGTGAATGCGAAACATGGACGAAAACGGATATTAGTATACTAGTAGTATGTAATAGGTAGTATGTAGTAGTGATGTTAACAAACAATATAGAAGCATAGTATTTTGAGACGCCTTATAACCAATATGTAGTTGATAGTAGTATACATAGTACAGTGTGCTTAGCTCTTTTTAAGCAATGACTTGTATGCAGAATAGTCCTTTCGAGGCAAAGTTTTCATATATATACGATGATGACCTAGATGGGCTTTTATAAACATCAAGTTGTGCACTAAGAATGATGGTCGCTTAAGTTGTTTTATGACTCGATTGTATAAAGATGATACGTATATTCAATTGCAATAAACGTTATTCGAATACTAATTACGCTTTATTAACGAATGCCGCCCGACGCACCTCGCGGGAAGTGAGGCGGGGAAGAGGAAGAGGCAGGGTCGAGGCGGATACCACGGGCAGAAAGTGAAGAGATCCCGGTACCACCCCCACCTCCACCTGACCAAAGAGTGGAAGAACTCTTCTTAAGGCAGAACCCGCCCTCCTTCAATGGTAAAGGAAGCCCCGAGGATGCCGAGCAGTGGGTCGAGGCTATTGAACGACTTTTGACTTCCTTGTTGCACTACGCAGAGAGGTTATCTTATGTAACATTCCAACTCACCGGACCGGTGACTTCGGTGGGAAGCAAGGAGAAAGACACCGACCGGAACAAATGGAATACTTTACAGGGCGACTTCAAACGGAAATGTATGATAAGTACATCCCTAAAAGCTACCGAACAAAAAGGAGATTGAATTTTTCACCCTAAAGCGGGGTAAGATGTCGATCATCGAAAGTACGACGGACTGCTTTTGCGATATGTCTGATCGCCCCGGATATAGTGAACACCGACATGAAAATGTCGAGAAAAATTCAAAAGCGAGGATTAAGACATGAGATAAGGATGTCATTGGCGTGTCACGGCGACTTAACTTATCGGAGGCTCTTAGTAGGGCATTAGACATGAGGCGGCAATGCAGAAGAGAAATCTACACCGACCCGGTCACAAAATGTCGGTGACAAAGGAAGCGTAAATGGGAAGGAGGTCCCATAATAACAACCTCAACCAAGGAGGATTCAACAACAACAACGAGGCCATGGCAAAATAACATGGCTCCACAAGAGCAAGGTTGGAGGAGACCGTATTTACTCCACCTACCCAAGAGATAGTAAGGATTCACCATGCCCAAATGCAACAAAAGGCACACGGGTATGTATGGCTAGAATCCCATTTGCTATAAGTGTGGCGTGGGGGGCCACTATGCAAATGAATGCCCCGGATCCGCCAGATAACCATGGGAAGGCCGAATCAAGCGCCCCGCCCAACCAGTTAAGGCACCAAGATTCGGTACCAACCAAAGAAGAAGAATAAGAATAAAGAATGACAAAGGCGGCGAGACAAAGAAGAATCGCGGTAACAACAGCAGAATCAACAGAGGCAAGCACCTCGCCGGCCGCAACCAGCTCAGGCCAGAGCCTATGCGCTACATAGGCGTCAGAACGAGCAGAACCAAGGTAACCTAGCGGGTATGGGATTACTTTGCAATATACCTATTATACTTCTGTTCGATACGGGTGCTTCGCATTCTTTCATTTCAAAAGCATGCGTTGATATGTTAGAACTTAATCCTGAAGAAACAAATCAGGAAATGAGAATCTCATCACCTATAGGAGGTATTATGACCGTTACACAGGCTTGCTCGAACTTAGAATTGAACTTAGGCTCAATTAAGGTTCTAGCAAATAACTTGAACGTAATACCTATGGGAGATGTAGATATAATTCTAGGGATGGATTGGTTGGCCGAAAACCATTCCACAATCTTATGCAAGGAGAGAAGAATTTCGATGCAACCACCAGGAAAAGAAGCTACGAATTTCTATGGGATTAGTATGGGAAAGAAAATCCCAATAATATCCGCACTCGAAGCCGAAGAATGATGAACAAGAAGGAATGTCAAGCATTCCTCGTATCTAAATGGAGAGGAAAAGACGGAAGTAAGGGTCGAAGACGTGGAAATTGTTCAAGAATTTCCAGACGTCTTTCCTGAGACATTACCAGGACTACCCCCAGATAGGCAGCTAGAGTTCACAATTGATCTGGAGCCTGGATCAGCTCCAGTATCAAAAGCGCCTTACAGAATGGCACCCAAGGAACTCGAAGAGTTGAAAATCCAAATTCAAGAGTTATTGGACTTGGGTTTTATAAGGCCAAGTGTTTCACCATGGGGAGCGCCTGTCCTTTTTGTCAAGAAAAAGGATGGTTCGTTAAGGATGTGCATCGATTACCGAGAATTAAACAAATTAACGCTTAAGAACAAATATCCGCTACCAAGAATAGACGATTTGTTCGACCAATTGAGAGGTGCAAGTTTATTCTAAAATCGATCTTAAGTCGCTACCATCAACTTAAGGTGCGGTAGGAAGATATATCTAAGACGGCATTCCAACAAGGTATGGCCACTACGAGTTTGTAGTAGTGCCGTTCGGACTAACCAACGCACCTGCCGTATTTATGGACCTTATGAACCGAGTATTCCACCCATACTTGGATAAGTTTGTCTTAGTCTTTATAGATGATATTCTCATCTATTCAAAGAACTAGGAGGAACATAGGAAACAACTTGAGAACATTGTTACGAGACCTACGAGCGAACAACTTTATGCTAAATTCACAAGTGTGAATTTTGGCTTAAAAAGTAATATTCCTTGGACACATTGTGTCAACGGAAGGAATAAAAGTTGATCCGCAAAGGTCGAGGTCAGCAAGGATGGAAAGCGTCGACCACTCAAAATGAAATTCGAAGTTTCCTAGATTAGTGGCTACTATGGGAGATTCATTGAAGGATTCTCCAAGATAGCAAGACCAATGACGCACTATTCAGAAGGGATCAAATTCACATGGGCGATGAGTGTGAGGCGTAGTTTCAAGCGTTAAAAGAGAACGACTAGTGCACCGTATTAGCTGCTCCATTCAAACAAGGAATATGTTATCTATACCGATGCTTCCAAAATGGACTTGGTTGTGTATTGATGCAAGAAGGAAGGTAATAGCTACGATCACGATTAACTTAGACCACATGAGTTGAACTACCCGACTCATGACTTGGAATTGGCAACGTGGTTCACGATTAAAGATTTGGAGACATCATCTTTATGGAGTAAGATGTGAAATCTTCTTGACCACAAAAGTTTAAAATACTTTTTCGAGCAAAAGGATCGAACATGAGACAAAGGAGATGGCTCGAATTAGTAAAGACTACGACTGTGGCATAAACTATCATCCAGGGAAAGCTAATGTAGTAGCAATTGCCTTGAGTCGTAAAGGTCAATCAAAGCTTGGATGTCTCTTGACAACGGAAGGAAAACTCATTGAAGAGTTTGAGAAGATGTCAATAGAGATAGTCGAACCACCAAGGACAATCATGTATAATGTTGCTACACTTATTATGATGTCCGATTTAAGAAATAAAATCATAGAAGAACAAAGAAAGGATGAGGAACTAGAAAAGATAAGAGCTAAGGTGAGAAAGGGAGAACAGAAAGGTTTCAAGGAAGCAGCTGATAACGCTATATTGTTTGAGGAAAGGCTATGCATTCCAAACAATGACGAGCTTAGAAATGAAATCATGAGTGAAGCTCATGATACTCCTTATACCGCCCACCCAGCGGTGCAAGACGTACAAAGACCTACGAGGAAAGTTCGGTGGGAAGGAATGAAGAGAGATATAGCCTCATTAAATCGAACGTTGTCTTACTTGTCAACAAGTAAAGGCATTACATCAAAGGCCATATGGAAAGCTGCAACCTTTGGAGATACCCAATGGAAATGGGACGACATAGCTATGGATTTTGTAACGGGTTTACCAAAGTCACAAAAGGGTAACAACGCTATATGGGTAGTAGTGGATCGCGCACAAAGTGTGCTCATTTCCTACCAATACGAATCACCTATGGGTCCGACAAGTTAGCTCGACTATATGTGAAGGAAATTGTCCGTCTGCATGGAATACCGAAATCTATCACTCGATAGAGATTGAAGTTTACTTCAATTTTTTGGGTAAGCTTACAAAAGGAATTGGGAACGAAGTTGAATTTCAAAGACTTTTCATCCACGACAGACGCCAATCGAACGAGCGATCCAAGCGCTAGAGGATATGTTGAGAACGGTAGTATTGGATCGGCGGCTAACTTGGGAACAAGTTTTACCACTTATTGAGTTCGCCTACAATAATAGTTATCGGTGACAATCGGCATGGCCCCATATGAAGCATTATATGGAAGAAAATGTCGATCGCCACTTTACCGATGAAGTTGGTGAAAGAAAATCTTAGGGCCCGATACGGTCGAGGAAATGATTGAAATTGTGCGTCGGATAAGACAAAGAATAAAGAAGCTCGGGATGGCGAAATCATATGCCGATACCGTAGATCCGAGGAATTTGAGTGTGGCGACAAGGTTTTCCTTAAAACCTCTCGTCCAAAGGCATTGTAAGATTTGGGGTAAAGGGAAAGTTGAAACCACGATTTATAGGACCTTACGAGATCCTTGAGAAAATCGGTCCAGAGCTATAGATTAGCGTTACCACCAAGTTTGGGTAATGTTCATAATGTGTTTCACGTGTCTCGGCGAGGAAATGCGTGTATGACCCGAAACACGTAATACACCATGATGGCGTGGTCTTGAATCACGATATGAGCTATGAAGAGAAACACATGGCTATTTTGGACCATAAGGTTCAACAATTGCGAAATAAATCAATTCGATAGTGAAAGTCCTATGGAGCACCACGGACGGGAAGAAGTTACGTGGGAACTCGAGGACGCCATGAAAGAACGATACCCGAACTCTTTGAGGTATGCAAATTTCGGGACGAAATTTTTTAAGGGGTAGAATGTAATATCCGTAGTTTTAGTACTAGATTACGATAATAAATTCCGTAATTAGTATTATTAATCCAATAATTAAAAACTTAATTAGTCGACTCTTGACTTTGACCAAGCATAATTGGATAATTTACGTATGAGATTCACCGATGCTTAGTGAATTAAGGAATATAATTTTAATATTCCTTGAACGTAATTTTCAACGTTGAATGAATTCGGCGTTTCGTCTTCTGATATTATTAAGCGATTAAGCAATTTGAAATTCCTATTATTATAGGAATAAATAAAGTTGTAACAAAATTTATTTTGAACATTTTGGAGATAATTAAGCTATGAGAAATTAGAGACGTTTCAAACGTCTCGTTTAGAGATAATCGATAACTTTAGCATATGATCTCGGAATTATAAAATTCAAATTCCTATAATTATATTATTATATGAGGCATTATTTATCATAAAATAATGCTAGAAAATTTAAGAATGCAATGTACCTTATGTAATGGGTTTCGAAAACCCTAAGTATTTAAATTAGGGTTTTTATGATCTAAATTGTTTTTAAATACTTTTCTATGATTAAATTTATTATCTAAGAGATATAATATGTCACATAAATATGTAGTAGCTATTTTATACAAGAAAATCAAATGTTTGGGAATACCTTAGTAATTTTCGAAAATATGAGATCTTAAGTATGATTTAATATTTTATTCTTATCTAATTAATGATATATGATAATTATTATATTATTATGATGTCATTAAGGACTAAATGAGGTGTAATACAAGTTGCACAAGTGTGGGTGCACACTTGCATGAAAGTGGCGAAAATTAGAGGCTTTTTAGTATGATTTTATGTATTAAATATCATCCAACAATTAATGAGAGTAATGAGTTGTATCCTATCTTGTATTAGGTGTAAAGTAGCATTAATTAGCTAATAAAACAAATCATCTCATGCTCATTTATTGTAGGAGCCGAAAACTTTGAAAAAATGGATGAAAAATTCTTAGTTTCATACCTTATATTAATGACATTTGTGTAGTTGAAATATTTGACTTTTCTAAAGCAACTTTATACTATAATAATAATATGGTAATAATATAGTATATATTATAAAAATAATAGAAATTTATCCTATTTAACTAAGCATAGCCGAGAATGTCACAAATGTGACATTATGTGATTAATTCATTTTACTCTTGATAATTATGCCATAAATTTATAAATTAATTATATAGTATAATAAAATATATTATAGTAATAAAACAAATAAATAATCAATCCTAGCCTAGAGAAATAGGCGACACACACACAACTTGCAACAATGTGATAATTTAATTAAAATAAGATACAATGTATTTAATTAGGATAAGATGACTTGGTGATGAGTTGTATATGATAAGAATTAAATTTTGTCTCATAGTATAGAGGAGGTGCCGATTTTGTTGAATTTAAAGCAAGTGGATTTTAGATATTTTTCATATAATAATTACAATACAAGTTGTATACATCTATAAATATTAGGAGAGCACAACACTCTCCCATTTTGCACCTCAAACTACCGAAAATATAGTGAGAAATTTAAGAGAGAGTTCATCAAGTTTCAATCCAAATCTTTAGCAAATAAACGTTGCCGATCAAAATCGAAACCGATTAAAAGGTTAGAATTCGTCCTAGCTTCGTATACATGCTTAAATTTTCGAATTTCGTCCGTTAAATTTTAAGATATGATCTTAGTTTATATTTGTCATTTTCGAAAATTTTAAGACATATGTTTAAATGTTTAGATATTATGTTTATATGATGTTGTGAAGCATGTATATTAATTATATCATGAAATTAAGCATGCTATTAAATTTAATGTTGGGACCGAAAACTTAGGGGTTATATATGTTGTTGATTTTAATTTTTAATTGTTGATTTAAGTATGAAATCATGATCTAGGGTATTAATTATGCTTATATGAATTTATTTAGAATTTTTGGAAAACTATAGCTTATATTTATATAAATACCGAAAATATATGCATATGTTATGATGTTGTGATATAATTCATATTTAAGTAATATAATAGCATATTAAGTGTGTAGATTCATAATATATGGTTGTGGAAATTTATTGAAATTTATAAATATTATTTGGACCTAAGTTGAAATTTTCAAATATGACTTAGGTAAATTTTATTCAATAAGTCATAATAAATAACAATTATGTTGTAGTAAGCATAATTGAGGGTGATTAATTGAGATATGATTTTATTGGAATTTTTAAAAATCATTTGTTGGGATAATTATAGAAACCGAAAACTATAGGTTAAAAGACCATGGTGTATAAATTTTATTTGACTAAGGTAATTACATATTATTAATCACATGATAAAATAGTGTGACATGTGAATTTATAAGAATTATTGCACAAGTCTAATTTATTTAATTAATAGTGACCGAAAACTTTATATTATGTGTATTAATGTTATAAATTTATTTTATCAAGTATAATTACATATTATGATCTAAAATAATGTTTTAGACATAGTATGATTTTATAGGAATTTTGGAACAAGAATTGCACATAAAATGATAAGAATTTCATAATAGTTGAAAAAGTCAAAATGTTGATTTTCGTTGACCAAAGTCAAAATTGTTGACTTTTGGTTGACTTGGTCAAAATAGTTGACCAAAATCGTTGACCAAGGTCAGCGGGCACGCATGATAATAATCGTGATCAATGTGACGTGTGCGTTTAGTAATAATGCTACTTACGTTACGTAAGTACATTAAAACGCGTACATTATATTCTAAAAGGTAAAATACCCTTTTATGTTAAGAAATTCCATAATCGACATCAATCGATTAGGAAGCGTCAAATTAAGTCCGACGTTAGCCTTATTTGATCGTGAACGTTATAGACTATGTTCGTCTCATCGAGCGTGACCAACGTCTTAAAAATAATTTTTACGTTAAGGTGATACGTGGACGGAGCGTTGGCGTAGGAAAGAGACCATAGTATAAAGACCTGCGTGTACAAGGTGGGCTTTACTCAAAACCCTTTTATTTACGATGCTTTCTTGAAGCGTATTTATTTACAAAGCTTCGGTTGAAAATGATTATGAATGTTATTGATTACATGCCCAAAATATTTATGTTTTAACGTATGGATCTATCATGTTGTTGGGCGAGCCAACGATGTATGTGAATCGCTTATTGGGTCGCTCCCAATTTTAAATCGATATCGGATCTTAGTCGGATCACGAAATTCTCGCTAAGATTAACGTGTACACCGCTTTTGTATTGTGAGCCGTTAGCAACATCATCGGCGGTCGTGGATCTGATCGGATCTGAAAATCACGACTATGTGATTGGGAGCCGTTAGCAACATCTTGACGATCACGCGTCGGTAGAAGGAGCTACTTCTACGACGTGAGATCGCTTTATGAGATCGCTTATGAATAATTATGTGGATGATACGGATCATACGTAACGTAAAATGCTGCTGCAGCTAATCTTTTGAGAAATGATAAAGTATTTTGGTATTCACGAGATATTTCAACTAAAATCCTCGTGTTATACTTATGGGTAATGTAATTAAATGAAATTATTTTGGCATGAGTCCACTAAGTGCAATCTTGTACTTAGCCACGCATGTTTGTTTTAAATGTGCGGTTGAGTCACGATAGGATGGACAAGTGTTGAGCGGTCGGAGTTTTTGTCGTTAATAGTTCACCTTGAATGTATATCGTCATATATGCATTCACATGATTTCATTGTTGAAAACACTTTATTATATTTTGGATATTACCTATATTACCCGGATCAGTTGAATCCTTTTGTTAATGATCCGTTGGTCTAGTTTGTATGAAATGGTTGTGTGTTTATCTATAAAAGTTTGACGTCTTGAAGGTTTGTTGGTCATTATGTTCTTAATCACGCTTAGTTGATGGCGGTCCGTCTAATCCGTACTTTGGAAAGGCGGTCACACGCGATAGATGATATCTTCATGTAATTATGATACTACAAGTGTACACTAGATATTTTAAGTGTAATAATTAACATACAACTTGCATATGCTATAAATATAGGATGAAGCTCTTCATTTCTCATTCACAAACACTAGGGACCGAAAATAATAGAGAAAATAGAGAAAGAGTTCATCTTGTGTAATCCCAAACTTAGATCAAATAAGCGCCGCCAATCAAAAATCTACTCCGATTAAGAGGTTAGATTTCTTCGAGTCTTCGATATATCGTTAAATTTATGTTATAAGTTTAATTCATAGGTATAATTTTCAAAATTATGAGACTTGTGCTAATATGTTTAGATATTGTATTTATATGATGTTATTGAGCATGTAGTATAATTATATCACAAAATCAAGCATGATATCAAATTTTACATGTTGACCGAAAATATATGGGTGTAATATATTGATGATTAAAATTTTAATTGTTAATTTGAGCATAGAATCATGATCTAGGGTATTAATTATGCTTGTATGATTTTATGTAGAATTTTTGGAAAACTTTAGTACCTAAGTCTATGAATTTCGAAAATTATAGAATATGATAACATGTTGTGATATAATCCATGTTTAAGTGTTATTATAGCATATTGATAGTGTAGATTCATAATATAGTGTTGTATGAATTTATTGGATTTATTAAAAATTATTTGGACCTAAGTCCAAATTTTCGAATATGACGTAGGAAGATTTAATTAAATAGTTCACAATAAATAAAAATTATGTTATAGTAACAATGCTCATAGATGATTATGTGTTATGTGAATTTATAAAATTTTTGCACAAGTCTAGCTTATTAAATTAAGCATGACCGAAAACTATATATTATGTGTATTAATGTTATAAATTTATTTTATAAGATATAATTGCATAAGATGTTCTAAAATAATGTTTTAAACATAGTATGATTTTATAGAATTTTAGAACAAAAATTGTACATAAAATAACAAAATTACATATATGGTATTAAAAGGTCGAAATGTTGTTCAGTCAAAATGTTGACTAAATGTTGACCAAGTCAAAATTGTTGACCAAAAACGTTGACCAAGGTCAAATCGCACGTAATTCGATGTCGTGGTCTATGTGACGTAGTGCGTTTAATAACAATGTAACTTACGTTACGTAAGTACATTAAAATGTACATTATGTGCTAAAGAAATGGAAAATCCCTTATATGATGGGAAATTTCATAATCGACATCATTTTGATTAGGAAACGTCAAAATAAGTACGACGTTAGCCTTATTTGATACATAGGACGTTATAGGCTATGTTCGTCTCTATCGAAACGTGACCAATGTACTAAAATAATTCTTACGTTAAGGTGGGACGTGAATTGAACTGGGACGTAGGAATTGACATAGAGAGAGAGAGACCTGCGTATACCAGGTGGGCTTTATTCGAAAACCCTTTTATTTACTTTGCCTTCTGCAAAATGCAAAGTATTTATTTACAAAGCTTTCAGTTGAAAAATGATTATGAACGGTTATTCAATTACATGCCGAAAGTGTTTATGTTTTTATGTATGATCCTATCATGTTGTTGGCCAAGCCAACTATGAAAGTATATGATTTGTTGGTTCGCCAACCGACTTGATTCTTGGGTCGCTCCTCGATCGATGAGAAAATCGATATCGGACCCTATGTCGGATCATAATTCACAGCTAGGGTTACGTGCGAGTAAGGTATTTGTGTGCGAAAGGACAATTCTCGGTCACTCGCCTGGCTGAAGTGGCCACCTTCTTCTGGTGCGAGATGAGTTTATGAAATGATGATGTTTATATGAGATATGTGAATGATATGGATCATACAAAGAGAAAATGATCGGCGAGCAATGTTTTGAGAAATGAGAAAATGTTTTAGTAAGCCTGAGGCATTTTCAATTAAAACCCTTGTGTCTTACTTGTAGGCGATGTAAGTTAAAAGAAAATGTTTTGTGATAAGTCCACCGAGTGCATTATTTGTACTCGACCGCATGTTTGTTTTATGGCGAAGGAGATGTAATATTCCAAAGAAACGAATATACGATTACCCTTCGATTCTCAACCCGTATCATGTGTTTTGTCGATATTATCTTTTTACGACATCGAATCTTGTGACTTCGATACGATATCGTTATAACGACTCTTTTCATAATTCACTAAGGATTGTGAATTAAAGGATTGAAATATTACGAAATGATTCATTAATATTTTTAACGCCAAACGCAGATCGAACGCCGCCTTTTCATGAAATTTTCGAGAAGGAAGCTTGGAATTAATTTCCATCTTAATTCCTTTATTTAATGGAATATATTTATTTAGTAAGTATGAACTTACTTCACCATTTTGAGATGAGTCGATTTTGAACGCTTTGAGACGTTAACGTTAACGCCTGAGACGCTTTTGAAAAATGAGTTTAATGCTCGGAAATTATAATAATTAATTTCCTATTATTATTTTATATAATTACTGTATTAATGATTATTAAAATCGATAATTGAGTTATTAAACCCGATAATTTCAATTTGTAATTTCGAAACCCTAATCTTTTAAATAAGTGGTTTTATCACATGAAATGATACCATTAAATTATCCTATGGTATCTAAACTTTATAATATGATATATATGAATAATATTAAGCATTTAATCAGATTTCCAGCCATAAAATCAAGGATTCAGTTTTTATAAAATTTAAACCCAAGCTTGTAAATTAGGGTTTTTATTTCTAAATGTGTAATAATTTTATCCTATGCTATTATTTAATATCTAAATCATATATTATGATATATATGTGCATATTTGGGACTAAAATTACATGAGTATCAATAATAGGTGTAATTTATATTTTTATCCTATTTTTCCTAATTTTCGATCCAGAATATCAATTTGTGCATATATTATGTTTTAATTATTTTTATGACATGTATTATATATCTATGAACTATACTATGATTAATACATGTATTAGGAGTATTTTAAAATAAAATCAGCCTAAAACCCCTACCCCATGCTACCGCCAAGCTCCATCTCTTCCCATGCACAATGATGTCCACTTTTGAAATTGCCCAATACATGAATAGCTCTTTAACACACTTCAATCATCACCTATACTACTCCCAAGGGCTGCATATTTTCGCCACTTTTCCAGCCAAAATCGAGAGAGAGAAAGAGATATCATAGGTAGACCCTTCCCATTCACTCCACTCTCATTATACACTCCCAAAATATTTCAAACTCACAATTTCTCTCAAAATCTGCTCCCAAAACCGAGAGCCACCTCTCCATTTTCGTAAAATTTTCTCCTCCATTTCTCCTCCCAAACTTGATACCATTTAGTGTTCTTGTCATCCTAGACATTCTCAAGGTAATACATGGTCTATAGCTTCGATTTATATCCTCCTATATGCAAGAAAATCGAAACCGCTCTATATGTATTTGTATGTGTGTTCGAGTTTTATATATATATGTACATGAATGTTTTAAATGTTCTTATGGATGAACATTGTGCTTGTTGATTTTATTTTGAAAAATATAAGCATGAACATGAGTTGTTGAATATGAAATGTTGTAAGGATTTAGCTTAGATATTCATAATTTTCGAACCATAGCATGCATTAGAAATAATTTTCAAAAATGCTATAAAATGTTGGATGATGACCGAATATATTCCAAGATGTTTTAAGCATGGATTATTGATGTATAATATGGTTAGAACACATAGGGTATTATTTAGAAATTTTAGAAAACCCTAAGTAAATTTTTTTTATAAATGCCGTGAGTTTTAAAAACCTATACCTTGGTGTATAATTTTTATTTCAAGCATGTAATGACATATTAGTGCTTTAGAACCATGATTATATGTTCTATGATTTAATTAGAATTTTTGAAAACCATATACTTGATTTTACAAAATTACCGTGAGCATTTAAATTTTATAGGTTGGTGTATGATTTTATTTTTGAACATGCAATGGTGTATTAATGCTTTAGTATATTGTTTATACATTGTGTGAAATTATTAGAATTTTTGGAAATCAAATACTAAATTAAATCAAATAAACCGTGAGTGATATGCTCTTGAAGGTGATGATTTAATTAGTTTTGATAAATATTATGATGTTACATTACTATACTATAGTGTATAAACATAGTATATAATTGTTGGAATTTTGAAAACCATATACTAAATAAATCGAAAAGCCGAGAGCAACATAAGCTCATATGGTGACGATTTAAATTAGTTTGGTTGATGTTATGATGTTACAATGTTATAATATAATGTTTATTGATGTTGGAATTTATTTAGAATTTTTAGAAATTGTTTATTATTTATTTGGTAATTACCTTATAATTACCGTGAAATATTGTTATATATTGAAATAAATAGTTGTGATGAACTATGGGTTATGAAAATATTATATACTGATGTTGGGATGTTATAATAGGTATATATCAATTTTGGGAATTTTGGATGATTATTCCTATTTATTGAATTACCGTAAATATTTATATATGTATATATATAAATAAATGGCAACAGTACTATATGAATTTAATAAATTATATTCTGGACCATAGTGTATAATAATACACTATATTAATTTAGAAAATTTTTCAAGGGTCGCTTGTTATTTTTAGGACAATTATCGAAAATTTCGATAATTAATAAGGTTTATAAATCCTTTTAAAACTGTTTAATTATAAATTTTGGTAAAATAATATTCTGACAGTTTTCAAATGTTACAAAATTTTATAAACATAGATTGCTATGTTTCGCATTTAACGCTCATTTTGTAACGCTTTAAAAAAAAAAATACGCTTTTAATTATAAAAGAATTATTAAAATGCGAAAATATTTATAAGTCCTCGATTTACAAGATAAATCGAGAAATAGGACTTCACGCTTTCAAATCGATCAAATTCGATTTATGAAGCAAAATAGTAAGAAATTACTATTTAAAAGTCAAAATCATCGACTTTGTCGATCAAAGGTCGACTTAGTCGACTTTTTCAAGTCAAACGCACGATTATACGCTTATAAACACGCCAAGACGCTGAAGATATACTAATTGAGTATGATAATTATTAGTAAGAAAGGATTTCACAAATGAAACCATATATCGAAAACGCATTTATACGCCGAACGATCTCGGCGAACGAGAAAAGTCAATCGATAATGATTAGAGACGTATCAATTCACTAAGGAATTCAGCCTCACATCGATATGAAATATCAAAGTTATCTTAAGTTTTCGAGAGTCTCGATAGACTTGAGCGACGCACTAAAAGCCTCGCCAGTAGCGTGGACGCAAACGCAACGACGGATTTTGGACGAACGATCGAACCTAAGACTTTTACAACGAACCGTAGTCCGTGGGCTTTCCTTCTTATCTCAAAAGTGGGCTTTATCTTCAAAATGCGGGCCTTTTCACCCCACTAAAATGTGACTTTATCGTTATATCAAATGAGTTTATTTACAAAGACTTATCCTACAACCGCTTAACAAATGTTTTACTACATTACCGCCAAAATATTTCGCTTTGTGTACGGATCCTATCTCATATGCCCGGTAGGGCTGGAGATGGTTGGAACTATTATATCAATTGTTGTGGTAGCACCCAACCTTTTAATGTCGGGTCCCGTGTCGGATGATAAATGCCCGCTAGGATTGGCGTGAAGGTCGGAACCATACCGTGTTAACATATGCTTGCAGAGAGTGACCGTGTGGTCAGACGGATTACGGCCGGTCACGGCGTCAGACGGGAGGCCTCCTCTCGACGCTTATTTATTTATTTATTATTATGTATCAGGACTATGAGATACGGACCATACACACCAAGAAAATGCCCGCCAGCTATGTTTATTTAACCGAATGATTTGGTAAGACAAGGCATTTTTAACTAAAACCTCGCGACTTACTCGATATTGGCAACAGAATCCAAATATCATCAAATGTTTTTCGCATAAGTCCACCGAGTGCAATTTCTTGTACTTAGCCCCGCATGTTTGTTTTAAATGTGCAGTTGAGCTCGATGGTGATGATGGGGATGTGTTGAGAGTCTAGTGTCCTCGCCGATTTACTTGAATGTTCGTTATACCTCAATGCATATCGTCATATATGTATTCACACACTTTCCGCCGCTATACTCAACTCCTTTATTATGTTTTATGTTATGAACTATCAAGGCCCATCGGATCGTGCCAAGTTTTGGGGTCCGATGGCTCAAACCTTTTCAAAAACGTTATAACATCACCCTATATTCTCGCTCAAGATGTTAGACTATTCTTACGCATTCTTATTTTACCCGTAATCCCTAAAATACTACTCCTAGTATTAGTCGCCTCCAGCCGGGTTGGTCCGGAATGGGTCGTGATGTAGTGGTATCGAGCTTTTGCTCTTTGAAACCCAAGACCTTTATTCTAAGTCTAGATCGAGTCACCGGACTTCTAGAAACCCATCGACTCTCTCAACACTCCATCACATCGAGCTCAACCGAGAAAAGGTAACTGCATTTCTTTCTCAAACTCATGAAATGGAAAACTTCTGCATGATGAGCAAGTTAGAGGAACTTTTGAGAAATATTATTATTATGAAAAAATTTTGAAGTTGAGAAAGAGAATTTTTCCAAAAACTTTTTTTTGCCAATACAATTGCTCAAGTATTGAGATGGAAGTGTATGGTAGTATCAAGTTGAATGATCAACATGAAACGAACGAATTCATTTTTATATGTATATGAGTTGATCATGACTGTCTTTTGAAATCATACTTCCAAATTTGCAAATAAAACTTTACTTTCCGACTTTCAAAATCTTATTTATGATGAATGATATGATATCATGAGACGAACTTAGACTCTAAGGAGCATGCCCACATATCGTGAAAGAACGTAGAAGTACGAACTTCTTTTCCTTATGCGAACAAAGAACGATAGGAAGAATGAAAGTAATGATACCCTTGAGCACGGACGATGGAAGACGAGCGAGAAGGACGAACGAGGACGACCCCAACCTTTAAGTCGAATGACGCCGGCACTCCATCATCACTCGACACAAGTGACCAGCAACACGAATCATGACATGGACGTCACTTACGGCTTCAGGATGTGCAGCCTCGACTTAAGAACCCGAAGATGATAGACGTATTACGTCGACATACGCCTCGAATGATATTTTTGCACAAATCGCGCAAATTTCCTGCACTGCGCAGTAGATTTGTTTTAGCTAGATCTCCCTCGTTAGGACTCCGATTTACGCATGGTTTGCACCTACGTACTCCTAACGCACTGATCTTCATTTGTTATGAAGAACAGAATCCCTAATTCTGTCTCCAGAATACGATAGAGTCTGTTGAGCTCTAGCTTAAGTGTTTGATATAAGACAAGGGTCTCGTAGTGTATGTTAAGATATCATTAGCTATATGTATATGTTTGGATAAGACTAAGAAAGTAAGTTGTGGTATATATTGTACATTATGATGATGCCTACCTTATAGAATTGTTAGTTCTAGCCTAGTTGCTTCTCGTTATGCTATCCTTTCTGTTTTAAGATGACGATAGTTGGCTTACGTTAGTTTTCTTTTTCTTTTACCGTGGCAGATGGAGGAGATGCGCTATATCGCTAGGAGGAGGGTAGGACCTCATGCCCCACCCGAGGAGCTGATGCGCACCTATAGGGAATGTTGGATGCGCCGGGAAGACCTAGGTGAGTTTCATGCACTACCTTCGGTTGTGGAGGAGCCCCGAGCCTATGGCGCAACCGACTCACGATGGCATCAAGAGACTCCTAGCTATACTCCCTTGCACTGGATGGTTATGCCCGAGAGGTATCGGAGACTACATCTATCGCATTCCCGAGGTTATGACTTGATTGGGATCCGCCAGTTCGTGAGTCACCGACTTACGTGTACAAGATCTATGGAGCCGCACCGATGGGACCCTATCTCCTCCACGGGAGTACACTTGGCGTGATGAGTCGCCAGAGTGGCTGTACTTTGAGGTTCCGAGACAAAGTTGATCCAAAGGATACCCCTGCATCGAGTGGACGAGGTAGGATGTACGAGGTGGATAGGCAAGACGCCCAGAGCCTTGGGAGAGCCCGTGTTGCCACCAAAGCAGCTGACACCCAAGACGTCCGCCACTACCGCCCCTACCACCGCATCCGATCCACCACCACCAAGACGAAGAGCCCTTCCACGGACAACATGGATGAGAGTATTAGATACCTTCCCGGATATGACCCGACCCGAGTATGCTACATCCGATCCGCCACAACTACGACTTATACGGGCGCGGATAACTTTGGACCCTCGCGACATACCGATGATGGAAACCAACGGTGCGGGACCATCCAGAGTACGACTCGTGAGGACGACTCGATGAGGAAGACGACCAAGAGGAGGAAGACCCCGAGGAAGACGCGAGTAGGAAGGAAACTCGTGGAGACCTTAGGCGATGTTTTAATTAGAATCTATTTCATATGACTAGCATGTGTGCTAGCTTTTTCCTTTTATTTTCAAGCACCATGGTTCTAGGACTTGATTTTCCTTTTGGCCGTGGGCCCGAAACCTTGTTATTTCTATTTCTATGATTTTCTATGTTAGACACCTTGTTTTCGACAAACCTCGTTATCTATCCACATATATTTTTGACCCAAGTGGGGCCTTTTGGTGGCGCTTGTTCATGCTATGGATGAATTGTTTTACTTTTGTATCGCTTTAAAAAGAAGCTATGAAAACCTATTTTGTTAAGTTGTGTTGCTTAATAATTAACGATGGTATGTTTTATATAGCGAACGCCTCCGAGAAGAAACCCGTAAAGAGAACCCAGAGGTCGAGGAAGACCTAGAGGAAGGGTAGAATCCCCAACAAGAACCGTAAGATAATCCCCAACCACCGCCTCCACCTCAACCCGATCGCAGGATCAAGAACTATTCTCGAGGCAAAACCTCCTGCTTTTAACTAAAAGGGAGCCCTAAGAAGTTCGAACAACGGGTTAGGCCATTGAACGGATTTTCACTTTCCTAAGGTGCACGGCACAGAAAGGATGTCGGTGTTACTTTCCACCATCGGACCACCGACTTCGTGGGAGGCCGTGAAGAAGACCTTTACAACAACAACTAGAAGAGTTCTCGTGGAGGATTTCAAGAGAGAGTCAGACGAAAAGTATATCCCCAAAAGCTATAGGGGAAAGAGGCGAGTTTTTCGCTAAAACAAGAAAAATTATCCAGAATCGATCACGATCGCACTTTCTCGCGAGACGCCAAGATATGCGCCGGATCTAGTAGACACCGACTTGAAGATGTCGGAAAATTCGTATGTGGCTAAGAATGGAGATACGCATGTCTCTTGCCACCATGGAGACCTATTCACAATCAAGCTCTAGACGAGCTTTGATATCGAGGCGCCTATGAGCGAGAATAAGACAAAGGTCGCCTCAAAGCACGGAAATTCGGATAAGGAAAAGGAACTCAGAGCCCAACCGCGAAATAACAACCGCGAAACTACGGAGAAGCAAGTCACAAGCGCCTGTGGCAAGGAAACCCGCGCAGCAGGACAAAGCCGGAAGAGAGCAGCTCATGCTCCACCGCAAGGGGACCACAGACCGCCAAGGGCACCTCAATGCCCTAGATGCCATAGAGCACACAGGGGGTGTGCACGGCAAACGAGTAAGTCGTTACAAATGCGGGTGAACGGGCATTACGCCAACACCGCTCGATGTCACGCTCGGATGGAAGGCCGAACCAAACGGGCAATGCTCACCATTGAGGGCTATACACCAAATTTCACCACCGCAGCAGCCCAGCCCCAACCCCAAGAACTCCAAAGGGCAAACACCCCACCTCAACAACAACAACTCCAAAGAGCAGCAATAAAGGCAACCGCCACAACAACAAATCCAAGAATAAAGAAGCAGCAGCCCACCGCCACAACAACAAAGAGAGGCGACAACCATCACGCTAACGCCAAGAAGGCAAGAATAAAGCCAGCAACAACCGCCAAATCAGCCAGACCACACCATCAACCTCAAATTGCTCAAAGTTAGAGCCTACGCCCGATAGGAGGCAGAATCTAACAAAACCAAGGAAACTTGGCGGTATGGGAGTTCTTCTCAACCCACCGTTATAGATCGTGTTCGACACGGGTGCTTCGCACTCTTTCATTGCAAAATCATGCGTAGAAATGCCGAGCCTTAGGTCTGAAAAATCAAGCCAGATATGAGAATCTCATCGCCTATAGGAGGGATTATGACCATACCCACTTTTGCTCGAACCTAGAATCGACATTAGATCACTTAAGGTTCGCTAACGATCTAAACATAATACCCATGGACGATGTAGACATAATCCTAGGAACGGATCGTTAGCTAGGAATCATTCCACGATTCTCTCGTAGGAAAGGAAAATTTCGCTTCACTTTCCTCGACAAGAAGCTACGATTTTCACGGATCGCACGGGAAGGAGAATCCCGATAGTATCCGCACTACAAGCTGGGAGGATGATGAACCGTAAGGGATGCCATGCATTCCTTGTTTATTTAAACGATGAGGATAAACCCAAGCGCGGTAGAAGACATCGACGTTGTCCGGAATTTCCTGATGATTTCCAAAATCGCCAGACTACCCCTAATGCATAACCGAGTTTACCATCGACTTGGAGCCGTGATCAGCCCCAAAGGTCGGCGCCCTATAGGATGGCCCCAAAGGAGCTAGAAGAGCGAAAATCCAAACCAAGAGCTTCGATCCGGGATTCATTAGCCGAGCGCCACCTGGGGAGCACCTGCTTTGTTTGTTAAGAAGAAGGATGGTTCTTTGAGGACGTGCATCGATTATAGAGAACTAAATAAGACGACACTAAAGAACAAATACCCTTTACCCGCAATTGATGACCGCTTGATCAATTGCGGCGAGCGGGTGTATTCTCAAGATTGATCTTAAGTCGATACCACCAACCTAAAATACGGCCTCAAGATGTACCAAGACCGCATTCGAACCGTATATGGCCACTATGAATTCATAGTTATGCCATTCGGATTAACCAATGCACCACCGTGTTCATGGACCTCATGAATGTAGTATTTCATCCATTTTGGATAAGTTTGTTTTGGTCTTCATAGATGACATCCTTATTTATTCAAAGAATGAAGAGGATCATAAGGAACATCTACGAACGGTTTTGCAAACCTTGAGAAATGAAAGGCTCTTTGCTAAGTTTAGCAAATGCGAAGTTTTGGTCAAGGAAGTTATGTTCCTTGGACACATTGTGTCTCAAAGGTATAAAAGTAGATCCAACCAAAGTAGAGGCCGCAGGGATGGAAATCACCTAGAACACAAAGACGAAATTAGAAGTTTCCTAGATTAGCTGGCTACTATAGGAGATTCATCAAGGATTCTCCAAGATTGCAAGGCCAATAACCCGCCTACTCCTAAGGGATCAAGTTCATTCGACCGATGAGTGCGAGGCGAGTTTCCAAATACTCAAAGAGAATTGACCAAGGCACCAAGACTAGCAATCCCGTATGCATAAGGAGTATGTGGTCTATACCGACGCATCTAAGACCGGACTGGTCAGTGTTTTGATGCAAGAGGAAAAGTGATAGCTACGATCTCGACAACTCAGACCCCACGAGCTGAACTACCCAACCCACGATTTGGAATTAGCAACCGTAGTTCATGCCCTAAAATTTGGAGACACCATCTCTATGGTGCGAGATGAGATCTTCACGGATCATAAAAGTTTGAAGTATTTCTTCAATGTAGGATCCGAATATGAGACAAAGAAGATGGCTTGAATCGGTAAAAGATTACGATCGTGGTATTAACTATCACCCGCAAGGCGAATGTAGTAGCCGACGCTGAGTCGTAAAGAGCCATACCAAGTTAGGATGTCTCTTTGTACAAGAGGAAAACTCGCCAAGAGTTTGGCAGACGAAGATCGAACTAGTTGAACCACCCGTAATAATCGTGAGTCAGATCGCTACACTCACACCGACCTCGATCTAAGAAAGAGAATTGTCGAGACAAAGGATTGAGGAAAAGTTGAAAAGATCCGAGAAAGACTAAGGTCCAAGGATTCAAGAATTTCCAAGAGGCGCCGGATAACGCCTTATTGTTCAAGGTAGGATATGCTCCTCGACAACGCAGAGCTTCGTAACGAAATCATGAGCGAGGCTCACGATACACCCTACACCGCCCACCCGTGTAGTACTAAGACGTACCAGACCAAGGAAAATTTTTGGTGGGAAGGCATGAAACGAGACATAGCTTCCTTCAGAGAACGCCGCCTTGTTTGCCAACAAGTGAAGGCTTTACACCAACGACCCTATGGGAAGTTACAACCGCTGGAAATCCTCGAATGGAAGTGGGACGATATAACGATGGATTTCACAAGCTTACCCAAATCAAGAAGATAAACACACCATATGGGTAATTGTGGATAGCTTACCAAAAGTGCTCACTTTTACCTATTCAAAGCACTTATGGATCCGATAAGTCGCCCACCAGATGTTAAGGAAATTGTACGACTACATGGAGTGCCAAAATCTATTACCTCTGATCGAGACTCCAAGTTCACATCCAGATTTTGGATTAGCTTGCAAAGAGAACTGGGTACAAGATTAAACTTCAGTACAGCATTCCACCCACAAACCGATGGACAATCGGAGAGAACGATCCAAACGCTAGAAGATATGCTTAGAACTGTAATTTTGGATCGAGGTGCAAGATGGGAAGATATTTTACCGATCAATTTGCTTTGCTTACAACAACAGCTATCGTCGACGATCGGCATGGCCCCACACGAAGCCTCAGATGGCAAAAGTGTAGATCACCACTTTATCGGGATGAAGTCGGTGAGAGAAAAGTCATAGGGCCTCGATGCGGTGAGTGAAATGATCAAATCGCTCGACAAATTAGGACGAGGATAAAAGAGGCTCAGACAGACAGAATCTTACCGATACGCTGAGATCCGAGCTACGCTTGAGGATGGAGACAAAGTATTTCTTAAGGTCTCCCATCAAAAGGGATTGTCGTTTGGCCCGAAGGAAAGCTTAGACCCGCTTCATAGGACCTTATGAGATCCTAGAAAGGATAGGTCCAAGAGTTTATAGGTCGCTCTTCCGCCAAACCTAGGAAACGCCCATAATGTTTTCCACGCCTCACAATTACGAAAATACGCTCACGACCCAAAGCACGTGATTCATCAAGACAACGTGATCCTCGAGCCGCACATGAGCTATAAGGAAGAACCCGCAGCCATACTTGACCACAAAGTTCAAAGAACTACGAGCAAGTCGATTCCGTTAGTCAAAGTCTCATGGAGACACCACGACGCTAAGAAGCCACGTGGGAGCTTGAAGAAGCAATGAGGAAAAATACCCCATTTATTTTTCTAAGAGGTATACAAATTTCGGACTAAATTTTTCGTAGAAGTGGAATGTAATATTCCAAAGAAACGAATATACGACACGGTATTCTCAACCCGTAATTGTGGTTTTGTCGATATTATCTTTTTACGACATCGAATCTTGTGACTTCGATACGATATCGTTATAACGAATTCCTTTTCATAATTCACTAAGGATTGTGAATTAAAGGATTGAAATATTACGAAATGATTCGTCAATATTTTTAACGCCAAACGCGATCGAACGCCGCCTTTTCATGAAATTTTCTCGAGCGGGAAGCTTGGAATTAATTTCCATCTTAATTCCTTTATTTAATGGAATATATTTATTTAGTAAGTATGAACTTACTTCACCATTTTGAGATGAGTCGATTTTGAACGCTTTGAGACGTTAACGTTAACGCCTGAGACGCTTTGAAAACGAGTTTAATGCTCGGAAATTATAATAATTAATTTCCTATTATTATTTTATATAATTACTGTATTAATGATTATTAAAATCGATAATTGAGTTATTAAACCCGATAATTTCAATTTGTAATTTCGAAAACCCTAATCTTTTAAATAAGTGGTTTTATCACACTTAAATGATACCATTAAATTATCCTATGGTATCTAAACTTTATAATATGATATATATGAATAATATTAAGCATTTAATCAGATTTCCAGCCATAAAAATCGAAGGATTCAGTTTTTATAAAATTTAAACCCAAGCTTGCGAAATTAGGGTTTTTATTTCTCTAAATGTGTAATAATTTTATCCTATGCTATTATTTAATATCTAAATCATATATTATGATATATATGTGCATATTTGGGACGAAAATTACATGAGTATCAATAATAGGTGTAATTTATATTTTTATCCTATTTTTCCTAATTTTCGATCGGTAATATCAATTTGTGCATATATTATGTTTTAATTATTTTTATGACATGCATTATATATCTATGAACTATACTATGATTAATACATGTATTAGGAGTATTTTAAAAATAAAATCAGCCTAAAACCCCTACCCCATGCGCCGGCCAAGCTCCATCTCTTCCCCATGCACAATGATGTCCACTTTTTGAAATTGCCCAATACATGAATAGCTCTTTTAACACACTTCAATCATCACCTATACTACTCCCAAGGGCTGCATATTTTCGCCACTTTTCCAGCCAAAATCGAGAGAGAGAGAAAGAGATATCATAGGTGAGACCCTTCCCATTCACTCCACTCTCATTATACACTCCCAAAATATTTCAAACTCACAATTTCTCCAAAATCGCTCCCAAAACCGAGAGCCACCCTCTCCATTTTCGTAAAATTTTCTCTCCATTTCTCCTCCCAAACTTGATACCATTTAGTGTTCTTGCCATCCTAGACATTCTCAAGGTAATACATGGTCTATAGCTTCGATTTATATCCTCCTATATGCAAGAAAAATCGAAAACTGCTCTATATGTATTTGTATGTGTGTTCGAGTTTTATATATATATGTACATGAATGTTTTAAATGTTCTTATGGATGAACATTGTGCTTGTTGATTTTATTTTGAAAATATAAGCATGAACACGAGTTGTTGAATATGAAATGTTGTAAGGATTTAGCTTAGATATTCATAATTTTCAACCATAGCATGCATTAGAAATAATTTTCAAAATGCTATAAAATGTCGGATGATGACCGAATATATTCCAAGATGTTTTAAGCATGGATTATTGATGTATAATATGGTTAGAACACATAGGGTATTATTTAGAAATTTTAGAAAACCCTAAGTAATTTTTTTTATAAATGCCGTGAGTTTTAAAAACCTATACCTTGGTGTATAATTTTTATTTCAAGCATGTAATGACATACTAGTGCTTTAGAACCATGATTATATGTTCTATGATTTAATTAGAATTTTTGAAAACCATATACTTGATTTTACAAAATTACCGTGAGCATTTAAATTTTATAGGTTGGTGTATGATTTTATTTTGAACATGCAATGGTGTATTAATGCTTTAGTATATTGTTTATACATTGTGTGAAATTATTAGAATTTTGAAATCAAATACTAAATTAAATCAAATAAACCGTGAGTGATATGCTCTTGAAGGTGATGATTTAATTAGTTTTGATAAATATTATGATGTTACATTACTATACTATAGTGTATAAACATAGTATATAATTGTTGAATTTTTGAAAACCATATACTAAATAAATCGAAAAGCCGAGAGCAACATAAGCTCATATGGTGACGATTTAAATTAGTTTGGTTGATGTTATGATGTTACAATGTTATAATATAATGTTTATTGATGTTGGAATTTATTTAGAATTTTTAGAAATTGTTTATTATTTATTTGGTAATTACCTTATAATTACCGTGAAATATTGTTATATATTGAAATAAATAGTTGTGATGAACTATGGGTTATGAAAATATTATATACTGATGTTGGGATGTTATAATAGGTATATATCAATTTTGGGAATTTTGGATGATTATTCCTATTTATTGAATTACCGTAAATATTTATATATGTATATATAAATAAATGGCAACAGTACTATATGAATTTAATAAATTATATTCTGGACCATAGTGTATAATAATACACTATATTAATTTAGAAATTTTTCAAGGGTCGTTTGTTATTTTTAGGACAATTATCGAAAATTTCGATAATTAATAAGGTTTATAAATCCTTTTAAAACTGCTTAATTATAAATTTTGGTAAAATAATATTCTGGACAGTTTTCAAATGTTACAAAATTTTATAAACATAGATTGCTATGTTTCGCATTTAACGCTCATTTTGTAACGCTTTAAAAACCAAAATACGCTTTTAATTATAAAAGAATTATTAAAATGCGAAAATATTTATAAGTCCTCGATTTACAAGATAAATCGAGAAATAGGACTTCACGCTTTCAAATCGATCAAATTCGATTTATGAAGCAAAATAGTAAGAAATTACTATTTAAAAGTCAAAATCATCGACTTTGTCGACGTTGTCGACTTAGTCGACTTTTCAAGTCAAACGCACGATTATATCGCTTATAAATCGCCAAGACGCTGTGAAGATATACTAATTGAGTATGATAATTATTAGTAAGAAAGGATTTCACAAATGAAACCATATATCGAAAACGCATTTATATCGCCGAACGATCTCGGCGAACGAGAAAAGTCAATCGTATACGATTAGAGACGATCAATTCACTAAGGAATTCACTCACATCGATATGAAATATCAAAGTTATCTTAAGTTTTCGAGAGTCTCGATAGACTTGAGCGACGCACTAAAAGCCTCGCCAGTAGCGCGGACGCAAACGCAACGACGGATTTTGGACGAACGATCGAACCTAGTACTTTTACAACGAACCGTAGTCCGTGGGCTTTCCTTCTTATCTCAAAAGTGGGCTTTATCTTCAAAATGTGGGCCTTTTCACCCCACTAAAATGTGACTTCATCGTTATATCAAATGAGTTTATTTACAAAGACTTATCCTACAACCGCTTAACAAATGTTTTACTACATTACCGCCAAAATATTTCGCTTTGTGTATGGATCCTATCTCATTATGCCCGGTAGGCTGTGGAGATGGTTGGAACTATTATATCAATTGTTGTGGTAGCACCCAACCTTTTAATGTCGGGTCCCGTGCCGGATGATAAATGCCCGCTAGATTGGCGTGAAGGTCGGAACCATACCGTGTTAACATATGCTTGCAGAGAGGACCGTGGCCGACGGATTACGGCGGTCACGTCGTAGATGGGAGGCCTCCTCTCGACGCTTATTTATTTATTTATTATTATGTATCGTGACTATGAGATACGGACCATACACACCAAGAAAATGCCCGCCAGCTATGTTTACTTAACCGAATGATTTGGTAAGACAAGGCATTTTTAACTAAAACCTCTCGACTTACTCGATATTGGCAACAGAATCCAAATATCATCAAATGTTTTTCGGCATAAGTCCACCGAGTGCAATTTCTTGTACTTAGCCCCGCATGTTTGTTTTTAAATGTGCAGTTGAGCTCGATGGTGATGATGGGGATGTGTTGAGAGTCTAGTGTCCTCGCCGATTTACTTGAATGTTCGTTATACCTCAATGCATATCGTCATATATGTATTCACACACTTTCCGCCGCTATACTCAACTCCTTTATTATGTTTTATGTTATGAACTATCAAGGCCCATCGGATCGTGCCAAGTTTTGGGGTCCATGGCTCAAACCTTTTCAAAAACGTTATAACATCACCCTATATTCTCGCCAAGCATGTTAGACTATTCTTACGCATTCTTATTTTACCCGTAATCCCTAAAATACTACTCCTAGTATTAGTCGCCTCCGCCGGGTTGGTCCGAATGGGGTCGTCACATGTTCCTTTATCTAAGGAGCAGTCACCGATGACTACAAAGAAGATAGAAGAAATGAGACATGTTCCCTACGCTTCCATCGTAGGAAGTCTCATGTATGCAATGCTGTATACGAGGCTAGATATCTGCTATGCGGTAGGCATAGTAGCTAGATATCAGTGTAACCCTGGACAAACTCATTGGATTACGGTAAAACATATACTCAAGTACCTGAAAAGGACTCGAGATTATAGGCAAGTTTACCAAGCAGATAGTCTAATGCCTTTGGGTTATTTAGACACGGATTTCCAAGTTGATCGTGATGAGAAGAAGTCTACCGCATGTTGTGTTTACCTTGGGAGGTGGAGCCATATCTTTCAGACTCCACCATGGAAGACAAATATGTAGCCGTATCTGAGGCCGCTAAGGAGACGATATGGCTCAAGAACCACCTCATGGATCTAGATGTGGTATCTCGTTTGCCTAAGAGTATAATAGTGTAGTGTGATAATTCTGGTGTAATGAAAAACTCGAAGGAACCAGGGACCCACAAGGCGATAAAACACATAGAGAGAAAGTACCATGTCATACGAGAAATAGTTCGACCAGGTGACGTGCTGATTGAGAAGATTGGTACTGCAGATAACCTAGCTGACCTATTCACCCAGAGCCTACAGCAAAATTCTACGACGAGCATGTTCGAGGACTTGGATTGCACAAGATGGTCCCACTTAGTAAGAGAACTTTTGTATAAGTGGGAGAAGCAAAGTGATGGTGTTGTTTGAAATACCTAGTAGAGAGACACATTGTATACTAAAAGTTTGTTTTAGTATAAGTGGGAGATTGTTGGATTTGTATACTGAAAGCATAATGGTTGAGCTTGTATACAATGTTTCCTATTACCACTATTATAATCTCATATCTGAATTGTTTACTTGATTGGATATGTATGTCCCTTTATCTCATATAAAAGTTAGATCATACAGTGTGTAGGAGATCACAGAAGTTTGTATGATTGGTCAAGCTTATTGAGATATAAAAATGATCACAGCTGAGAAAACTTGAGGACGAGTTGTCGGTATCAGCTGTAGTATAGATAAGAAGTGACTTGACTTGTTTGCTTATCTATGTTGGTACTTCTCTTATGTATTGATGGATCACAGTGAGATGAGTTCTTCTATCTGACCATCGGGAAGAACCTAGATTTCGGTGACTTTATGTTGATCTAAACCTCGATAAGGTTTTCGGTGAATATGAGTTGATCCATCACTTTGACTTATCATGGGTGAGGGTTACATGAGATAACCAAAGATTCTCCGCATCTTGGGTGGTGGCAGTGCTTGTATGTCATGTATGTAACCTATATCGAGTAACCGTATTCGGTTAGGATGATGACGTCCCCTCAAGGAGCTCAAAAGGTTTATTGTACTAAACCGTGCAGGTTGAGTTTAGCTCAAGCACAATAATAAGTTTTGAGTGGTACTACTTAAGGAATTAAAGATATTAATTATTTTAAGCAGTCAGAAAGCTAAAATAATTAATGGACGTACGATATCTTAAATACGGGGATTCGTAAAGTCTAAGTGCATGTCCGACTCAACTTCGGTAATAAATGGGTAAGTCAGCCTTTATTCTCAAGTGGAATGAATAAATGTTTATGAATTAATTATATTCTGAGCATAGGATAATAAATTTATTTTTAGACTCATCTTTATTCCTTGCATTTGATCCTTGGGCTGGCCCATCAAGGCTTTTGTTGTTGGAGATTTTCTCCCATCCCTAGTAGAGTCACATTGGGACTCTGTTTTGATTCTCCTATATCTAGATATATTTTATCTGATATCATTATAAATCAGAGGATATTATTCTAGATATGTTTTATCTGAAAAGATATGATTATATTCATTAGATATGTAATACAAGGTGAGAGAAAATCTGAAATTAACTATTCCAACTTGATATTTTCGAAAATCAAGAGAGGGAAGAAGACGGTGAATTTTTGCAGTATTCTCCATAGATTGCTCTCACTCAGCATTGGAGTTTTGGTGAACAGGATACAGTCTAGAAGATCAAAGCACGAGTCTTGATCATTCTTTATCCGATAAATTCACAAGTAAACACGAGTAAACACCAACGTGTTGCAATTAATTATATAAGTACATGCTAGGTATATAATCAATGTATGGTGAATTAAACATCCAAAATAGATCCTCGGGAGAGAGTAAAATAAGATTTCCCTACATTTAAACATCCACAATATGTTTAGAATGATAAGAAAAAAAAAATCGTTCATCGTGGCCTTTTTGTGGATACTGTACATCCCTGCCTAATTTATTATATAAATTTACGAAGTATATATCTCTGTTTGTCTTTGAAACGGGCCTTACATGCTTAGGCACGAATCAGACTCTTTAAAACTAAATTCGGTTGAAAAACTAGATTTGGGTTGAAAAAAGGATATGGGTCTAAACACGGGTGGAGTCGAAAAAATTGATCCAGATCAAGGAAACGGGTTAGGTCAAACCCGACGGACATAGACCATATGCGCGCTGGACTGGATTCCTAGCGTGCATCCCAGCTGCCTTCGTCGCCCTTGCTGCTATGTGTGCACGCGAGCTCGCGTGCTATGGCCGTACATCCAACATGCGCTCATCATGTGTCTCGTCTCTATACTGTCTAAGAGTTGTCGCTCGCACACCCCGCTTGTATGTGTTGCGTGCTCCACCATCCCTGCTCCAGTGTTGCAAGCGCATTATGCGCGACAGGCGCCCTTGCTAGGTGTTGTTTCATAGTCGTCCTGCATCGCCCGCCCACGCGTTGGACTGTGTTGGGTGTTGATACTGCTTCTGGTCTGCTCGTGTGTAACATGTAATGCGCCATGCGCACGATGCCTACCCACGTGTTGCACGTGATGCTCGTGCCCCGTCGTCTCCATCCATCATGTCTCCCGTCACACGCTAATGCGTGCCTCGTACCATGTGTTGGGACTTTGTTTTGTCATTTTCCCATCCTTCGTGTTCTTTGACTTCGTCTTCATTCTTCATTTTTAGAGATAATTTACAGAAAAATAAATCATAATCTCCAAGGATTTTCTTGTGAGGAAAAAGGATTCCAACCGAAAAACTACAATTAATAGAGTCATGATGAATGGTGGACAATAATTAATTATAACGCACGTAATAATCAAACGTGAATTAATCTAACAAACCCAACATACTGATCTCAGGCTCTATACCAATTGAAGGGTAGTATGATTTTTCCATGCTCCTCATGATATAGCTTAGATGTTTAATTCACCATACATTAATTATATTCATAGCATGCTCCTATATTATTAATTGCAACACATAGGGGTTTTCTCGTGCTTACATATGAATTTCTAGAGAATATGATCAATCACTGACTCCAGCTCTGATCTTCTGAACTGTGTCCCAGATGTCTGAACTACAATACTGAGTAAAACAATCTATAGAGAACACTAAATTTTTATCCCATGTATGTGATTTTCAAAAACTACAATAGTAAGGATACTATTGTCTTTCTCATATCCTGTATTTATAGTGCTTTCCTTATAATCATAATTTGATCAGGATTCTGAGATATCTAATAAATACATTAATTATCTTATATCTTGAAGATAATCTCTTTCTAGAATAATTATCTCTAATATTTTTCGATATCAGATAATTTCTATCTAGACTATGAGATATATCAAAATTAATAATATAATTAACAATGCTCAGTCTCAATGGGTCAGTGGGGGGACGAAAATAATTATGGTAATAGGCCTTGATAGGTCAGCCCAATGATCAAATACAAGAAATTAAGATGGATCTAAAATGAATTAATTCATAAATATTTATTCATTCCACCAGAGAATAAATATTAACTTACCTATTTTGATTACCGTAGTTGAGTTTGGCCAATACTTAGACTTACGAATCCCCATATTTAAGATACGCATCAATTAATTATTTGTAGCACACTGACTGCTTAAAATAATTAATCTCTTAGTTAATTCCTTAAATAGTATCACTCAACTTTATTATCGTACATCGGCTAACTCAAACGTTAAGTCTACGACATGGGTTTAAAATAGTGACTTTAGTTGGCAATTATCCATAAAATAAAAAGGATAAATATCAAACTACTCACAATTCCCATAATATCTACTTACCACACCCATTTTCCAAAAACATCACACTACTACTCATTTACTGGTTTTACTCACTATTCATTACACAATTCCACTATTTTAACATTTTCTTTTTGAATTTCTTTATGCACTAAATTGCTTTAATAAATCAACACAATTAATGAAGATTAAACATGTATAACTAGCAGGCCTAACATGCTTTCATATAACAAATAAAAATTATCAACCTAGTATTCCACTTTATATTTTTTTGACAAAAATGTTGTCAGGTCGTATTCCTTCGGATCATGAGATTTTTACGGACTTTGAACTACCTTTGAACTTCTACCAACCACACGATCGCAACTGATGGACTCCTCTCCACTGGAACTCCTTCATTAACACTTAACACATCACTCGTTTATTTCTATCTGAGGTGTAAGATATTTAGTCGATTTCTATAGAAGATAACTTCTAAAGATACTGGAATAGTCGGGCAAAAGCCTTGAACTTTTATTGAGGAATACAAAATACTTAACACATAAGTATGTCTCTTTTTGGGAGGAGACTAACTAGTTTAGCTACCTATGGTAGCCAAGTGCACTATGCACATACAAAACATAAAACTTAAAAACAAAAAAGGAAAAACTTGAAATAATTCAGGACTAAAACTTATTACAAAGAGTTTTTATTTTACTTGTTTGAAGAAAGCTTGGATGATGTTCGATCATTTGAGCTTCCTTCTTATCTCTCTTATATAGAGGTTTGATGCTCTCTATTCCTTGTTGAATTATTACCTTATATTCTTTATCCCGTGACAACTTGCTTTGTAATAACCCGAAAAAAAAAAAAAAAAACGTAGCTCAACGAATTAATTTTTAAAAGTTAACGAAGAATTTAATCCGAATCGCTTATTTAATTTTTCTTTTTGAAACGAGGAATTTATCGATGAATAACCGAACGATAATGTAATACGATCGAATCCGATAAATCGGATCATGAATGTGTGCAATGACAATCGAGGTAATAATTTCTCGATATCCTAATCATCATGGAACGAGTCACAATCATCGATCCTCGTTCGGACAAAACGAGTGATATGTCGCTATCGTAAATTGTCTCAAAAATCATAATTATCACTTTGGTCAAAATCCCATTTTCCCTCTAGGTATCCAATGCCAACTTACAGCAACACCATTTTCTCTCATATTCACTCTCCTCACCTTAATTCCTCACAATTCCTCAAAATTCCACTGTCCACTTTCCAAAGTGTTCGAACTATTTGAGGAAGAAAGTCTAACAAGATGAGCTAGCTTTTCGGGGGTAAGGTATTCCAAAACTCATCTTTCAATTATTTATTTTACATCAACGCAACATATTTGTTTTCCGTAACAAGCTCTTCTTTGAAAACTTCAACAAAACAATTCGTAATAACAAGCACATTCCTCACCAAGGTTCTACCTTATCCCTCTACCCCATTTACAAATTTTTCATGTTTAGAATTAATAAGCTTGCATACTGATACAAAGCAATGCATCAACATTCATATGTTTATAAATGACATAGTTCATCCACAACAAAACATAGTTCTCTACAAAAAAAATATCGACAATACAAGAATTTACAAGATGAAGAATAAGTTTCCAGAATTTCTTGAATTACATAAACTATGGCAAATAGAATCCTAATTACAGAGGCTACTCTTGAACCTTAATAACCATTACTGTCATCGTCGGTCGAGAGAGATAAAGAAAAGGGATTGTGATGGGGCTGTGGTCAGCGGCGACGGTGTGGCCATGCCGACCAGACACGGCGGCGACGCCAATCTTCTCGGACAGGGCCTCCCCGGAGCCCAGCGACACGGCGAACCTGAAAATACAAGATGAGGGTGAGAGATAGAGAGATCCACGGGAGTGAGTGCGCGTGTGTGTGTGTACGCGAGAGATCCGAGAGGGGAGATGGAGCTGGAGTCGCGGCGGCGACGTCGTGGCTCACTACCGATGATATGCCGACCGCCATGACTTGCCGGAGATGACGACGCGGCGGCAGAAAGAGAAAGGAAAGAGAGTCGCGTTTGTGTATTGTGTGCGTAAGAAAGGAGGAAGAAAGAAGAGTGGGGGGTACCACGGTACCTCGCCGACCGGCGACATGGCCGGCCGGCCATGGAGGCATCGACAGTGCAGTGTGTGTGTGCGTGAGTGGGTGAGGTCCGAGAGAGAGATATGAATGGGGAGGGGGGCAACGGATAGGGTAGGATTAATTAGGGTTAGGTTAGTTTTTTTTTTTGGTTGGGCCGAATTTAATTTGTTGGGCCAAACCTATATGGGCCGAATTAAATGGTGATGGGTTGCTGGGATTTTCAATTGTAAGTTGTGATAATGGGCTTAGTTCATATGGGCCTATATTAATTGTGTTTGGGCCTTAAGTCATTGGGCCGAGAATTTAGTTGGGGTTCAGTTTAAGTTTAATCTCATGGACTTTATTTATGTTTAATTGTGGGCCGAAAATAAATAAAAGATGGGCTTTATAAATTAAATAAGTGTTGGGCTTATTTCTTAATCAATTGATGTGGGCCGGAAATTTGATAAGGATTTGAGATAGGCCTTAGAATTAATTGAAAGATGGATTTTTAGAATAAATTGCTATGGACTTTTAAAGTAAAAGGATATGGGCTCTTGACTTAATTGAATGGGCTTCTAATTAAATTGAAGATGAGCTTAGACTTATTTTAAATGGTGGGCTAAGAATTTAATTTGGTAATGGACTTGAATTATTCATCTATGATCCATTAAAATTAAATTAATGATTGAATAAATTCTATATTAATTAAATATGAGATTTAATTCTAGTAATTAAATTTTGAGATTAATTCTTAATTAATTAAATAATAATCTAAATATCAATTATTTAGAGTGATTTAATTAAATTCATTAGATTGAATAAAGTCTAATTTTTAGAAATTGAATAACATAATTAATTAATTATGTTAAAGAATAATTTGAGAATTATTCTTTTTAAGTGATTTACTTATATAATGAGATAGACCTTATGTATTTTGTTACAAAGTTGTGATGAGAAATAAATCCTAATTAGTGGATATCTAAGATTAATTAAATTAATTTGATTGATTAATCAAATATTATCGGACTTTTAAATTTATCCATTTAATTAATATATAATTATTGATCTACTTAATTAAATTGGAGATTTAATTAAGTAATAAGTTGCTTATGTCAAATAGATGATTGAGAAAATTTTATTTAAGCAACTTAAATTTATAAAACGTTTGTTAGATGATGATTGATTTACGAGAAATATTTATTCATTGTGTAGTATTAGTATGAGTTTCTCGGATAGAATATGTGGGACGTGTGAGACGAGAAACGCAACAAGAAATTTTAGCAATGAATGAGGATTTGGAACTCGAAAGCGTTGATCGCGTTAACAAACGATTTAATATTAGTTATGAACTTAAGATTCATAAATTATACGAAACGACGCGGAGAAACATCGTTGGAAGGGAAGAATGCAACGTCGAAGTGTCATCTATCGTTATGACGAGACCAATCGAATAGACGAAATATAAATGTTAATCAAGTCATATCGATGACGAAAATTCTAAAACCCAAAGACTTAAAAGATATCGAGCTGTCGAATCTTAATGATACTTCTCGAAAGAAGCGAATGACATACTAAATCATATTTCTTGCGTTGACAAGGTCCAGCGTGGACATAAACGAAAACAACAGAGGATCGCTAGCAGGTATTCCAAGAAGGACAATTCTTGAGGTGGGCTTTTCTTGAAACAAAATGATTATGCATAACTCAAAGCATGATTTAAAAAACCTTTATGAAATATTATCGCATGAACTATTATTTTCTCCCAAATATTTATGTTTTGTTGTGTCCATATCTCGAGGTTGGTTTGTCCAAATGTGGGACGAGAATTGATTGGTATATCCATGTGGTATGTGAATGAGTTGGTCCATAACGTTAAAAAGGGTAACGATCGGATCCGACTTAGTTGAGGACTAACTCGGATTGTGTACACGTGTGACTGTGTGTTAAGGTTAGCTACCTCGACCGGTCACGGCGACTATGTGTAGGTGGCCACCTCCATAGTGCGCGAATGAATGAACGTATGATTGATGAATGAATTACCAGATATGGAACAACGTGGATGAAATAGTCCGGCCGGACACTATTGGAAAATGATAAAATATTTAATAGGCATGAGTCTTTTCAACTAAAATCCTCATGTGCTATTGTGGGCAGTTCAATAACTTTTATAAAGAAAATGTTTTCGGCAATGAGTCCACTGAGTACTTTTGTAGTTAGTCCTGCATATTCGTTTTTGATGTGCAGGTTGAGCAAGGATTGATGATGGGTGCGAGGTGGTGCAAAGTGGTAGTGGTTTTGTTGCTTTAATTGAAAGGATTTCTAGAACCTTGAGCATGCATCATCATATGTATGTTCACACGTTTAGTTGCTGCCAAACTCTGATGTTTTATTGGTATCTGTTGATTATGACTGCTTTCATATCATATTGAACTGGAGGTCGTACCTCGCCCTCGAAGTCTTGCCCTTATTGGGTTAGACTTGAACATGGAACCTTTTTGGCAAGTCTTTCTGTGACTTGAGTTTGTACCGATACAGCGTATTCCTTTCAATCTATGCATTTATTCGCAATTGATTGGTTAATCGTATTGGTTTAAATTATATATATCCACTGCATTTATCATACCAGTGACGATCCATATGATCCGTACTTCCTTTGGAAGTCGGGTCGTCACAAAGTGGTATCAGAGCCCTTGTTCGCTCTGAACCCTAGAAACCCTTTTCATTGAATCCTAAGTTGAAAGTTGAGTCTTGAAACTCTTGGTATTTGATTGCATTTCCTTGGATCTTAAATTTAAAGTTGAGACTAGAAATTATTTGTGTTTGACTACCACTGCACTGCACTCCATCATCGTCCTGCTCAACGAGGAAGAAGGTAACTATTTCAACTGAAAGTTGTGAAATGGTGGAAGTTTATGAAATATGAAATGGACTTATAAAAGTCGCATTGTGTTGAAAGTTGAAATATGTTTGAAAGGAGAAAAAGTCTCGAAATTCTAAATGGAGTTGTTGTTTCCAATGATTTTGGAAAAAAATGAATGATTGACATTGAAAAATTATTTTCAAAATAACTGATTGTTAAGTTGAAGAAAAAGTTGAAAACTTTGGGAGAGTGATAAAGTAATGATATGAGAATATCTTTTGATTGCATATATGTTATGAGTTGTGTTTACTCCTATATGCAAAGCATGCTAGAGGCATAATATAAATGAGTATGTTTCCATGAGAACATAGACTCTTAACACGCATGATCCCTTTTATACCAACTTAGTATGAGAACATAAGGTGTCCCCGATTGAACGGAATACTAAGGAAGAACGAGAACATCGAAATTATAAGAATCTCAATCCGAACGGATTTGATGATGAGAATGCAACAACTCTACGATGACGAGCGATTGTTTAACGGAGGTTCGCATCGCATTCGAGTCCCAACCTCCCTCTGCGAAGAAATTTCAACACTATACATGCTATTTCTATCTTAGCGATAACGAAGAATCAAAGCATAACGTTAAGAAAGTATGTATAATAAATAAAGAAAAAATGAATTTTGAGTATTGCGGGAACGCATATGATCGAATGTTATGATTCGAATGGAAATAAAGGTTACATAACTCAATGAGAAATGATGACCACTTAGCCTTTACCTGAAGGCTAGACATTGAATGTCTGTTCTATCTTAAGAGACCATACAGTCTCTTTCCGCATACCAAATTATGAAAATAGTTTCATAAGAACTTAGGAATATAGGATATAAGATTGTGGTTTGAACGATTTTACGACTAGGAGTCCTTTATCCTGTAGAGCCATACCCGAAGAGATTGTACATTCCTACTATTCCTACCATATCAAGAAGACGACGTCGGTGAGTTCTTAGCTCACTTCGAGCGTCACTAGGCTATTGTACATGGACGTGGTACATCATACTACGACGGCGCATTTTAATTCTTGAGATCGCCATCCGATTAGCAAGGATATGCCGTGAGATATCGACAGATTTCATCTATCGACGCTGAGAGAGCTTCGATCTTGAGGTAGACTTACCCCGTTCTGTCAACCACCTGAAATACGTATTCATGGTATACGAAGCTACACCTTGCGGACTGTATCTCCCTGAGCGAGAATATACCTAGCGTGATGAGAATCCTGAGTGGTACCATCCGGAGATGCCTTGTTTAGCATCTAATGGGTCTGCATTCTTACCTGGCTATGACAGGAACATATTCGACGCTGGATCCTCTCGTCCTCGACAACTCACCTTTCCGGTCCAACCACCAGTAGGATTCCATCCCCGTCATTGCTCGCCCAAATCATCGCTGTCGATCAGTCCATGCCAGCACTCACCACTACCTACCAGCGTTTCCCCAGTTCAATGACCACCCCGTACGGACACGTGTCTCACGATACTGTAGAGATTGACGAATCATGTGGCCTAACCGTATGCGTTGTGAGAGAAACTGGTGCCATCTTGCCGTTTCTCAAATTCCAGAGATGCCTATAAGGAGATCGTGGCTGAGGTCCACCGAGACCTAATTGCTATGGAAGAAGCTAGAATTATTTGAATTCGAGAAACCGTGAGTCCCACATTCAATGATGAGGTCAAAGAGGAAGTAGGACCCAGAGGAAGATCCTGAGGAGGACCTGCCTGCTGACAATGAGATGGAGGAAATTGATAGTACCCATACTCTCGGTTCTGACTCCAACACGATGAGCTCTATTTATACCCTGGGCGATTATGGATCTAGTTATTTAAGACTAGAAAGTGTTTTGTTTATATACGATTGCATATTTGGTGATGCATACGAGAACGATGAGTCGCTCGATCTGAACCCTTATTTTGATGACCTCGGTAGTATTTAAATATTTGTGCGCATCGTGATTAGGTATGTGGAGGTGCCGATATTAGTTTTGGAGCATCATACTCCGTGCACGCCTCTTTTGGTAAATCTCAAGAACGCGATGAAAATCCTTGTAGAGGCATTTGACTTGATATTATGATAGCTCATCGAGACCAATTAGTTTTGATGTCGACACATGATGTCGACGATGTACTAGACTTACGCGTATGATTATAAATACATATCGCATTGAGATATTTAAGATCCTGATGGATGGTATAAGAAGATGTTTGATTGCGTATATATAAGAGGGATTGAAGAGCTAATCCTTAGTTAGAATCCGCCAATTTTCAACGGGACTGGGAATCTCGTGGATACGGAGTTATGGATTCACGCGCTAGAACGAATCCTTAAATTCCTTTATTGCACCTCTTAAGAGCGCTTGTCATGCGTTGCTTTGCAAATGATTGGTGCAGCTGATTTCTGGCGGGAAGCGAAGAGAAAGACCTTATATGAATAGGAACTAGAAGCTTACACCTGGGAAGAGTTCAAGGAGGAAGTGTACGAGAAGTACATTCCTAAGAACTACCGTAAGATGAAAGAACACGAGTTCTACAATTTACGCTAAGGAAAGACCACGGTCACAGGTTACGACCGTGCATCCTACGAGATGTCGCGGTATGCGCCTCAGTTGTTTGACACTGACGAGAAGAGAACTGAGAAGTTCTGAAAGAGACTCCGTGATACGATCCTTGTCAATCAGTTGGAAATTGAGGCGAATGCGTAACCTAGAATCAAATGTGAAAACGAAGAGCTCTTGAAGAGAATAAAACTCATTAATATATTTGAAATCAAAGCTTAATATTTCGTGAGTTTACAAGCCTCTATATAGGCTGAAAATTTAACTGCTTTGCTCGAGCTCTTGTGATTGGTTCACTGGGAACCCGAACCAAGTCGGGAATCAACGAACTTTAGGTTGCATCACTCTATCATGAGTTCAGAGTGTCACTAATCGGTCATGGAAATCTGATCTATCGTGAGGCCCTTGATAGAGCATTGGACATTGAGGATGCCCTGCCTGAGGATAGGATTGTCGCTGTACATCCACCGAATCACTAAGGAGATCGTGGAAAGAGAAAGTGGGAAGGACCCCACCAAGGTCAAAGATCAAATGTTGGCCAGGCCGACACGAGACCATGACAAGTGAATAATGTACCATCTAGGCACGAATAAGACAATGAACGTACCATAGTACCCGCGCTTAGCTGGAGGAAACTAAATATTCGTGAAACTCCCCGTATACCCTAAATGCCATAGGAGTCACAAAGGAGTCTACATGTTCACAATGATGAATGTTTCAAATGTGTCCGTATGGTCACTACTCGAGGGACCGTCGAGGATACGCCATGAGAGAATGACCATCCCAATAAACCAATCGAGTCCGACAAATCCGCTTATCCAAGCTCAACTGCTCCAAAGAACAAACCCCGATCCGGTACTTCCACCAAATCAACACCATATCAACCACGACAAAGAACGACAACAACAATGGCGACAACCGCAGAACAATACCGCCAACCCAACAACAACAACAACAACAAAGACAATCAAGCAGCAGAAGAACGACAACACCATCATCAACAACAGCAACCGCCCCAGCAAACTAGGACCTACGCCTCAACCAGGAAAAGAAATTCCCACAGGAGCCGCTAAGGAACCAAGGAAACTTGGCAGGTATGTGAATACTCCTCCAATTACATGTTACCCTACAGTTTGATACTGGCGCCTCGCATTCTTTTATTGCTGAAGCATGCGTAGAAAACTTAGGATCAGATCCTAAACGCGCTGAACAAATCATGAGAATATCTTCTCCAGTAAGATGTATAAGAATGGTAACCCACACATGCTCGAACCTAGAACTTGGACTAGGTTTACTTCAGGTCACGACAGATAATCTTCACGTCATATCTATGGTAGATGTGGATATAATCCTAAGAGATGGATTGGTTAACCGAACATAGTGCGACTATCCTGTGTAATGAAAGGAAATTTTCTTTCCAACGTTCCGGAGAGGAACCTATAGACTTTCACGGGATCAGCATGGGAAGAAGAGTCCCAATCATATCCGCGCTATAAGCAAGAACATGCTGAACAGGACAGAGGACCACGTCTACCTTGTCTATCTCGAGGAGGAAGACCAGAATAAGAGAAGGATAAAAGGTGCTTCGATTGTGAGAGAATATTCCAATGATTTTCCAGATGAACTACCCGGATTACCGCCGACTCGACAGATTGAGTCCACAATCGATCTCAAACCAGATTCTGCCCTGTATCGAAAGCCCCATATCGGATGACACCGAAGGAACTTGAGGAATTGAAGATCCAACTACAAGAACTCTTGGAGTTGAGTTTCATTAGGCCCAGTATATCTCCATGGGGAGCACCTGTCCTTTTTGTGAAGAAAAAGGATAGTACACTGAGAATGTGCATAGACTATCGAGAGTTAGACAAGATAACTCTAAAGAATAAGTATCCCTTGCCCCAAATTGACGATCTGATTGATCAGCTTAAAGGAGCAGGAGTCTTTTGAAGATAAACTTAAAGTCGGGATACCATCAACTAAGGATTTGATCCGAAGATGTGCCTAAAACGGCTTCCGTACAAGGTATGGTCATTTCAAAACTCTTCGTTATTCCAATTGGACTTACAAATGCCCCGGCGATATTTATGGATATCACGAATAGGGTATTTTACCCGTACTAGATAAATTTATCTTAGTATTCATAGACGATATCCTAATATATTCCAAGAATAACCAAGACCACGAAGAGCACTTGAGGACGGGTGTGCAAAAGTTGAGGCAATAGCAACTCTTCTCCAAGTTTATCAAGTGTGAGTTTTGGTTAGGCGAAGTGACATTCTTAGGTCACATCGTGTCCGTAGGAAATCAAAGTAGACCCGTGAAAATCGATATAGTTCGAGAATGGGAATCATCAAAGAACCCGAATGAAATTCGAGCTTTAGGACTTCTTGGCTACTATCAAGATTTATCAAGGATTTTCAACGATAGCCCGACCTATGACCCAATTGTTGAGAAAAGGAATCAAGTACACTTGGACCGCCGAGTGTGAGGCTAGTTTCCAGAGATTGAAGGAATTGCTGACAATAGCACCTGTACTCGCAGTACCCGAAGCAGATAAGGAGTACACGATCTACACAGACGCTTCGAAGAATGGACTAGGATGTGTTCTGATACAAGAAGGCAGAGTTATTGCCTATGCTTTAAGGCAGTTACGTCTACACGAGTTGAACTATCCTACGCACGACCTGGAACTAGTAGCGGTCGTACATGCCTTAAGGATTTGGAGACACCATCTCTATGGAGTTAGATGTGAGATCTACACTGACCATAAAAGCCTGAAGTATTTCTTTGAACAAAGAGATTTTAACATGAGGCAACGTATATGGTTGGAATTAGTGAAAGATTACGACTGTAGTATCAATTACCACTCAGACAAGGCTAATGTTGTAGTTGATGCTCTAAGTCGCAAATCTCACTCTAGCTTGGGATGTCTCCTCAGTCATGAGGAGATGATTGACGATATAAGGCTGCATTGTAATGTTGATTGCAATCCCAGATTTAAGAGCTCGAATTTTGGATCCTCGGAAGAAGAGCAATAAGCTAGAGGAAGTACGAGCCAAAATCAAGAATAATGACCACAAGGATTTTAGAGCAGTAACATATGATGTTATATGATGGGAGAGTGTGTATTTTCTAAAAGATGAAGGGCTTAAGAGTGAGATCTTGAGAGAAGCCCATGAGACGTCTTACACCGCACATCCCGGAAGCACCAAAATGTACCAAGATCTCAAGGAGAAATTTTGGTGGGATGGAATGAAGCGAGACGTAGCTTCATTCGTAAAACGTTGTTTGACATGTCAACAAGTGAGAACACTCCACCAGCGACCTTATGGAACCCTACAATCGCTGGACATACCAGAATAGAAATGAGAGGATATAGCCATGGATTTTATACCGGGCTACCCAAATCACTAAAAGAAAATACCGCTAATTAGTTTATCATCGATCGTTGACCAAGAGCACGTATTTCTTACCGATCCTAATAACATATTGATCAGGTATATTAACACAATTGTACGTTCGATGAATCATGAGTTTGCAAGGAGTTCTAAAGACTATCGCATCTGATAGAAATTCAAAATTTACATCCAGATTCTGGATGAGCTTACAAAGGGAATTGAGAACTCAATTGCATTTCAGTACCGTGTTTCACCCAAAAACGGTTAGACAATCTGAGAGGACCATTCAAACGCTTGAAAACATATTGAGGATTGTTGTCCCGGCTAGAGGAGAAAATTTGGAACAAGTGTTACCGCTTGTAAAATTCGCCTACAATAACAACTATCAAGCAACTATTGGAATGACCCCGTACGAAGCGCTTTACGGAAAGAAATGTCGATAACCACTTTACTAGGATAAAGTGGGAGAAAGAAGAGTAGCAGGACCTGACTCTATGAGAGAGATGATCATGATTGTGAGAAAGACCCGCTAACGAATTAAATAAGTCTAAGACTGACATAAGTCGTACGTTGACAAACGTCACCCAGAAGTATATTTTGATGTAGGAACTAAAGTTTTCTTAAAGATTTTTCCGTTAAAAGGAATCGTGAAATTTGAAATCAAAGGTAAGCTGCGATCACGTTTCGTAGAACCCTATGAAATATTTGAAAGGATAGTACCAATAGTTTACAGACTGGCATTACCGCCAAGCTTTGGGAACGTGTACAATGTATTCCACGTTTCATAACTAAGGAAGTACATACATGACCCCAGCCATGTGATACCACCGACAGATATTGTCCTCGATGATAATATGAATTATGTGGAACTACCTACGGAGATCTTGGACCGACGTATCCAATTACTAAGGAACAAAGAGATACCGCTAGTGAGGGTCCTATGGCGACATCATTGACAAGAGGAAGCAACTTGGGAGCTAGAATCAGCTATGAAGGAGAAATACCCAGATCTCTTCCAAGGTTAGCAAATTTTGGGACGAAATTTATTTTAAGGGGGATGGTATGTAATAACCCGAAGAAAAAAAAAAGAAAAAAAACGTAGCTCAACGAATTAATTTTTAAAAGTTAACGAAGAATTTAATCCGAATCGCTTATTTAATTTTTCTTTTTGAAACGAGGAATTTATCGATGAATAACCGAACGATAATGTAATACGATCGAATCCGATAAATCGGATCGCGAATGTGTGCAATGACAATCGAGGTAATAATTTATCGATATCCTAATCGTCATGGATGAGTCACAATCATCGATCCTCGTTCGGACAAAACGAGTGATATGTCGCTATCGTAAATTGTCTCAAAAATCATAATTATCACTTTGGTCAAAATCCCATTTTCCCTCGAGGTATCCAATGCCAACTTACAGCTTTCTCTCATATTCACTCTCCTCACCTTAATTCCTCACAATTCCTCACAATTCCACTGTCCACTTTCCAAAGTGTTCGAACTATTTGAGGAAGAAAGTCTAACAAGATGAGCCTAGCTTTTTCAGGGGGTAAGGTATTCCAAATACTCATCTTTCAATTATTTATTTTACATCACTGCAACATATTTGTTTTTCCAGAACCGAAGCTCTTGCTGCCAAAACTTCAACAAAACAATTCAAAATAACAAGCACATTCCTCACCAAGGTTCTACTTTATCCCTCTACCCCATTTACAAATTTTTCATGTTTAGAATTAATAAGCTTGCATATTGATACAAAGCAATGCATCAACATTCATATGTTTATAAATGACATAGTTCATCCACAACAAAACATAGTTCCTCTACAAAAAAAAAAATCGACAATACAAGAATTTACAAGATGAAGAATAAGTTTCCAGAATTTCTTGAATTACATAAACTATGGAAAATAGAATCCTAATTACGAGGCTACTTGAACCTTAATAACCACATCTTTAATAGTAGGTCGGTCGAGAGAGATAAAGAAAAGGGATTGTGATGGGGTTGTGGTCAGCGGTGACGGCGTGGCCATGCCGACCAAACACGGCGGCGACGCCAAGCTTCTCGGACATGGCCTCCCCGGAGCCCAGCGACACGGCGAACCTGAAAATATAAGATGAGGGTGAGAGATAGAGAGATCCACGGGAGTGAGTGCGCGTGTGTGTGTGTACGTGAGAGATCCGAGAGGGGAGATGGAGCTGGAGTCACGGCGGCGACGTCGTGGCTCACTACCGATGATATGCCGACCGCCATGACTTACCGGAGATGATGACGCGGCGGCGGCAGAAAGAGAAAGGAAAGAGAGTCGCGTTTGTGTATTGTGTGCGTAAGAAAGGAGGAAGAAAGAAGAGTGGGGGGTACCACGGTACCTCGCCGACCGGCGACATGGCCGGCCGGCCATGGAGGCATCGGCAGTGCAGTGTGTGTGTGCGTGAGTGGGTGAGGTCCGAGAGAGAGATATGAATGGGGAGGGGGGCGGCGGATAGGGTAGGATTAATTACGGTTAGGTTAGTTTATTTTTTTTTTTTGGGCGAATTTAATTTGTTGGGCCAAACCTATATGGGCCGAATTAAATGGTGATGGGTTGCTGGGATTTTCAATTGTAAGTTGTGATAATGGGCTTAGTTCATATGGGCCTATATTAATTGTGTTTGGGCCTTAAGTCATTGGGCCGAGAATTTAGTTGGGGCTCAGTTTAAGGTTTAATCTCATGGACTTTATTTATGTTTAATAGTGGGCCGAAAATAAATAAAAGATGGGTTTTATAAATTAAATAAATGTTGGGCTTATTTCTTAATCAATTGATGTGGGCCGGAAATTTGATAAGGATTTGAGATAGGCCTTAGAATTAATTGAAAGATGGACTTTTAGAATAAATTGCTATGGACTTTTAAAGTAAAAGGATATGGGCTCTTGACTTAATTGAATGGGCTTCTAATTAAATTGAAGATGAGCTTAGACTTATTTTAAATGGTGGGCTAAGAATTTAATTTGGTAATGGACTTGAATTATTCATCTATGATCCATTAAAATTAAATTAATGATTGAATAAATTCTATATTAATTAAATATTCTCGTAATTAAATTTTGAGATTAATTCTTAATTAATTAAATAATAATCTAAATATCAATTATTTAGAGTGAGTTAATTAAATTCATTAGATTGAATAAAGTCTAATTTTTAGAAATTGAATAACATAATTAATTAATTATGTTAAAGAATAATTTGAGAATTATTCTTTTTAAGTGATTTACTTATATAATGAGATAGACCTTATGTATTTTGTTACAAAGGTGTGATGAGAAATAAATCCTAATTAGTGGATATCTAAGATTAATTAAATTAATTTGATTGATTAATCAAATATTATTGGACTTTTAAATTTATCCATTTAATTAATATTTAATTATGGATCTACTTAATTAAATTGGAGATTTAATTAAGTAATAAGTTGCTTACGTCAAATAGATGATTGAGAAAATTTTATTTAAGCAACTTAAATTTATAAAACGTTTGTTAGATGATGATTGATTTACTAGAAATATTTATTAATTGTGTAGTATTAGTATGAGTTTCTGGATAGAATATGTGGGACGACGAAAACGCAATGAAGAAATTTTAGCAATGAATGAGGATTTGGAACTCGAAAACGTTGATACGCGTTAACAAACGACGGATATTAGTTATGAACTTAAGATTCATAAATTATACGAAACGACGCGGAGAAACATCGTTGGAAGGGAAGAATGCAACGTCGAAGTGTCATCTATCGTTATGACGAGACCAATCGAATAGACGAAATATAAATGTTAATCAAGTCATATCGATGACGAATATTCTAAAACCCAAAGACTTAAAAGATATCGAGCTGTCGAATCTTAATGATACTTCTCGAAAAAGCGAATGACATACTAAATCATATTTCTTGCTTTGATAAGGTCCAAAGTGGACATAAACGAAACAACAAAGGATCGCTAGCGGTATTCCAAGAAGGACAATTCTTGAGATGGGCTTTTCTTGAAACAAAACGATTATGCATAACTCAAAGCATGATTTACAAAAGCTTTATGAAATATTATCGCATGAACTGTTATTGACTACCAAATATTTATGTTTTGTTGTGTCCATATCGAGGTTGGTTTGTCAAAATGTGGGGCGAGAATTGATTGGTATATCCAATGTGGTATGTGAATGAGTTGGTCCACCAACGTTAAAAAATGTAACGATCGGATCCGACTTAGTTGAGGACTAACTCGGATTGTGTACACGCAGTGTTGTGTGTCAAGGTTAGCTACCTCGATCGTCACGGCGACTATGTGTAGGTGGCCACCCATAGTGCGCGAATGAATGAACGATGATTGATGAATGAATTACGGATATGGAACAACGTGGATGAAATAGTCAGCCGGACACTTTTGGAAAATGATAAAATATTTAATAGGCATGAGTCTTTTCAACTAAAATCCTCATGTGCTATTGTGTGCGCTCAATAACTTTTATAAAGAAAATGTTTTCGAATGAGTCCACCGAGTACTTTTGTACTTAGCCCCGCATATTCGTTTTTGATGTGCGGGTTGAGCAAGGATTGATGATGGGTGCGGTGGTGCAAAGTGGTAGTGGTTTTGTTGCTTTAATTGAAAGAATTTCTAGAACCTTGAGCATGCATCATCATATGTATGTTCACACGTTTAGTTCTTTGCCAAACTCGATGTTTTGTTGGTATCATTGATTATGACCGCTTTCATATCATATTGAACCGGAGGTCGTACTCGTTCCTGAAGTCGCCTTATTGGGTTAGACTTGAACATTGAACCTTTTTGGCAAGTCTTTCTGTGACTTGAGTTTGTACCGATACAGCGTATTCCTTTCAATCTATGCATTTATTCGCAATTGATTGGTTAATCGTATTGGTTTAAATTATATATATCTGCTGCATTTATCACACCAGTGACGATCCATATGATCCGTACTTCCTTTGGAAGTCGGGTCGTCACATGCTTGCATGTGGACATTGGTGATAAACGCGCATTTTACACGTTTATAGTTGATATTTGAAGATGAGTTTAGCTCGTTTAATGTGCGTTTATGTATCGATTCTAAATGTTTCATCTATTTCTAGAAGATATTGCTCTTGGGTGTTATTTTGGTGTTTTGTAGGGTTATGTGTTGAAAATCGAAGCAAGGAAGGCACCGAACAAAATGAACAATCTGTCCGCTTTCTAGCGACCAGACTGGCGGTCGCTAGGCTGGTCGCGAGAGCAAACCAAATAGCGCCCGAAGAGCCCGACCGACCTCGTGCCGCGAGCGAAGCCTAGCGTCGAGAATCCACCGGATGATTTCGCGACCAGTTCATAATGACTAGCGACCGCTAGCCGGTCGCGAGGTACAAAGCGGCGCAGAAGGCGAGCACGAGCGAGAAGAACGCGAGAATACCTAGCGATCGCACTAGCGATCGCGAGGACAATCATGAGGCGGCGGCAGAGAGAAATTAGGGTTTCACCCTTTTCTATAAATAGGGATCACCCCACCGCGCTCCTCGACCCAACACGCCCCCGCACCTAATTTCCTTGAGTTTTTCCTCGGTTTTCCATTCTTTGTCTTTAATCTTCGTTTAGTTTAATTCTAGTATTGTCTTTCTCGTTGTTCTAGTTTAGTTTATTGTTTCGTTATCGATCGGAGCGTTTTTGTCCGATTTTTTCCGTTGTTTTCCGTTCGTTCGCAGGATTGGATTCAAGACCAACCATTGTTCATCAAACGCTTCCCTACGGGTTTTATTTATTTAATTTCGGTTTTATGGTTAAATCGTATTTCATTCCGTTTATTATGTGTGGCTAGTTTTCTATTCTAATCTAGGGTTTGCATGATCCGATCCTATATGTTGTGAGTTACGCTATCGTTATTTACCTTCCGTGCATTGATTCATAATTCATGGTGCTTATTAATATGTGTTGATTTACGATCAATCTTGATGCATATCTAGTTCCCGCTAATGGCGAATCGTATTAATTGTCAATCGATCTTGAATCGTGATACTGAACAAGCCTCGAGTCGAATCGAGATAGGATATTCGTAGGAAGCATATTCTTAGTGATCCTTTTGGGTTGCTTATTTTCCTCTAGAGGCGTATCGTGATAGGGAAAATTAGTAATCAATCGCCGCAATTGTCGTGAATCAAGTTGTTGGTTATATATGTGATCTTCCGTCTTATGCGGATTAAAACGGTTAATAATAAGCGGGATAAACATTGTTGTGGATAGGATTGGTGCATCCTAGGGTTAGTCTTTCTTCATAGTTATCTTTCGTGATTTTATTGCGTTATTTATATTTACATTTGGTTACCTTTGCTTTGGATTAAATTCGAAGCCCTAAAACCTCTCACCCTTATTCGTGCTTGGATAATGATGAATTGTCGTTGAGCTAGCTTCTATGTTTTAGTGATACAATCCTGTGGATACGATACTTAACACCCTATACTTACACTTTTTCGTGTGAAAAGGAGCGATCAAATTTTGGCGCGTTGTCGGGATTATTAAGATCACATAGGAATAATTTGACGATTTGGATTTATTAATTCAAGTTATATATATTATATTATATTTATTTATTTTTGTTAGTGCTAATTTCTCTCTTCTCGCAGTGGTCTTTGCGTGACAAGATCTCGTGGACCTCTGAAGTATTATTAGATCCCGAGATCGAAAGTTCTCAAAGGAGAAGAGGGCGAGAGAAGAGACGGGCTGCAATGGCGGCCAATCCGTGAGCAGGGACATTCCTCCCGAGCAAGTAAGACGCATGCTAGCCGACTTTGCGAGAGATGCTGCGTCGGATGGCAAACATGGAATCATTGTCCCTGCTCGGGAAAGACCTCTGAATCACATGTACCGACACCCCACCGAGCAGTTCAAGGAGGCGGTTGGGGCCCGCGTAGATGCAAACAATTTTGAGCTCAAACCGCCCTAATCGGTATGGTCCAAGGAGGCGGTTTGGGGAGGAGTCACGGAAGACCCAATCGCATCTCGAGATGTTTCTCGACATTTGTGACACCATCAAATAGAATGGGGTGCCACAAGACCACGATCCGGATCGCATGTTCGGTTTCGCTGCTGTGTGACGGTGAAAGATTGGTTCAAGTTTGGACCGGTGGCATCGACACTTGGGGAAACTTTGCGAAGTTTCTTTGAAATACTTTCCGCCGCGAAAGCGAGAAGATCATCGCGAAATCTCTCATTTTGCAAAACCACGACGAATCATTATTCGAGGCATGGGAGAGATTCAGAGGTCTATTGAGGCGATGTCCACAACATGGGTTCTCCAGGAGCAACAAATCACACAGTTCTACGGTGGACCGACATGGCGGACGAGGAGCATGGTAGATGCGTCGTGGGGCTGCTTATTAAACCGACCGATCGGACGAGGCAAGCCGTATTGTAGAAGAGATGGTGCCAACAGCTATCAATGGCCAACGGAAGAACGCCATCGTTCAAAGCATTCTTTGTTGAGAGTGATTCAAAATATGACGATCTCATGAAGAAGTTCACTCTTTTGAAGAGTCGATTGAGACGAGAACGTCGACCACATTACTCGGAGGAGTCGTTCCAATTTCCAACAACCTTGAAAGAGCTTCAATATTCGTAATTCGATTCAAGAGCCGAAGCCAAGTCTCGAAGACATGATGCGGCGGTTGGTTGTAAGCAACCAACAATTGGCAACGAATCAAAATTGTTCATAAGCAACACCGCGGAAGATAAATCACTTGGAGTCCACCGTGACGGCTATGGGGAAGCACATGAAGATGTTGGAGAATCAAATTGGTCAAATAGCCGTGCAAGTAAATGCACTACAAAGGCGGGCCAATTTCCGAGTAATACTGGTGAACCGAAGAGTCAATGCTTCGCCATTTAGACGAGGTGGGCGAGCCTGCCCGAGCCCCACCGGGAAGAAGAGCATGATAGCACACCGACGTTAAACTCGCGATCGAGCTCGCGACCGCGAGCCCGATCGCGAACCATCGAAAATTTTTCCACGGAGTCATGACGAGCACGCGTCCGTGCCCGACCGCGAGCCATCCGGTATCCGCATGCGAGTTGTTCGCGGCGACCAGTATTCGCAAACCCGACCATGAGCAATCGATCGAGCACATGGCCGAGAAATCACACGCGAGCTCGGCCGCAAGCTCGCACGCGAGGAAGGAGTCCAAATAGCAGCAGAACTCCTCGCGACCATCCCAATGACGCGAGGTCGACCGCGAGGCGCCCCTGAGGCTAATCCTCGCACGTACATTCCTCAGGTCCGTTTTCGAGTCGACTTGTCAAGTCGAAATATGACGAGGAGTTTGCTCGCTTCAAAGAGGTTTTCAAAAGTTGAGATAAATTTACCTCTCTTTGAGCGTTGCGAAACATGCTTGCCTACATGAAATTCTTAAAGGCGCCATTGCAAACAAGAAGAAACTTGGAAAATTCGAGAAAATTTCCCTATCAGAAGAATGCGGCGCATCTTGCCATCTTGCAAGCTTCCGAGCGAAAGGATCGGCGGTTTCACGTTAGAGTGCGAGATCGCCGAGCGCACCTTTCCAAATGTTTTATGCGACTTAGGGGCGAGCATCAACTCGATGCCATTGGGCGTTTTCAACCGCTACACCTAGGAAAGATGAAGCCGACGAAGATTTCATCGATGATGGTGACCGATCGATCACATATCCAAAAGGTATCGTCGAAGGCGTGTTGGTAAGAATTCGGATTTTGTTTTCCTGCCGACTTTGTTATTCTAGATATTCCGAATTCAAACAACAACCGCTAATCCTAGGAAGACCTTTTCTAGCAACCGGTGCGTGCGTTGATTGATGTGCGGGAAGGAAACCTCACGTTTCGTGTTAACGATGAGGAGCTCAAAATTTCCATATCTGACGCCATCAAGCAACACGGCGTTGGAAAGTCGGAAGATTATTGCTCGATCATGACTGCTGCTGCGCTCGCGTCTCGCGTTTAGAGGTACTCGACCGATTGAGAAGCGTGAGAAGAAAAGTGAACTCGCATGGAACTCAGTGTATCATTCGAGTTTGGGGGGCGCTTCCATAGTCGGTGGTGGTCATATCGTGAATGCGAAGTTTAGGAGGTTCCACAAGTCGGGAAAGATGTGTATTGCTACCAAAACGCCGATTAGCGATGTTAGTGATGGTCTAGCTAAAGGCGTTAAATAAAGCACTTGTTGGGAGGTAACCCAGCGTTTTCTTTATTTTGTTTTCGTGTTTTGTTTTTGTTTTTCGTTTGTGTTGCTTTTTGTCGTGTTTCTGTTTTTCTTTTCGTTTTCGTGTCTGTCGATCAACGAGTTAAGTGAAGTGTGTTAATCCATGTGGCCAATGACGATAGAAAATTTTTGTGAAATTTAATGATAAGTGCACATGATATGTTAGAAAATGACGCATGAATGACGTGAGATGGCTTAGGCTTGTTGTTTTTCACCATTTGCTTAACCCGTGAGACTTGAGCTTCACTGTATAAACATCTTGATCTGCTTTTAATTGTGTGATATCATACATGTGATTATCTTCTAGAACTTGCCGTGTTTACGTGTTTAGACCGCAATATGTGTTTAATTTGGAAAGGATAAAGACCATCTTTGTTAACCACATATTCACCCAAACACTAACCCGATGTTATATACCATTTGTCGCCTTCTTTGAGCCTTTATTAGACTTTTCTTTCGATTAAACGGATGATAGGAGGTGAGGATGGATATGGGAATCAAAAGGGTGAAATTTTGATGTAAGTTATGGCGAGAAAGTTTCTTTTAGAAAAATACATCGTGGTGAAGAATAGTACCTTGTTCGTGAAAGTTAAACCTATAAGCTCTAGAAAAGAAAAGAAAAATAAAATGTTAAGTTCACTATGAGTGTTGAGCATAAAGGGTCTTTAATCAAAGTATAGGTACATACGTGGCATTAAGCGTTGATTTAGCATGTTGGGAGAGAAGGAACATGGACAAAGTCCATATGTGTCGAAATGTATAAATGGTGGTACTTGGAATATTCTTGAGTCACTTAGCCATATTTTATCCTACCTTAACCAATGTGCCTACATTATAACCTATCAAAGACCTCTTTGATCCTTATTTGAACACATTTGACGCGTGAAGATGTTAGAGAAACAGCAAGCCTATGGTAAGATGTTGCATTGCATTGATCTTTGAGTGTATACGTCCTTAATTTCTTTATGACTTTGAGTGTATTCTATATATTTTACGCACATGCCTTTGTGAGGTTGAAATAAATGAGTTCTTACCTCGATGGTTGTTTGTGTTGAGTTAGCTAACGTCGTCATGTGCGCTAATGTTTTTGAGCGTTAATATGTTTACGAGGCCTAGAATGGTTATCCTCTTTGCTACGTTCGTTGATCTTCGTTTGTCTTTTCATTCGCTTTTGTTTGAGGACAAACAATGCTTTAAGTTTGGGGGTTTGATAAACGCGCATTTTACGTTTATAGTTGATATTTGAAGATGAGTTTAGCTCGTTTAATGTGCGTTTATGTATCGATTCTAAATGTTTCATCTATTTCTAGAAGATATTGCTCTTGGGTGTTATTTTGGTGTTTTGTAGGGTTATGTGTTGAAAATCGAAGCAAGGAACGGCAGCACGAACAAAATGAACAATCTGTCCGATTTCTAGCGACCACTGGCGGTCGCTAGGCTGGTCATGAGCAAACCAAATAGCCGGAAGAGCGCGCCACGACCTCGTGCCGCGAAATAAGCCTAGCGTCGAAATCCATCGGACGATTTCTCGCGACCGATTCATAACGCTTAGCGACCGCTAGCCGGTCATGAGGTACAAAGCGAGCGCATAAAGAAAGCGAAGCGAGAAGAACGCCATGAAATACCTAGCGATCGCGAGGACCGGTCATGGCGGCGCGGCAGAGAGAAATGGGGTTTCCACCCTTTTCTATAAATAGGGATCACCCCACCGCGCCTCCTCGCACCCCAACACGCCTGCACCTAATTTCCTTGTTTTTCCTCAGTTTTTCCATTCTTTGTCTTTAATCTTCGTTTAGTTTAATTCTAGTATTGTCTTTCCGTTGTTCTAGTTTAGTTTATTGTTTCGTTATCGATCGGAACGTTTTTGTCCGATTGTTTTCCGTTGTTTTCCGTTCGTTCGCTTGGGATTGGATTCAAGACCAACCATTGTTCATCCGACGCTTCCCTACGGGTTTTATTTATTTAATTTCTGGTTTTATGGTTAAATCGTATTTCATTACGTTTATTATGTCTGGCTAGTTTTCTATTCTAATCCTAGGGTTTGCATGATCCGATCCTATATGTTGTGAGTTCTGCTATCGTTATTTACCTTCCAGGCATTGATTCATAATTCATGGTGCTTATTAATATGTGTTGATTTCGATCAATCTTGATGCATATCTAGTTGCCGATTAATAGACGAATCGTATTAATTGTCAATCGATCTTGAATCGTGATACGAACAAGCGCGAGTTTAGGATATTCGTAGGAAGCATATTCTTAGTGATCCTTTTGGTTGCTTATTTTCCTCTAGTTTGATAGGGAAAATTAGTAATCAATATCGAATTGTCGATGGCGAAGTTGTTGGTTATATATGTGATCTTCCGTCTTATCCATAAAGCGGTTAATAATAAGGTAAACATTGTTGTGGATAGTTGGTGCATCCCTGTGGTTAGTCTTTCTTCATGTTATCTTTCGTGACATTTATATTTACGGGTCCTTTGCTCTCCTACCTCTCACCCTTAATGCTGGATTATGATGAATGTCGAGAGCTGAATTAGATTCCTTGGATACGTCTTCATATACTTACACTTTTTCGTGTGATCAATTAGGTCCTTTGTCTCTATAACACTTGGATTATGGTGGAGAGTGAATTAGATTCCTTTCATGATGGCTCTCCTTTCATGATGGCTCTTCACTTCACTCTTCTATCGACACTTTGTCCTTTGTGAGAGAGTGGAGTCAGCACTTATTTCCCACTAACTTTTCCCTTAGTGGGAATTTTTCTATTAATTTAGACACCCATGTCGTTTCCTTTTTGGTGGGTAATCTTCCATCTTTTTGAATCACATGACTCTCTTTTTTTATTGGCCACCTTACTTTTTTGGAGGTGCCCGAAGTATCCTTTTTTGAGGAACCCTATACTCCTCATGTTCGTCTGTTCGGAACTTCTTCTTATCCTATTTTGGCAAGAATCCCTTTCTAAACTCTGGTTTTGTAATACCCCGAGTTTTTAAACGCCAAAATGCGATAGTAAAAATCGCGAATTAGGGTTTTATTCCGGTAATCGAAATAGTGAATTATCGAAACTTGATTTTGACTATCCATTATACGAGGATTATTATATCATATTCACTATTGATTAGTGAATTAAGGAATATAGTTTATATTATTCCTTCGGACGTATTATTCTAACGTCGATCAATTTCGACAGTTAGTTTTACGATATTTTCTAAGTGACGAAGCTTAGAATTAAATTCCTTATTAATAAAAGGAATGAATAAAGTGAGTAAGACCTTATTACGAGCAGTTTGGGAAATAATACGATTAGTATCAGTTTGAGACGTTTTGAACGTCAACGTTTTGAGATAATTCAAAAACTTAGTCTAATGATCAAGGAATTATATTATTTAAATTCCTATGATTATTTTATGTAATAAGAGAATTATTTAGCATTAAAATAATGCTAGACAATTAAAGAATAAAGATTAAATAAAAGAGCCTATTATTGAAAACCCTAATTTTAGAAAATTAGGTTTTGTGATCTAGAATTGTTCTAAATATTTTTCCATGATGTAATTCATCATCTAAGACTTATAATATGTCACATAGCTATATATTAACTATTTATTACAAGAAAATAAAATGTATAGCATTATTGCTATATATTGTTTTCGAAAATCTATATATATGAGAAATTGGATTTAATTCCTATCCAAATAATGATGTATTGTTATAATTACATTTTGGAGATATTTTTAAGGATAAGATAAGGTGTTATATCAAGTTGCACAAGTGGGAAGCCACTTGTGTGGAAAGTGCCGAAAATTATGTGATATTATGTGACATAATTAATAAATATCATGCTTTAATTAATGAGAGTATATGATTATGATATTAGCATGATATTAGGTGTAAAGTAGTGATAGTTATCAATTAAAACAAGTAACCTATGGCTTTTGTCACAAGGTGGCCGAAAATTTGGAAATTTATAGTGTGAAATGAAGAAATATCATGCTCTAATTAATGCTATGTTATTATTATGTTAAAAAGATATTATTATAAGATAAGATAGACTATGTATCCAATTTGAACAAGTAACTATGGCCTTTGGATTGTAGTAGCCGAAATTGTTGAAAATTAAGTGTGAACAAATGTGAACATGAAATAAAAATCATAGTGTAAATATTTGACTTTTCAAATATGATCTTATCTTATAATATTAATATAGTATATGATTGTATAAAAAAATAAAATTTAACCTATGGTTTCATGGAGTGGCCGAAAGCTACATAGAGTGAAATAAAGTAATGAAATTTTGTTTTATGCTAGATATGGTGACATCTATTAATTATGTGATAAGATATCATATTAAAGTGTATATGATAAGATTAAAATTTTGTCCTTTGTTAAAGGAGGTGGCGATTTATTTGACCTTGATTAAAGGTGTAATAATTATCATTTATGTAATAATTACCTACAAGTGTACAAAGTCTATAAATATAAGATGGAGGCAACCATTCCTCATTTCTGACCCTTAGTGCGAAATTAGGGAGAGAAAATAGAGAGTTCATCACTTATTCATCCCAAATCTTAGATCAAAAAACATTGCCGATAGAAATCGATTGATTAAAAGGTTAGAAACGTTCCGAGCTTTGATTTCATGTTAGAATTTGTGAATTTCATCCATAAGATATTATGTTACATGCTTATATTATTTATGATGGAATTTTAGGAAAATATGTTCATGTGCTAAGATGTTTGGAAATTATGTTTATATGATGTTCCTAAGTATATACTATGATTTTAATACAAAGTTAAGCATGATTATGAAAAATAGATATTGACCGAAAACTTGTGAATAACATATGTTGATGAACATGATTTTTAATTGTTGATTTGAGCATGAAATAATGCTCTATAGTATTAAATAAACTTATATGATTTTATGTAGAATTTTTGGTAAACAATAGCATATATATGTATAAATACCGAAAATATTAAAAAGAATATTAAGATGAGAGATAATTCATGATTCAATGATATTATAGCATATAAATGATATAGATTCATAATATGGTGTTATATGAATTTATTAGAATTTAGAAAATTAATTCGACCTAAGTCATATTTTTGAAAATATGAACCTAGGGTATCTTGATGAATAATTCATATATGATGAAAATTATGTTATAGTAATAATATATGATGGTGATTATGTGTTGGGGAATTTAATTGGAATTTTTGAAAAAGGTTTATCATGTTTTCCAAAAATACCGAAAACAATATAGTAAAATTTAATGATGTATAATTTTTCTATGATCAATATTATTACATATTATTGATCCTATGTTAATATAGTATGTTGTGTGAATTTAAGAGAAATTAAGCACAAGTGTTGGTTAATAAAACAATATTACCGAAAATCATATATTAAAGGTATTAATGTTTTAAATTTATTTTATAAGGTATAATCACATAATATGTTCTAAAATGATGTTTTAGACATACTATGATTCTATGTGATTTTTAGAACATGAAATGCTATGTTTACGTCAAAATATGTTACTAAGTGACGAAAGGTTGAAATAAAGTGCTATGTGTAAATTAGATCATACTTGTGCACATTATCAAGCATGATTGTTGAATAACGTGAAAAATCGAGACTTGTGATAAAATGATTAGAAATCGATTGAAAATCGATTTGTATGAAAGCTTATGGATATATATGAAGAATTCGAATATATATAGGTGAATCAATGTCACAGCCCCTAAATCCTAAGTACGGATTAACAGGGACTATAACTCTAAACATGGATAAAAATACAAGGAGACTCTTTTTAACAATAAACGTAATACATATGTCATTTATGTTTTTGGACTATATTACATAATTTGGGGTTCTTGCAGCGAAAAACATGTGATATGTACATATGACGATGTACTATCAAGGTATAAACATTTCAGCGACAACATTCCTATTGCTCAACACTGCTCCATCCATCATCTGCTCAACCTGCACATTTAAAAACAAACATGCAGGGCTGAATACAAGAATGCACTCAGTGGATTCATGCCAAAAACATTTTATCATTTGTAGATTACACTGCCACATCATGGTAAGACACAAGGGTTTTAATTTAAATGCCTTGTGCTTACTAAAATATTTTCATCATTTCTCAAAATCATCGTCTGGCCAGGCATTTTTCTGGTGTGTATGATCCATATCCCTTAACATCCTTTCATCATAACATCATAGTCGAACGTCGTGAAGGAGGCCTCCCTCTACGACACCGTGACCGGCCGTGAATTATCCTTACAGCACACAATCACCTTAGTGTACACGTTAATCCTAGCCAGGTATAGTCCTTCCGGCATAAGATCCGATATCGATTTTCATTCATAAGTTGGGAGCGACCCAACAACATTCATAACATTTCATAACCTCTCATAACATTTCATGGATAGGATACATACACAAAACATAAACATTTTTGGCAGGTAATCTTGTAAACATTTTATCAGCAGTTGAAATAAGCATCGTAATTAAATATTTGAAGCATTATATTTTGAGTGAGTAAAGCCCACCGGACTATTGTTCGCCTTAAACATGATTATTGGTCAACGTCCGCCGTCGGCGTCCGCGTCCACACTTTACGTAAAAGCGATGTTTTAGTGCGTCGTTCATGTTTCTCGAGACTCTCAAAGTCGAGAATAAACTTCGATATTCTATATCGATATAAACCGAATTCCTTAATGAATTCGACACGCTTTTCAATTACGTATTTCAATTGAATAGTTCTCGTTCTTCGACACGTTCAACCGTGTCGCTTTAACCTTCCGGTTTAAACGCTCGACGATTTATAAGTTTCTCGATATAAGGATTTCAATTATGAAATCTTTTCTTACTAATGAGGTTTCTTACCTAATTAGTACGCCTTCACGCCAGATTAGCGTATTTATCGAACGATTTCAGACGTTGACTTTAAAAGTCAACAATTTTGACTTTCAATTGTAATTTCTTACTAATTATGTTATAAATCGATTTTCAATCGATTTTTTTGTAAAGTCTTAATTCTCGATTTGTCACGTAAATCGATGAACTTTATTGATATTTTTCTTAAATATTAATCCATTTATCCATAAATCCTTATTATTCATTTATAACGTTATTAAATATAACGTTTCGTTATAAACATAGTGATCTACGTTTATAAAATTTTATAAATCCCAAATATGTCCAAAATAATATTTAGACATATAATATATTATTACTCTTAATTAGAAAGGATTTAAAATCCTTATAATTCCTTTAATGCTCTCGGAAATTCTTAAAATTACCAAATGATTTCCAAAATTCTTTCTAAATTCATATAGTGTATTATTATACACTTATGGTCATTAATATGTATTAATATCATCCATATAACAATCGATCATCACCCTATTCACATAAGGCATAATTCACCTAGGGGAGTTCCAACACTTAGTCAAATTTTCAAGTGTTTAATTTCAAGAAAATAGTTTGAAACAACCCAGTGACGTACTTTGACGATTCATAACTCTCGATTCGAATACGTGATGGTCGCAAAAAGATACATTCTAGAAACCTCTAAACATGTACTACAAGTTCTAAGAAGGAATTAAATCCAAAAGAGTCGTGGTTTTGGTGATATAGGGTCTCAAAGTGGGCAACTCAAACTGACTTCTATACTTTAGAAAATTTTCTAATTTTCGTTTTAGCTTAACGACGAGGGGTTTTATGAGGCTCGTAACTTTTGACTCACAATGCCAAAATGGCTGCAGGCTACCAATTTCAAACCTTTAACAAGAACTACATATTTCATGAAGACCATACTGGAAAATATCTGACGCATCGAGAAATAAATAAGCTCAAAGTTGACAAGTTGGAAATGGACAGTTTCCAGTAGGTGATTTTGGGTCGATGAAAGGTATACCTATAAAACTTGATTTGGGATCAAACTTTCCAGATCATAACTAGACATGGTGAAGAATATTTTTTATGAAGAAACCCAAGTCCAAATCGAACTACAAACGGCTTGAACATCTCACGTAAAAGTCATACTCGAACAACCTATTACATGGAAAAATTCACTAAGGCAGTTTGTCCAAAAAAACTTACTATAATGTATGAACTTCAAAAATTCACCGTGAGTTCATTATAAGGAATCTGGGAATGCAACCAATCATATTGAAAAGCCACTTAAGTCTAGTTTAATCCAGAAAAAGCCTCACTCAATGATTCACAATAGATTGGGAGGTAAAATATTTTACCACAAGCTATCGCTACTGAGGATGCTTTGTGTGCTTAGCTTGTAAAATCTGGAATAAATAGTAAAAAATTTATGAAAATTTACATACATCTTCTAGACATGCTTAATTATTCTTATGCCAAATTTTAGTATTTTACCATTAGCCAAACTCGGAACAAAGATTATGAACCGTGGGTGATGAACATGGAAAATTTTACAGTTTTGTGCAGTGGTTTTGAAAAATACAAATAACATAGTAAAACACATCAGATCGACTTGAAAGTTTATACATATATACTATTCATGCTTAATATAAACATACTTAAATTTCACCTTCATCTGACCACTGCAACTTAGTCAAATAAATTCCACAATCTTCTGCTCGTGCAGCAACTTCCGCTTTCAGTTTAGTTATGGTGGAAAAAGGGTCTCCATTGTAGGAGATGGAGTGAGGAGAGGAGAGGGGAAGGGACGACTGCAATCTGAATTTGGGGGTTGTGTGGTTGTAGAGGGTGGGGTGGTTGCTTAGGGTGACAAGTGTTTGGGGTGTCTTCATGTATTACAAATGTCACCCTATGCCATACACAATCGACACCACACACACTCTACTTACACACCTCACACACATGCACAAATTTTACTCTTATATATGTATATATATCTATATTTAATCATTTAATTAGACCATATAATTAATCACATTGCCATATAGTAGATATATGCAAAAGTGGGAAGATTAACATACATTTGTTACACACATATAACATTTTCGCCCTTATGCCCAAACATAGACTAAATTTTATTTTTCATGTTAAACATAGACATATGCATCATAGTATATGATTTAGATGATAATTAATAGCATAGGATAATTTAATGGCATCATTTTATGCGATAAAAATCGAGTTCGAAAATTAGGGTTTTCGAACGTTTGAAAAATTGGTCACTATCAATTCTTGTTGATCTAGCATTGATTTAATTCTTAATAATACTGTAATTACATATCATAATCATAGGAAATTAATTTCTATAATTCCTTGATCATTAAACTCGCTTTTCATTTCGTCTCTAAACGTTAACGTTGCAAAACGTTCATTATCGACTCATCTCGAAATGGTCGTAATAAAGTCGTAATCACTTTATTAAATTATTCCATTGATAATGGAATTATATTCTAAGCTTAAATGCTTAGAAAATTTCATGAAATTTTGACTATCGATACGCGATCGATGTTAAAATTATACTGCCGAAATACTTTATAACTTTCTATTTTTTTGATTCACAAATCTCGGTGAATATAACATAGGAATTCATTCCTTCATAAACAATTGAAATCATTATTCGATATCTTACTGGTTGAATAACTTAGCGAAACTCTAATTTACGGGTTTTAAGTACCGTAATTAGGCATCTAATTCTGCGGGGTATTACTTCCTACCCCCCTTAAAAGAAATTTCGTCCCGAAATTTGCATACCTCATAAAGTATGGGTATCTTAACGTCATAACATCATAACTTACCACGTACTTTCTTTTTGTCCATGGTTCCTTCATTGGATTTTCATTAAAAGACTCAAACTTGCTTCTTTAATCGTTGAATCATACGATCAAATTAGTCGTAGATTTTCATCATAACTCATCTGAGTCAAAGGTCACGTCATCGTGTTGGTTTACGAGAATTGGGTCATTTTTCGTATTTTCTTAATCATGACACGTGAAAAACATTTCGCATTTTCCCCAAATATGGTGGAAGTACCAAGCTATAGGCTACTAGGCCTATCATTGCTAGGATCTCGTAAGGTCCTATAAAACGTGATCTCAACATTCTTGTATCTAAACTTATAATTTTCCAGATGAAGAAATCTTATGAAACTTTAATTCCACATTTAAAATGCAGTTCAAATTTACGCGTATCAGCGTAAGATTTTTGTCTGTCCTGAGCTTTTTTTATTCTTTGCCTTATTGGGTAGATATCTCAGTCGTTTCGCTTACGACGTCGGGACCTTATACCTTTGCTTACCCACTTTGTTACAATAAAGTGGTGGTCAATACTTCTTTTCGCAATACGCCTCATAAGGCTACATTGATCGTTATTTGACGGCTACGGTCGAACATAAACTTAACAAGTGGTACAACACGTTCTTACTTGAACCTTGGTTTAACACTTATGTTCTATCGTGTCCTTAGACGTTCATACTGTCCTTTCTGATTGTCTATCTGTCTGTGAGTTTACATATATGTTAAGGCTCAATCTCGTATCTAACTCCTTTTTATGAGTTAGTTCAAAATCTAGGGGTACTCTTGGTATCTCTATCTGAAGCGATAGGTTCTGGTATTCCTTGTAAATATAAAATTTCCTTTTTGTATAACTGAGTTAACTTATTGGATCTACGAGTCATCTGAATAGGCAGAGTCAAACATAATTGGTGAGTCATTTCACTATTACCCATATATCAGTGTTGCTTCTTTATGACTTTGGTAAAATCGGTCATAAGATCTATTTCTATATCATTCTATTTTCATTCGTATAGTTCTAGATATTATACTCTCTTATAAGGCCTTTGATACAATACCTTTACTTATTGGTAACCGAGACACTGCTCGACAATATGGTTATATCTTATCTCATTCCTTCCTATCTAACCTTTCTCATAATTCACAATACATCTTAATAATGCCTGGTTGGCGGTATGAGAAGGATCATGAAATTCATTCTTGGTTTCATTTCTAAGCTTATTATTGCTTGGAAATATATGTATATCTCTCTCTTAGACAATATAACACTGTCCAGCGCTCCTTAAAATATCCTTTAGCTCTTCATTCCTTATTTTAATTTGTATTCTCTTCCTATCTTCATTCTCTCTTTTTAGTCATATTTCACCTTGGTTGTGAGAGTACAACTTACGTTCGTCCCTGATTGCCCGACGATTTCTGTTCTCGTTTTCTTAAACTTTCTAATGAGTTTTCCTTTTCTATAAGGACATACTATAAATTAGACTGAATTTTATAACTTAGGGTATTAGATTCTACCTTAACCTTCCACTGATTCGAGCCATCTTTTCTATCCTGTATCCAAGTTTCTTTGCTCGACGAATAACTTCAAACTTTTGTGAATAGTGAAGGGTTCTTAACTTATTGTCATAGGAGTGATGTCTTCAAGACTTTGGTATTTTATACTACTGTTACTATTCCAAATCATGAGTTGGGAAATTATATTCATGTGGCCTAAGTCATTGTGATGCATAAGTTATTATCTTTCTCATATTAATACATAGCCTTTCTTTCATTAATCCATGAAATTTTGATTCTATTTTTATTGGTCTTGTTACCTTAGAGGGTTCTTCCTGGATTTATGATATTAGTCAATTGATCTAAGAAACTGCTGATCTTACTTTAGGTCTTTGACGTCTTTCATCTTTAATTGTTTTGTCCTTTGTCAGATTTACATTGTTTTCTTCTAAAGACACTATGTGCCTGAGGAATATTTCTCTTTTAAGCCGAAATTTACAAAACTGTATTTGGCAAAATTCGCCTGGTTCTTAAAAGTCGCAAGACAAATTTCTTCGATTTTCTTTATGTTCTTTATGTTCTTTCTCGTCCTTTGAATAGATAAGAACATCATCCATGAGGATTGAGATAAAAATTATCTAGGTATGTGTGAAACACTCGATTTTTGAGGTTCATGAACAGGGTTGGTGCATTGGTTAGTCCGAATGGCATAACTATTATCTCATAGTAACCATATCTTATTCTAACAATTCATTTCGTATTTGGATACCATTCTTCAAGACCATATAATATTACATCATAATGCCTCGGTGAGGACTTTTCGTACATTACTTACGAGGGTCGGTCTCATCGAAATGATCGATTATAAGGCGCTTTAGTTCTTTTACGCACAAAATTTTGACACCTCTTGAACATATTCACAAAATTTTCCAAACTACGCTTATTTACATATTATAATCACACCATTATCATCATAAATCATTATCTACATATAAGTCTTATAGGTTCCTAGGATTCTAGGTCTCGAGTGACCTTCGTCGGTCGTAGTCTCCTCGAAACTTGTCTTTCCAAGCACGTTTTTGTTTCATATTTCGATGATTATTCTCTTCGAGAGCCGGGGTCCAGTGCTCCCGCTTCTTCTTCAATACCATAAGTTGGTGTTACTTTTATCGAAAGTATGGTTGGGTTGGTAGCGGTAATTCTCCTAATCATGAGGCGATAAAATTTTTTCCTTCGCCCTTCTCGCCTCTTTCTGTACCATTGATGGCACAGACGTGGGCGGCGTTTGGAACATCGTGGTACAACCATTCCTTTATGCCGTCTTTGTGTAACTTGCCGAGGTCCGGACAAGTACTCGAGGTGTCATTTCCTACGCGGTATAGGTATACTTGAGCCTCGCTGACAAATCACAGTAAGTCCGTCCACGCTTTGAATTTTTATCGGGAGAAAATATTCTCTTGATACTTCTTTTGCAAAAATTCGCTAATCTGTTGGCAAATGACAGATACGTCGTTGGGTACCATCCTCATTTGACACTCTATAGTTACGAGTATCCATCCAGAGGTGCAAAAATTTTCTCCAAAACTGTTCTAAATTCATTCCTAGTTCATATTAAAAGAGCCGATATGCTCGTGTGAGTTATAACCTTGTAGGCCTTGGGGTTAACTCTTACCCATTAAACTCCCTTTTCTTGTCATCTGTAAACGGATATTTTTAGATAAATCCGACTAAATTTAAGTAATGGAGGGAATTTTTAATAAGAAGGATCTCTTAATGAATTATACACCCTAAGACGTATATAACCTGTAGACTACTTGTGACACGACTCATGACACTTATCTTAATACTCATTTTACGTTTTACATCTTCAGTCGTATGTTGCCTTAAAGATATTCGCATAGGCGAACAGTGGGTAATGATATTCTGTCGTGTAAAACCTCTAACGAAAAGACTAGGCCCAGGTCACTAATCACATGAATGACAACTATTTCCGAAACTTCTTGTCTCTAAACTTATATCTACGTTCCACATAGATATAATGATCCAAATCATTGGATAGCACTTTAGGCGATTCTAGGTTCAATTATGAGCTTGAGCAACACTTGCGATGGTCAAAGTTCTCGTATAGGTAAGGAGATTTTCATTTCTTGATTCGCTTACCCTGAGTTGGGTTCTATCGCTTCTACGCATACTTGTGCGATGTCAAAAAGCGAAGCATTTACATTGAACAAAATCTTATAGGTATTTTGAGGAATTTTCCTCATACCTATCATGCCTTTTGGGTTTTGTTTGTTCTGTTTTCGGTGCGAAGTATAGGCTTTGGTCAACGGTCTTTCCGTTTATTCAAGTAAGTGTCTATTTCATATGTCATTGTCCTTTCCATTGGGACATTATGTTCCCTTGCTATGGTCTTCTGTTGCCTTATTCACCCTATACTTCTCGGTATCAGTACAGTTATGCTTTTATCGATAGCATTCTGTGGTTAGGTTTACATCAACCTATCCTTTGATATTGATATTTCAATAATTAAATCTTATCGTAGAGATCGTCATGTCTCTATCACTATCATTCATTCCTAATCCAGTATGAATGATTAAATTCCTTTTTTTTTCACTTTATCGATCTTAGGAATATATTTCTCATATATTCTTACTTTAAACTCTTTTCCAGAGAGGTCCTTGTACTGGCCTTTAGCGCCATCGTTTGTAATATCCCTTTTTGGATATAGTCATTTCTTCTTAATCTTTTATTGATTCATCATGCAATTTCGCATAAGATAAAATCCTTTGTCCACTGGGGATGTATTATACTTTTGCCTTGACGTCAAATATCTTTACCATTTTTTATTTTTTTGACATTCAATGAATGCTTCATTCCCATGTCCGAGATACTTAATATTCCACTTTATTGATCGTCGCAAAAGTATGAGGGATAATCTTTCCAATTGGATTTACCTTAAAGTCCCTCAATGAGAATCTCTTTCTGTGTTCTCTTGGACGTATTTCACTTTGCAAGATCTATAGAAGCTATCTTGCTTGTTAACTATTAAGTTACACAAGACAAGCGTTTTGTGTCATTATAACTTAGAGTATTAAGATTTATTTCAAAATAATGAATCTATTTCTTAATCCGTTTCCTTACTTCAAGGGAATTACCTTACTTATCGAAGTCATAACATTTCTGAAACTTATGTCATATCATGAACTATCTACTTGTATAGTTCGTAATTTCTTCTGCTATTTTTGACTTTTGTCCATTTTCTTGAGCATGGTATCTGAAAGTAATCTTACTTTCTTTATACTTCGGTTCCCACTTTCAGGACTAGAATCGTTATCATTGTCATATGGCTTGGTAGGGTAGTACATTCGTACTCCATAACTTAAATTCTAAGCATCTTATTACCATGTTTTGACTTCGGAGATATTTCCTCCATACTTGATTTACATGCTAGGGATATCCTAGCTATTCACACATCTCAATGATTATGATCTCTAAATCTTATTATCATTCGTCCAACCAAGTTTCAATTACTTGGAATCGATTATGCTCAAGCATAATCTCATTGATTGAGGTATAAGGCGAAAGATCTATTTTCTGGGATGCTATCACTTTTTTATATATATATATTCTTTGAAAGGAATATCTTCTATGCATCTTCATTCTTTTTAAACATGTCCAACCTACTAACGAGGTTTCAAGGACATCCAACTATCTTAAAGATAAGTTGTAATCGCTCTCGTCATGACTTAATAAGGGAAATTCATATCCCATAGATATCATATACTTTTCTTTACTTTTATTCTTGCATTCAATGCTAAAGAGTATCTTATTCATAACTTTGTTATCATAACGATGTATGAAGGTATAACTTCATCGTTATCAATCTTTGCAAAGCCCATCAAGGGTCATCACATCATGTGTGCCATAGGAAGAATATCTCGCCTCATCGAGATTTTCTTTACATCATAATTTATTGATGTCATCACTTTATCGGTCTGAAACTTTTAGGTGACTGAGATAAGTCAACCTATTTCATGCCCGACATTTATCGCTTTACTAATTCGCTCTTAGGTGACAAGGTAAGTCAACTTTCATCTTACTTGATGGTTTCAAGAGTCGAGAAGAAATTATCACGACTACTTACAGGAGGTACTGTCTCACCCATCAAGATAACATCTTTTCAATGTTTGAATCAATATGCTCTTTGGACTGAATAATTGGGGATCTAGGGTCCGAAGACCAGAATGACGACTACTGAGATTTCTTTGGTCATATGGGCTGGCGGACCACACAATTATATTCTCGACACACAAGGATTTGTGTTCAAAAGGACACTTTGTAAATTTTTGGGTTGGAAGTTTTCTTCAGAAAAAGTGAGAAACTCGAATGATTTCTCAATTGGAACTAGGTCATAAAATTAAACTCAATGACAGAAATTGGGTAACGAATAAAATTTTGAAAACTCATATACCCGTAATAGGTTATCAATAAAGGTTCTCATGTGTGTCAGGGCTCTACTTGTGTTACTAGAAATCTTACTTTCTTTATAAAATTCTAAGGTCCGTATCATAATATAAAGTTCTTACTCTATACAGATCATAGATCTAACTTCAACTGATTCTCTTGAATTCTGAAGTAGGAATCAGAAATTTGGTCCTTCATAAGAAATGAAGTACAGGGCATTAGGGACATGTAGGCAAAAATCGTACGTAAATCGGAGTTCACACAATCGAGAACTAGTCGAAACAAAATCACTACGCAGTGTAGGGAAATTTACACGTGCTCACGCCGAGGTCATAAGCAATGCCGACGCCAAGGTCGTGCACGCCGTTATCAATGCTGAGGTAGTACAGAGTCATACCGATGCCGAGGTCGTACAGGCTACTAAAGTCGACATGTCAAAGGCGATGTTATAAATGCCGATTTTGAAGTCGACAGTCGCACATGCCGAGGTCGAAGCCGAGGTCGTAAATGTCGAGGTCGAACAATTTCGTATAAATCTTTCATTTTTCTTCACTCAAGATGGAATGAAGTTCTCAAATCCATCACTAATCTTGCTCTTGTAATTGAAGGAAACTCTTACTTCTATGTGTTCTTTCGTAAAAGGGATCATGCGTCCTATAAAGTCTATTTTCTGTTTGAACTAGCATGCTCATCATCATAATCAACTTTGTGGTTTGAAGTAAAACTTCAAATATTCATACGTAGCTCATTTGTACGCACGTATTTCGTTGAATTTAAAGAATTCAACATATCATATTTGACAAATCAATGTCCAATCTCAATCATTTTAAAACATAAATAACATAACATTGTTCATAACAATGAACTCTTATTGAATTCCAGGAATTCAAACATTTCATCTTCGCATATCGTACAAAACTTTCTCATATCATTGTCATCATCTGTCTTATATCTTCCTTCCTTTCATAACTTTCTTGACAAATCATTTATCATATCATTCATTCTCAACCTTTCTCATAGCTTTCATTTCTTTTGAAAGATCATATCAATTATCATCCACTTCACAACATAATATTTCATTTGCAACATTTGCAATAACTTCCACCTTAAATAAATACACATAACTTCATTTCACTTGAAAAAAAATTATTTCACTTTCACACTTTTCGTTTCAAAACCGAGAAAAATCATTTATCTATCATAAATCAAATCCTTTAAGTTTTCCTTAAATATGCAGTCCCATACCTGCATATTGTGGAAATCTCTTTTACTTCAAAACTTTTGCGAAGAAAACATTTCCATCCTTTTTCACTTTCAAACTCTCAAAAGAAAATCAATTACCTCATTCCAGTTAAGCTTGATGTGATGGAGTGTTGAGCATTGTCAGCTGATCTCTAGAAGTCTAATGACTCAATCTTGACTTAACCTTAAAGAAGATTTTGGGTTCAAGAGCGAACCGCTCTGATACCACTCTGTCACAGCCCCTAAATCCTAAGTACGGATTAACAGGGACTATAACTCTAAACAGGGATAAAAATACAAGGAGACTCTTTTTAACAATAAACGTAATACATATGTCATTTATGTTTTTGGACTATATTACATAATTTGGGGTTCTTGCAGCGAAAACATGTGATATGTACATATGACGATGTACTATCAAGGTATAAACATTTCAATGACAACATTCCTATTGCTCAACACCGCCCATCCATCATCTCCTCAACTGCACATTTAAAACAAACATGCGGTCGAGTACAAGAATGCACTCAGTGGACTCATGCCAAAAACTATTTTATCATTTGTAGATTACACTGCCACATCATGGTAAGACACAAGGGTTTTAGTTGAAATATCTTGTGTTTACTAAAATATTTTCATCACTTCTCAAAATCATTGTCTGGCCAGGCATTTTTCTGGTGTGTATGATCCATATCCCTTAACATCCTTTCATCATAACATCATAGTCGAACGTCGTGAAGGAGGCCTCCCTCTACGACGCCGTGACCGGCCGTGAATTGTCCTTACAGCACACAGTCACCTTAGTGTACACGTTAATCCTAGCTGTATTGTCCTTCCCATAGATCCGATATCGATTTTCATTCATAAGTTGGGAGCGACCCAACAACATTCATAACATTTCATAACATCTCATAACATCTCATGGATATAATACATACACAAAACATAAATATTTTTGGCAGGTAATCTTGTAAACATTATATCAACAGTTGAAATAAGCATCGTAATTAAATATTTCAGAAGCATTATATTTTTTAGTAGAGTAAAGCCCACCTGGACTATTGTTCGTCTTAAACTTGATTATTTGTCAACGTCCGGCCGTCGCGTCCGCGTCCACACCTTTACGTAAAAAAGATGTTTTAGTACGTCGTTCACGTTTCGAGACTCTCAAAGTCGAGAATAAACTTTGAAATTCTATATCGATATAAACTGAATTCCTTAATGAATTCGATACGCTTTTCAATTATGTATTTCAATTGAATAGTTCTCGCTCTTGAGACACGTTCAACCGTATCGTTTAACCTTTTCGGTTAAACGCTCGACGATTATACGTTTCTCGATATAAGGATTTCAATTATGAAATCTTTTCTTACTAATGAGGTTTCTTACCTAATTAGTACGCCTTACGCATATTAGCGTATTTATCGAACGTATTTCGTATGTTGACTTTAAAAGTCAACAATTTTGACTTTCAATTGTAATTTCTTACTAATTAATATTATAAATCGATTTCCAATCGATTTCTTTTTGTAAAGTCTTAATTCTCGATTTTTCACGTAAATCGATAAACTTTATTGATATTTTTCTTAAATATTAATCCATTTATCCATAAATCCTTATTATTCATTTATAACGTTATTAAATATAACGTTTCGTTATAAACATAGTGATCTACGTTTATAAAATTTTATAAATCCCAAATATGTCCAAAATAATATTTAGACATATAATATATTATTACTCTTAATTAGAAAGGATTTAAAATCCTTATAATTCCTTTAATGCTCTCGGAAATTCTTAAAATTACCAAATGATTTCCAAAATTCTTTCTAAATTCATATAGTGTATTATTATACACTTATGGTCATTAATATGTATTAATATCATCCATATAACAATCGATCATCACCCTATTCACATAAGGCATAATTCACCTAGGGAGTTCCAACACTTAGTCAAATTTTCAAGTGTTTAATTTCAGCAAAACAGTTTGAAACAACCCAAGTGACGTACTTTGACGATTCATAACTCTTGATTCAGAATATGTATAGTCGCACAAAGATACATTCTTGAAACCTCTAAACATGTACTACAAGTTCTAAGAAGGAATTAAATCCAAAAGAGTCGTGGTTTTGGAGATATATGGTCTCAAAGTGGGCAACTCAAACTGACTTCTATACTTAGAAAATTATTCAGAATTTTCAGTTTTAGCTTAACGACGAGGGGTTTTGCGAGGCTCGTAACTTTTGACTCACAATGCCAAAATGGCTGCAGGCTACCAATTTCGAAACCTTGTAACAAGAACTACATATTTCATGAAGACCATACTAGAAAATATCTGACGCATCGAGAAATACATAAGCTCAAAGTTGACTAGTTGGAAATGGATAGTTTCCAGTAGGTGACTTTGGGTCGATGAAAGGTATACCTATAAAACTTGGTTTGGGATCAAACTTTCCAGATCATAACTAGACATGGTGAGGAACATTTCTTATGAAAAAACCCAAGTCCAAATCGGACTACAAACGGCTTGAACATCTCACGTAAAAGTCATACTCGAACAGCCTATTACATGGAAAAATTCACTAAGGCAGTTTGTCCAAAAAAACTTACTGTAATGTATCAACTTCAAAAATTCACCGTGAGTTCATTATAAGGAATCTTGGAATGCAACCAATCATATTGAAAATTCACTTAAGTCTAGTTTAATCCAGAAAAAGCCTCACTCAATGATTCACAATAGATTGGGAGTTAAAATATTTTTCCACAAGCTATTGCTACAGTGACAGTTTTGTGCAGTTAGCTTGTAAAATCTGGAATAAATAGTAAAAAATTTTAGAAAATTCTGAAAATTTACATACATATTCTAGACATGCTGAATTATACTTATGACAAATTTTAGAGTTTTACCATTAGCCAAACTCGGAACAAAGATTATGAACCGTGGGTGATGAACATGGCAAATTTCACAGTTTTGTGCAGTGGTTTTGAAAAATACCAATAAAATAGTAAAACACATCAGATCAACTTGAAATTTTATACATATATACTATTCATGCTTATTATAAACATAATTAAATTTCACCTTCATATGACCACTGAAACTTAGTCAAATAAATTCCACAATCTACTGTTCGTGCAGCAACTTCCAGTTTTCAGTTTAGTTATGGTGGAAAAAGGGTCTCCATTGTAGGAGATGGAGTGAGGAGAGGAGAGGAGGAAGGGGACGACTGCAATCTGAATTTTGGGGAGGGGGTGTGTGGTGGTAGAGGGTTGGGGTGGTTGCTTAGGGGTGACAAGTGTTTGGGGGTGTCTTCATGTATTACAAATGTCACCCTATGCCATGCACAATTGACACCACACACACTCTACTTACACACCTCACACACATGCACGAATTTTTACTCTTATATATGTATATATATCTGTATTTAATCATTTAATTAGACCATATAATTAATCACATTGCCATATAGTAGATATATGCAAAAGTGGGAAGATTAACATACATTTGTTACACACATATAACATTTTCGGCCCTTATGCCCAAACATAGACTAAATTTTATTTTTCATGTTAAACATAGATATATGCATCATAGTATATGATTTAGATGATAATTAATAGCATAGGATAATTTAATGGCATCATTTTATGCGATAAAAATCGAGTTCGAAAATTAGGGTTTTCGAACGTTTGAAAAATTGGTCACTATCAATTCTTGTTGATCTAGCATTGATTTAATGCTTAATAATACTGTAATTACATATCATAATCATAGGAAATTAATTTCTATAATTCCTTGATCATTAAACTCGCTTTTAATTTCGTCTCTAAACGTTAACGTTGCAAAACGTTCATTATTGACTCATCTCGAAATGGTCGTAATAAAGTCGTAATCACTTTATTAAATTATTCCATTGATAATGGAATTATATTCTAAGCTTAAATGCTTAGAAAATTTCA